>JAVTVX010000002.1:5737173-6107173 GCA_033439265.1 Dillenia suffruticosa | reverse complement strand
GACTAGACAAACTGAATTGAAGACATTCCCAAGTCATAACTTTATGAAAATAGAGTATATGAGTTATGACGATAAGTCTCATAAAACCTAATATTATCTTTCATATACCACAATATATTCTATTTTCTAACTTTATGATAACCTTTACTTTATGAATAAATCTTATATTTATTCAGTACCCATCCTTATAATTTATCTTAAAACCAAAATATGCGCATTACTTTATTGAAAAAAATTCAAAATTGAGTTTCATTTAAATAGGATATTAAAACCATATTTACAACATCATCTCCTAACTTATTTGGTGACATGCTTTTTAGTTAGGAGATCAGCTAACATACATTCAACACCAATATAATAGATTATCACTTTATTATCCGATACACGTTTCCTAGTGGTTAAATATTTTATGTCGACATACTTATTTGGACTATTAAACAGCTAAATTATCATAATAAATACATAAGAACTTAGGTACAGATATTAAAGTCCTAAACCCAAATATGAAACTTGTGAGCCACACCGTATGTGATGTAACCTCAAAACACACTACGAACTTAGCTTTCATTGTGGAGGTCGCAGTCAATATTGGTTAGTACTCCATAAAATTGATTTTCGAGAATCAATACAGTTAGCAAAATTTGAATCTGAATATCTGCTTACTTTCAATTTGTTGATCGTTTTGTATGTAACCATGTAATTTTTGATGTCTTGCAAGTACCACAACACCTTTTTTGTAGCCTTATAATGCTCCAAACTAGGATTACATTGATATTGTCCCAACATTCCAACTATATGCGCTGTATCAGGTCAGTTACAGATCGGTGCATACATAAGGTTTCCAATCATGAAAACATTCGGAATGCTTGCCATCTGTTCTTTTTCAAGTCTCGTCTTGGAACACTAGTCTAAACCAAACCAATCACCTTTGATGATAGGAGCTACACTCAATGAGCAGTCTTGCATCTTGTATTTCTTAAAAACTTTATTGATATAGGTTTCTTAAGATAGTTCGAAAATCTTATGGAACCTATCTAGAGATATCTTAATACCAAGGATATAAGACGCCTCACCTGATCCTTCATGACGAAGATTTTAGAAAAGAACTGTTTTATCTTATGCAATATCCCTTTATCATTGGTTGTAAGTAGGATATCGTCTACATACAATATTAGGAAGCAAATTTTACTCATATTGAACTTCTGGTATGTATACTGATCCATAACATTTTTTTCAAAAATGAATGAAGAAACTTTCTCATGAAATTTTAAATACCATTTGTGGAAGACTTGCTTCAATCCGCATATAGATTTCTTAAGCTAGTAAACCAAATGTTTACAATCACTTGAGTAGAATCCTTCAGATTGATACATGTAAACCTCTTTCTCTAGTTCTCTATTTAAAAATGTCGCTTTCATATCCATTTGTTACAATTCAAAGTCAAATTGTGCAACAATTGTCAAGATGATGTGGAGAGATTTTTTCTTAGATGTTGGAGAAAAAGTCTCTGAGTAATCGATTTCTTTCCTCTAAATGAATCCCTAAATAACAACTCTGATATTGTATTTCTCTATATTGCCAAATGATTCGATCTTTGCCTTAAGATCCCAGACTCCGTTAGTTCTCATAGAGTCCATCTCATCTTTCATGGCTTTCAGCCACAAGCTTGAATCATTGAAACTCATGACTTGTGAAAATGACTTAGGGTCGTCTATAACACTAATATTATAGTCAGACTCTTGGAGGTAGACTACATAATCACTTGGTATTGCTGATCTCGTGATCCTAACAGATCTTCTTAATGTTGGCTCAACATTCTTACTAGGAGAGGGCTATCCAACTTGACCTATTTCAACGTTAGCAGCTTGTAAAATATTTTGATTATCATATGCAATTGGGTCCATGAGACTAGAGGGACATTTTGAATAAAAATCATCCTTTCACTTGAAGTGGAAGCCATACTCGATAGATTCTTTTCAAGGACTAACTTTTGAAAGGATTCCCTCCCATTAATCAAGTGATCCTCAAGTAATTTCACGTTTTTTGATTCCACAAATCTAATGTGGTAAGATAGATAGCAGAATCTATATCCCTTGGATCTTTCGGCATATCCAATGAAATACCCACTTGTGATTCTTGGATCTGGTTTTTGTTCTTGTGGATTGTAAACCCTTACTTCTAACGGACATCTTCAAATGGATACATGTCGTAAATCGAGTTTTCAACCTTTGAACATCTCGAATGGGGTTTTGAAAACCGCCTTTGTTGGAACTCGATTCAATATGTACATAACCATATTAAGGGGCTTCAATCCACAAGGATTTAGACAACTTAAAATTAGACATCATACTCCTCAACATGTCCAATAATCTCTGATTTGCTTTTTCAGCCACACAATTCTAGTTCGGAGAACCAGATATGGTATATTGAGTAAAAATTCCATTTTTATTAAGAAACCTAGCAAATGGATCAGGTGCCTGTCCATTTTCAGTATCCCTCCCATAGTACTCTTCACCTCTATTTGATCTTGCGATCGTTATTTGTTTACTATATTATTTTTCTACTTCTATCTTGAAAACCTTAAAGGCATCAGTACCTTTTTTTATGGCGAAAGAGATAGAAATACATATAATATCAATAGTTTTCAATAAAGATGATAATATATCTTTGGTCATATGAGTCCGTATCTGGACAATATATGTCTGTATGAATGATCTCTAACAAATATAAGCTCCCTTTGATACTTTTCTTTATATTGTTGGACTATTTGCCCTTAATGTAATCCACACAGGTTTCAAAATTATTAAAGTCCAGAGTACTAAGTATACCATCTTTTACCAACCTTTTAACCCTCTCAATGGAGATATGCCCTAATCTTCAGTGTCACAATATAGAGGACTTTTCACTTATGACACATTTTCATACCTACGTGTGTTGTCTTATGACATGTGTTGTCTTGCAATTTAATTATGTACAATTTGTCAATTATTTGACCCATACCAAGGACATTTGAGTATAAAAATAATGTCAATGTATTAGTAAATTGGAAATAATATCCGAATTATACAAGTTTTGATACAAACATTTTCGAATTATACAAGTTTCGATACAAAATTAAACTTCTAGAGAAATTTGATATATAAAAAATTCTTTCCAACTGCAAGACATGTCCACTTGCCAAAACAAGCTTGCAATCTCCAATGGCCTCCACATGTGAGCTCATCTTGTTTTCTTGATAGATGAATCGTTCATGGTTCACTGGTTTTTGCAAATTTTGCAAACCTTACAACACATTTATAATATGGATTGAGCATCCAGAATCAATCTATCGTGTGTTATAAGAAATCTCAATATTAAAAGATTCATAACATATAAAAGAGATTTTCATACTTTGCAGCAAGCCATTGCTGAAATTTGACATAATTTTTCTTTATGTATCGTTTCTTTTTACAGAAGAAACAAATGAATTCTATTTATTGTAATTGGGATGGGTCCATTTACCTTTTCTTTTAGCTTGACTTTTTCTCTCACCTTTCTTTTTGTGACCAAATGTGCACTATTGGTCCCTTCCTTCATTTCCATGAGTAGCCTCTTTTCTTTCTACACACCCATGGTCATCAACTTATTGATAAACCATTTAGTTTTATGTGTGTTGTAAGAAATCTTGAAGGGACTGTAAGGCTGTGGGAGGGTGTTTAGAATGTAGTGCATCATAAATGATTCTAACATCTCCACTCAAGAGTCTTTGGTTGGGCCACTATATTCTGCATCAACATGATGTGCTCGTGCACATCGTGTATAGTGGTGAGTATTTTTTATAAGAACTCCAAAATCAAGTGCTAGAAGAATACATACGTCATTTTACTGATCGACAAATCAGTAGATACCAGCTAATCTTTTATCCTTAATAAATATCGTACTGAGACGATTAGATCACTCATAGCACTTATAAAGAGTTTTGTCTATTGTAGAGCTAGCATTCGTTATCACAGGTGGCTCGTTGCCTTATAGCATA
Source organism: Dillenia suffruticosa (assembly GCA_033439265.1). Taxonomy (NCBI): domain Eukaryota; kingdom Viridiplantae; phylum Streptophyta; class Magnoliopsida; order Dilleniales; family Dilleniaceae; genus Dillenia; species Dillenia suffruticosa. The sequence goes on along the minus strand of JAVTVX010000002.1, from coordinate 6,103,158 downwards.
ATCTAAGTCTTGCCATCCTAAATTGAGAATAATCTTCTCCTTCCACACCCTGTAGTTCTCAATAGGATTGGCAATTAGGTTGAGTCACCCAAGCTCAACCCATTTTGAAGGGCTGAGTTTGGCTTATTTTGTAGTCGGGCTGAACTTGGGCATATTATTTAGACTCGTTTTAATTACGGGCTAAGTTTGGACACTAGTGGGTCAACTCATCATAAACTTGCCCTGTTTAAAAATCAAATATAGTTTAAGAAGTAGCTGAACTCAATTTAAAATCTTCCTAAACCCCTGCTCCTTTCTAGAGAGAGAAAGAGTGAACTTTTTTTTTTATTTTCATTTTCATACCATTTTGTGAGTTGATGGATTGATAGGTGGATCCATCACCTTTTTCCTTTTTCCATTTTTTCGCCATCCCCATCCCCGCGTTGTATGTACATTGAGAGAGACAGAGAGAGACCCTTTTAATTTTTTGGGCTTAGCTTGAGTTTTGATTCATCTTACTTTCTCGAGTCAAGTTCAAGCTCGAGCCCATAAAATTTTAAATGGACTGAGCCTGAGCTTTGTAAAACCCAGCTTAGAAATCTCGATTGCTAGCCCTAGGTCTCACCATTTAATATGGAAATTTCAACAACATCAACAATTTGTATAGCTGAAACAGAAACGCTTACAAACTTTAGATGAGATTTTGGCATATGTCTATCAATGTAAAACATATAATAAATAAATTTATGATATAAAAATTGATCGTGGGATAAATTTTTAATTCTATTAGATTTATTTAAGCTCATGATAGAATTATCAAAACTAACTCATTCTCTAATACTTGTGGGCCAAATAGAAAATTACTATATAGTTAATTGGTCAATTTTTCTATTAGGTCCTATAAAGCTATATCATAGTGCACATGGTATGTTTCTAAATAGGTGATGAATTCATTTGGAATCACTTAAGAACCAGTAATTTTAGATTTGACCACATCTTGTTGACAGAATCTTCCTAAACATATACTAGATCAATTGTACTTATAGTATTTCATAAAAAAGAAAGGATCTTAAAATTAAGTAGACTATTATATGCAATTATCTATCTTAATATTTTATCCCCAATTTATTATTTTATACAACAAAATTTTTTGTGTGATAAAATTCACTATATAAAATAACTATCATGATAAAATATCCCTTCCTCATCGAATTATTTATATCCTTATATAATTTATATTATAACTATGTGTATTATGGCTATACCGTAGTTAATTAGAAATTATATTGATCACTAAAATATTTATTATATATTTGTGTCATACAAAATTGCATAGAAATTTTATGTAATAAATGTCCATTATACATTTTACAAATTATATATTTTTCTCTATATACAAAATTAAAAATATATGCATTAAATTTCAAAAAAAAAATATTTTTCTCATTTTTTAAGTCCAAAGGATCAATATGCAATATTTTAAAGTTTACTTAGTTTTAAAAATATTACAGGAACCGAATTGCAATAAGTTAAAAAATTTTAGAAAACTACGAAATTATTGAAAGTTTCCAAACAAAACTGTAATTTTTAAAAATACAGATCAAACGACATCGTTTTGGTCTGCATCTAGGTTTTCTTCACTAAAATGGACCTCGAAAGTCTCGACTCGGATTTGATGGGTCCCGTCGCCAGAGAGTCATCGGAAAACTCAAAAATACTCAAATTTGAAATTCGAAAAATCAGATTGTGCAGAATCTCATACCCAATCCATTTTTTATTTTAAAAAATACGAAAAATTAATTATTTTTTATAAAATTTTGAAAAAACGGAGAGTTTAAAAATTGATTTTTTTTTTTTTGTTGAAAAATCACAAGTGAATGCAAAATTGAGTCTGAAACCGAATGTTAGAATGCATGGTGGTCATAATACATGCTTCTAATGTCAAAAATGAGCCAAATTAAAGTGGAAGCGAAAAGAGGATATTGAGATATCGCCGACCATACTCTTCTTCATCTCTGATGACCGTAAATGTATCAAAAGTGTTCCTTAAGACTGTATAAAATTTTCTAAACCCTCAAATTCACTCGATTGATGATGTGAAGTTTCAAATTTTGGATTTAGGGGTTTTCTGCCTTATTTATAGGTGCTACCATATCAAACAGTCTTAAAACACCTTTCATGTCATCAAAATTTAATGCTGATCCATTTAGGGAAGAATTTAAATGTCACGCCCCAAACCGGGATCGTGAACAGCCGTCCGTTGCCCCTGAATGCCAGCTGTATTTTTACAGAAAATTGAGCAGAACCTCCCCATAAATCGGAGGTTTCCTATGTACAATTATACCTGTATAATCCAAATCATCCTGTACAATACACAAATGGCCATCTCGACCTCTCCAAAATCAACAAACACCACAGCCAACATTCAGAACAACGCAAGGCTATAAACAAACCTAGCCACAGACCTCTACTGTCATACCCAACTAGAGCATGAGCAGCCGCTATATCGAGCGGACCTAAATTTATACAATATATATCAAATTTCCCAAGTAACGTTCAAGTACGTACAATCGCCTCAATGCAAATGAAATATGAGAGTTAAACTATACAGTCATCCCAAAATAAGTACATGGCCAACTACGGACCTCAATGTCAAGACCTCGCAGGGTCGAAACTAAATTAGAAGTAAATCTCACCATCAGAACAACAAATCCGCACTAGAGCCTGTAACGCCGCTCTATCACAATAAACCTGTCTGAGGAGAGAAAATAGAGGGGTGAGTATCATGGGAAGATACTCAGTGAGTGAGAGGGGTAATATCCAGCATAAATAGTATAGGTGAACAATTGGAGTGTCAAATAATATCATTTGAAATAAAAATTTACATTTCGCGACAAAACATGATATATTTAACAATTTGAAATCATTTAACCAATCATACGATAACAAGCATATATGCATCCATTTAAAATCAAGTAATGTCAGAGCGAGCCAAAAATAGTCCCGGCAAAGGTCAACCGTGACCAAGAACAGGCGCGTCGGGGGTTTTTATTATACATAGACTTTAAAACGCTCTCTACCCCGACGTTGGCCATGAGCTCGCTGGGGCCAACTCATCAACGTGTATAGGACCCCGCCCGGTGCTAGACGGTGGCGTCACACACGTCCTCCCCCTACGTGGGTTCAACCGGCCGCGCCTATAGCCTTTAGAATAAATGACGTTTGCGGATACTTCCTACAGAAGCGTATCCGGGCAACCCGTGCCTCTACAAACGCCCTTCGTAGCTACGGAATCATCATAGTATCACAAGGGCACAACGTCCCATAGTATCACAAGGGCACAACGTCCCGCAAGTAACATCACATCATCACATAACTAGTGGGCATCCAACCCACATAGTTCATCAAAACATTTCAAATCTGCGTGCCAATACGTTTCATCGAATCATTTCAAACAGCATACCAATGCGACGGTAGAAAAGGAAATTTTAAAATTTCAAGTAATGGCACAATTATTGTTTCATTTCAAACCACGGATGCATAGTCATTGTAAATATAATTCAAGACACTCCAAAAATCACAAAACAGATTTCCAAATTTAATATCACACGTCAACGAATGCATATCAAAGCATGTTTTATCGAAAATGCGACAGAAAATACGTTTTACTATTTTATGCAAGAGATTAGAGTCCCACTCACCTATCTAGGGAGGGTGGTCACTCCCTATTTTTCAACGACTCTCTAAAAGATAAACCTAATCAAATCGTCAAATTTATAGCGATTAAAACCCTAATAAGGGATTCTATCAATAAAATTTATTCATCTCTCACCTAGGGTTCCTCGGGTTTCAGACCTAGTTGTCGTTCGCCCGTCGGGTTGGTTTAAAATCTGTAATATTTCCCAAACTTCAGATGTATTAGAAACCACTAAATTTCTAACAGCACACCATAGAACTTCAATCAATACAGTCGTTACCTGCAGTACAGAAGATGCAGGTGAGCTCTCGAAGGGGAAAGCCGGTCGCGGGCTCGTGGGCCGTCACGGGCTTGCGGGCCGGTGGGCTGGCTGCTAGCGGGCTGGCCCGCTGGTGGCTCACGGGCTAGGGCTCGCTCTGGGTCACGAGCTGGGTCGCTCGCTGGCTCGCGCTGGGTCGCGCACTGGCTCGCTCGCTAGCTCGCGCTGGGTCGCGAGCTGGGTCGCGCGCTGGCTCTTGCTGGGACGCGAGCTGGGTCGCGCGCTGGCTCGCGCTGGCTCGCGAGCTGGGTCGCGTGCTAGCTCTCGCTGGGTCACGAGCTGGGTCGCGCGCTGGCTCGCACTGGGTTGCGAGCTGGGTCGCCCGCTGGCTCGCGCGCTAGCTCGCGCTGGGTCGCGAGCTGGGTCGCACGCTGGCTCGTGCTGGCTCGCTGAAGATCGCATGAGGCTCGCGATGGCTCGAGGCGGCAGCGCTGGCGGGAGATCACGCGAATGCGCGCTGTGTAGAGGTGAGGCGCTGCTCACTAGCTGACCGCGCGCTCACTTGAGGAGGGAGGAGGAGCTGCAGCGGCGGCAATCGCGGGGGGGAAAAAAGTGGAGGAGCCGCGGTGGTTAGCGGAAGGGAGAGGAGAAAGAGAGAGAGAGAGAGAGAGAAAGAAGAGTGTGAGAAAGAAAAGGGAAATTAGGGCTTTAAGCCCCAAATTTTTTTCTTTTCTTTTTTTCTTTTTTTTTTGTGCAGTGTTACATTTTCTAACCCCCTAAAATCAAGTTTCGTCGTCGAAACTAAAAGAGAACTACACTGTAAATAAATGGGGGTATTGACTCCTCATAGCTTCCTCGGGCTCCCAGGTCTCCTCCTTGACCTGATCACTTCTCCACAGAACTTTGACTAATGAAATTTCCTTACTCCGCAGCTTTCTAACCTGCCGATCTAGAATAGTCACAGGCTGAATTGGAATGCTAAGGTCCTCTCATAACTCAAGAGGTGGAGGCTTAAGTACATGAGAAGGATCGGTCAAGTATTTCCTGAGTACTGAGACATGGAATACGTCGTGAATACGGGATAGTTCATCTGGCAGCTCCAATCTATATGCCACACTCCCGACCCTCTCAAGGATACGGAAGGGCCCAATATATTTAGGACTCAACTTGCCCCGCTGCCTAAACCGTATAACTTCCTTCCAGGGAGATATTCTCAAGAAAACCATATCTCCCGTAGCAAACTCAAGAGTTCGCCGCCTACGATCAGCATACGTCTTCTGTCTGTCCTGGGCGGCTTTCATCCGCTCACGGATAATCTTAACTTTATCCTTTGTTTGTTCAATCAACTCAATGCTCCTGAGACGTCGCTCTCCGACCTCATCCCAGCATATCGGGGTGCGGCACTTCATGCCATATAGTGCCTCATACGGGGGCATCCCTATACTGGCTTGATAACTGTTATTATATGCGAACTCGACTAGTGGAAGGTGCCGATCCCAACTACCCCGGAAATCCATCACACATGCTCTCAGCATGTCCTCAAGGGTCTGAATGGTCCTCTCAGACTGGCCGTCCGTCTGAGGGTGATATGCCGTACTGAAATTCAATCTAGTACCCAATGCCTCCTGCAATTTGGGCCAAAACCTAGATGTGAACCTGGGGTCCCTATCTGAGACAATCGACACAGGCACCCCGTGAAGCCGAACTATGGTATCAATGTAGAGGCGTGACAACGCCTCTAAGGAATAGTCACTGCGAATAGGGATAAAATGTGCAGATTTGGTGAGTCGATCGACAATCACCCAAATCGCATCATGCCTTGTAGAAGTCCGCGGTAACCCCATCACGAAATCCATAGTAATATGCTCCCATTTCCACTCAGGAATAGGAAGAGGTTGCAGTGTGCCCGCTGGACGCTGATGTTCGGCCTTCACCTGCTGGCACACCAAGCATCGTGCCACAAACTCTGCTATATCCCTCTTCAAGCCTGACCACCAATAGCTACCTCTGATGGTCCGATACATCTTCGTACCTCCGGGATGCATAGCATATGCAGAAGAATGTGCTTCCTCAAGGATAGCACGCCGAAGATCACTATCGGCCGGAATACACACTCTGTCTCTGAATACCATGAGTCCATCATCACGGACTCTGAAGTCTCCGCCCTCGGCTCTGCGGACTCTATCTGCAATACCCTGGATCTCCTCATCCGTACTCTGGAGCTCCCTGATACGGTCGAACAAAGTCGGCATGACCTCAAATCTGGCTAATAAGCCTCCCTGATCATCGTTAATCAAACTGACTCCTAAGGCTCAGAGTCCCACTAAACAAGAAAGGTAGGCTTTCTCTGTCGACTGTGACGATGATGCTGACTTCCGACTCAAGGCATCTGCTACAACGTTTGCTTTGCCCGGATGATAGTCAATAATGAGATCATAGTCTTTCAATAACTCCAACCATCTCCTTTGTCTCAAATTCAGCTCTTTTTGGGTAAACAGATATTTCAAACTCCTGTGGTCGGTAAATACCCTGCAGGTTACCCCATAAAGATAATGCCGCCATATCTTCAACGCGAAGACTATGGCTGCCAACTCTAAATCATGTGTCGGGTAGTTAACCTCGTGTTTCTTCAGCTGTCGCGAGGCATACGCAATAACCCGACCATCCTGCATCAGAACACAACCCAATCCCTGTCGGCTAGCATCACTGTACACTGTATACTCCCGACTACTAGTGGGAAGGGCTAAAATATGAGCGGATGTTAACCGTTGTTTGAGCTCCTGAAAGCTTGCCTCACAACGGTCATCCCAAACAAACTTGACCCCCTTTTGAGTCAATCTCGACAACGGAGCAGCTATCCGGGAGAATCCTTCTACAAATCTGCGGTAATACCCGGCCAAACCGAGAAAACTACGAATCTCGGTAACTGTTTGTGGCTGCTCCCACTTCACTATAGCCTCAACCTTCCGCGGATCAACATAAATACCTTCCGCGGAGACAATGTGCCCCAAGAATCCAATTTGTCTTAGCCAAAACTCACATTTTGAGAATTTGGCATATAGCTGCTTCTCATGGAGTATCTGTAATACCACCCGAAGGTGCTGAACATGATCTTCATCGCTCCGTGAATATATCAAGATGTCATCGATGAATACGATAACGAACCGATCAAAATAGTCGTGAAAAACTCGGTTCATCAGATCCTTAAAAGCAGCTGGGGCATTAGTCAGCCCAAACGGCATGATTAGAAACTCGTAATGGCCGTATCGAGTGCGAAAAGTTGTCTTGGGCACATCTTCAGCCTGAATCCTCAACTGATGATAACTCGAACGGAGATCAATCTTAGAGAAAACCTTAGCTCCCTGTAGCTGATCAAACAAGTCATCGATACGTGGCAGGGGATATCGGTTCTTGATGGTGGCTTTGTTCAATTGCCTGTAGTCAACACAAAGCCGAAATGTACCATCCTTTTTCTTTACAAACAACACTGGAGCGCCCCAAGGTGAGGTGCTCGGGCGAATAAACCCCTTGCCCAGAAGTTCCTGTAACTGAGTTTTAAGCTCTCTCAGTTCAGCAGGCGCCATTCTGTATGGCGGAATAGAAATATGATTGGTCCCCGATACTAGATCAATCTCGAAATCGAACTCCCGAACTGGTGGTAATCCGGGAAGCTCCTCGGGGAACACATCTAAAAATTCTTGCACCACAGGGACATCTTCAAGCCTCGGTCCCTCAATGGTGATGTCGACAATATAAACCAGATAAGCCGCACAACCATGGCGTACAAAACGTCTGGCCTTCATAACAGAGATAATACTACGGGGCAACACTCGTCTCTCGCCCCGGAATACTAACGATGGTTGCTCGGACCTCCTAAACTCAACCTCCTTCGTGAAACAATCCACGGAGGCCTGGTGTATACTCAACCAATCCATCCCTAGGATGGCATCGAAATCCGTGATAGGGAGCGGAATCAGATCTGCCTCTAATACTGTCTCCCCAATTCCGACCTCACAGCCCCTATAGACTGTATCTCGAACGATATGCTTGTCAAGAGGAGTGACTACCAGAATCTCTGCATCAAGTGGCGAGAGAGGTCTATCAGAATGACAAGCGAACGTATCGTTTACATAGGAAAAATTTGACCCAGTATCTATGAGAATACGGGCATCGATACCGAATATTCGCATGGTACCTAAAAGTAAGAAAGAAGATCAACGGCATTTAAAATGCGAAGAAAAAGTGAACATATATATATATATATATCAAACTAGTTAAGCTTCTAAAGCTTTAACTAGTCAAAACTGTACATCAGCATCATGATATACAATAAGCTCATACAGAAAGTACACAAAAGTACTACACTGAGGGGTCTGCGGGAGGATTACCCATAATAACATCAGGGTTTGCCTGTGCGTCCTCCTGTGTCATCGCAAACACACGAGCCTGGGCCCTAGGCTGCTGTCGCGACGATCCTGGTACTGTATTACTCTCAGCTGCAGTCCGGGGAGCGGTAAGAGCTGAGTGCGCAGGTGCCCCCTGTTGGCCTGTGCCAGACGTACCAGTACGACTCTGTAAAGTCAATCCTCCCCGACCTAAATCGGGACAAACACTCCTAACGTGCCCTTGCTTCCCACACTGGAAGCAAGTAACTGGTGCTCTACATGCCCCAAAGGCATGGTGACAGTTGCATCTACGGCAGAAGGGCGGTCTCTGTGTAGTAGACTGTGTAGAGACACTAGGGGCTAGTGCCCCAAAGCCCTGTGGTCGAGGTCCCTGTCCCGGTGCTGCTGGTCTGTAGCTAAAAGAACCTCCGGGATATCCAGAACCTCTACCCCTCTTCGAAGACTGTCCACCCTGTGACCCAGTCTTCCTCTTCTGGTGATTTTCCCTCTGTCTAGTCTCCGCTCGGACGATCTCCTCCGCCCGATACGCTGAATCAATCACCTCCGATAGTGTAAAAGAGGGAGTCACCGTCATATATTTCCTGATACTCAGTTGGAGGCCATCTTCAAACTTGAACCTCAACTGAGTTGGTGTAGCCATGTCGGGGACAAAGGCCGCTAGTCGTCTAAGCTCAGCCTCGTACTCTGAAACTGACCTCGTCCCCCTGACGTAAGTGCAGGAACTCCGTCCTCATCCGGTCCTGTTGGAACGGGGTAAAGTACCTGCGGTCGAACTCTCGTAAAAAGTCCTCCCACCACAGGGTCTGTGTGGCACTGTCACGGATAGCCTCCTACCACGAGAGGGCATCTCCGTCGAGGAGTCTCTCAGCAACTCGCAATCTGAGCTCCTCTGACAACCCCAAATCCGTAAGGATCCTACGAATCCTGTTGATCAAGTGTTTTGCCGCTACTGCATCACTGGATCCCGAAAAGTCTGTGCATCCGAGCTGCCGTGACTCTTTCACCAACTGAGTGAGCTCGTGGATGCGCCTCAAAGTAGCCGATGTCTCGTCGGTCGAATGTGAAGTAATGAGTTAGATGCGTTATGTATCCAACTCCATAAAATAGAACTTATATGCCTATGGCCAAGTACGGGACTTTAAATGACTGTATGAAACTCTCTAATGCATTGAGAACTTTTCGTATACTTGGGAAGACTTTTATCTTTTCTCAAACCTAGACGCTCTGATACCAATATAACTGTCACGCCCCAAACCGGGATCGTGAACAGCCGCCCGTTGCCCCTGAATGCCGACTGTATTTTTACAGAAAATTGGGCAGAACCTCCCCAAAAATCGGAGGTTTCCCATGTACAATTATACCTGTATAATCCAAATCATCCTGTACAATACACAAATGGCCATCCCGGCCTCTCCAAAATCAACAAACACCACAGCCAACATTCAGAACAACGCAAGGCTATAAACAAACCTAGCCACAGACCTCTACTGTCATGCCCAACTAGTGCATGAGCAGCCGCTATATCGAGCGGACCTAAATTTATACAATATATATCACATTTCCCAAGTAACGTTTAAGTACGTACAATCGCCTCAATGCAAATGAAATATGAGAGTTAAACTATACAGTCATCCCAAAATAAGTATATAGCCAACTACGGACCTCAATGTCAAGACCTCGCAGGGTCGAAACTAAATTAGAAGTAAATCTCACCGTCAGAACAACAAATCCGCACTAGAGCCTGTAACGCCACTCTATCACAATAAACCTGTCTGAGGAGAGAAAATAGAGGGGTGAGTATCATGGGAAGATACTCAGTGAGTGAAGGGGGTAATATCCAGCATAAATAGCATAGGTGAACAATTGGAGTGTCAAATAATATCATTTGAAACAAAAATTTACATTTCGCGACAAAACATGATATGTTTAACAATTTGAAATCATTTAACCAATCACAAGATAACAAGCATATATGCATCCATTTAAAATCAAGTAATGTCAGAGCGAGCCAAAAATAGTCCCGACAAAGGTCAACCGTGACCAAGGACAGGCGCGTCGGGGGTTTTTATTATGCATAGACTTTAAAACGCTCTCTACCCCGACGTTGACCATGAGCTCGCTGGGGCCAACTCATTAACGTGTATAGGACCCCGCCCGGTGCTAGACGGTGGCGTCACACACGTCCTCCCCCTACGTGGGTTCAACCGGCCGCGCCTATAGCCTTTAGAATAAATGACGTTTGCGGAGACCTCCTGCAGAAGCGTATCCGGGCAACCCGTGCCTCTACAAACGCCCTTCGTAGCTACGGAATCATCATAGTATCACAAGGGCACAACGTCCCATAGTATTACAAGGGCACAACGTCCCGCAAGTAACATCACATCATCACATAACTAGTTGGCATCCAACCCACATAGTTCATCAAAACATTTCAAATCTGCGTGCCAATACGTTTCATCGAATCATTTCAAACAGCATACCAATGCGACGGTAGAAAAGGAAATTTTAAAATTTCAAGTAATGGCACAATTATTGTTTCATTTCAAACCATGGATGCATAGTCATTGTAAATATAATTCAAGACACTCCAAAAATCACAAAACAGATTTCCAAATTTAATATCACACGTCAACGAATGCATATCAAAGCATGTTTTATCGAAAATGCGACAGAAAATACGTTTTACTATTTTATGCAAGAGATTAGAGTCCCACTCACCTATTTAGGGAGGGTGGTCACTCCCTATTTTTCAACGACTCTCCAAAAGACAAATCTAATCAAATCGTCAAATTTATAGCGATTAAAACCCTAATAAGGGATTCTATCAATAAAATTTATTCATCTCTCACCTAGGGTTCCTCGGGTTTCAGACCTAATTGTCGTTCGCCCGTCGGATTGGTTTAAAATCTGTAATATTTCCTAAACTTCAGATGTATTAGAAACCACTAAATTTCTAACAGCAAACCATAGAACTTCAATCAATACAGTCGTTACCTGCAGTATAGAAGATGCAGGTGAGCTCTCGAAGGGGAAAGCCGGTCGCGGGTTCGCGGGCCGTCACGGGCTTGCCGGCCGGTGGGCTGGCTGCTAGCGGGCTGGCCCGCTTGTGGCTCACGGGCCAGGACTCGCTCTGGGTCACGAGCTGGGTCGCGAGCTGGGTCGCGCGCTGGCTCTTGCTGGGACGCGAGCTGGGTCGCGCGCTGGCTCGTGTCGGGTCGTGAGCTGGGTCGCGCGCTGGGTCGCGTGCTGGCTTGCGCTGGGTCGCGAGCTGGGTCGCGCTGGGTCGCGCGCTGGGTCGCGCGCTAGCTCGCGCTAGGTCGCGAGCTGGGTCGCACGCTGGCTCGTGCTGGCTCGCGGAAGATCGCGTGAGGCTCGCGATGGCTCGAGGTGGCAGCGCTGGCGGGAGATCACGCGAATGCGCGCTGTGCAGAGGTGAGGCGCTGCTCACTAGCTGACCGCGCGCTCGCTTGAGGAGGAAGGAGGAGCCGCAGCGGTGGTGATCGCGGAGGGGAAAAAAGTGGAGGAGCCGTGGTGGTTAGCGGAAGGGAGAGGAGAGAGAGAGAGAGAGAGAGAGAGAGAGAGAGAGAGAGAGAAGAGTGTGAGAAAGAAAAGGGAAATTAGGGCTTTAAGCCCCAAATTTTTTTCTTTTTTTTTTTTTTTTTTTGTGCAGTGTTACATTAAACATTTCAAAAAAAGTAAAACGTGGGAATGTTGGGATAATTCCGGCCTCATGAATCCTCATTCATATTTATTCCATTTCTGTTATATTTTTCCATTAAATATTAATTTTCAATTTTGAAATTTGAAATTCTAACAAAATTGTGACAACCATAATTTTATTTGGAAAAGTTTAGTAATTTAAAAATTTGGGTAACTCGGTCTTTTAACTTTTTTTCAACCTTAAAAAATTTTAATAAAAGTATAAAAATTAAAATACTCTTTAAAATTTTGAAAAAGTATCCAAAATTTATGAAAGTAAAGAAAAAAGATATTTATCTGGATAATTCAAATATATGATAAAATATATGTTTGTTTATATTATGCTGAAGGCCTATATATTGTTTTAATAATAATTTATATTTTTAAATATGTTAAATTAATAATTATAAATACAACATATTGTAAATAATTGTTTTAGGATACCTAGCAATGCCAAAATGCGACGCATCTTCGTTGCCAAAATATACCAAGAGAGGAGCAACTTCTTTTTAGGAAGGAGCTGCCAATAATGGCGACACTATTGGAGACGCTCGGACAGACGAATCAACTCCTTCAAAACTGTAACACTATTTGAGACTTGCTGATTTTGGCGATGCATTCTCGGATGCAATTAGCGACGACTGTGCTGTTCATGTTGCGATGTATGTTACCACACAATGTGGTCGCTGACTTTGCAATACTAGCCAAGCATGATGCCGCTATAGTTTACCATCTGTTTGCGATGTATGAAGTGTCGCCAGATGCCTCGTTAACCTTGGTGATGCCGATACTTTTGCGTCATAAATTTTTGGAACAGGGTGTTGAACGTTGCGATTGACGTCGCTAACTTTGTTTGTGATTTGTGTCGGCAAAAATACTTCACTATTACCTATGTTTTTGAAGTGTCTCTGTAATTTTCGTTCTCGCTAAATCAACCCAGTAACCTAAGGGCAACAACAAATACTATATATGGTGCAAAATGTTTATAAAATATGTTCACTTACCATATTGCTTCTCATCCGTTGAACATCATTAATAGAGATTTAACTAGAAAAGTTATAAGAGTTTTGTTTTGTCCTTTTCTCCCCCCCGCCCCCAGTACGTGTGTGCAGATGCGTGTGTTTTAGGCTGGACCCATGTACTTACCTTGATACTATTGAACTTCAGTTCCACGAATACAGGGACATACATGGCAACTCTCACACACACACACACACACACTCTCTCTCTCTCTCTCTCTCTCTCTCTCTCTCTCTCACAAAATGTGGCGTGGCTTGCTGATTCATTTTTCAAGGATTATTAATATGATTTTACTTTTGGCAACTATTTGATGGGGCTGGCTTCGATCATATTGGCATGTTTAATTAATACATTGGCGTGTTGGGTTTAAAAGTCAAGTGCATCTGAAGAAATAAACTCTTTATGATGTGTGTCGTCGAAGTGGGGACGCTAAGAAGGCTAAATCTTCAAAACCTTTATAGAAGTAAGTTTGGCAACATTAACAACCCACTTGAATTTTTGGGTGGCGGCTGTCGCTTCTAAAATACATTTCCCATCAATCAACAATGACTTCTCCAAAATATGTAAATATAAAAATAGAAATAATCAAATGACAAAAGTGGTTGTTACATCCGATGCCTAAAGTTGTTGGGAAATATATGAACACTCTTAAAGCAAAGCCATTGTCAACTTCTTTTATGCATATTGTATATAACTCTAATAATAATAATAATAATAATAATAATAATAATAATAATAATAATAATAATAATAATAATAATAATAATAATAATAATAATAATAATAATAATAATAATAATAATAATAATAATAATAATAATAATAATAATAATAATAATAATAATAATAATAATAATTTGCAGTCATCAATGTCTGTTGAATAGTTTTCTTCTCTTATTTTTTATTTAATTTTTTGGGTAGTATGGCATAAGATGGACGGTGCCAATGTTTAGCTGAGAAAAAGGAAAAAAGAGGAAAAGAGAAAAGAGAAAAAAGAAAGAAAGAAAAATAGAAAACTAGCCGGACCTAGAGATACGAGAATGTGATGGGATGGGTGAATACCCCTATCTAAACCCAAAACATGTCCATTCAGCACAACCTTCTGGCAGTGGTCGATGTTTGGGGGACTAGCTGATCAGCTGCAGAATCCTTGAAAAAATTCTCCTGCTGCTTCTCCTGATGATTCCCAGCCGCAGGCTCAAGCCCAAGCTCCTCCTCCAGAAATTTGAACCACTTCCTCTCATCGACATCATCATCATAGGCTTCTCCTCCAAAGTTCCAAAAGGGATAAGAAATCTCGAAACAATTAACCGTGACAGGATCATTAACTTGATTTGCAGCAGGCATGCTGTTGATCATGTTCCAATAATCATATTCAGGTTCATGTGGCAGCATCTGAATTGCCTCCTTGGAATCTTCAGCCTGAAAAAGTGGCATCTGAGATGCCTCATTTGGCACTTCATAGTAATTAACCTGATTCCCTCCCATGTTGGGAATTGGAAATCCATGTGGCTGACCTTTGAAGTAATCGAAAAACAGCATTGGCTCTTCAGGGTTCCCGATGCTTGGAACATGGGAGGTGACGCAAGACGAACTTGAATTTTCCTCGATCTTGTCTGGAAGACCAAGTTGGTCAAGCACTTTAATTGGTGTCCCCGGTTGGGTCTCAAACAGATCGAGTGCTTCGTTAGGAATACCAATATTGTTGCCAAACACTCCTTGAGTTGCTGCCTGAGCTCCACGAAGTCCTACCACAGGCTTTTGCTCATAAAATGGTGAGGAGGAGTTGGAGGAAGATGAAGAGGTGGGGGGAATCACTAAAACACTTGGACTACCAAACTTTGGCTGATGATTCCCGACCCCACAGGCCAACCTCTTCTTCAGATGGGTGTTCCAAACATTCTTGATCTCATTGTCTGTCCTCCCTGGCAGGTGAGATGCGATTTTGGACCACCTAGCCCCAAAAAGAAAAAAAAAAAAAAAGTTACAAAAAAATTCAAAAGGAAAATTCACTTGCATTGATATAATATTTTAAAAAGACTTTACTTGCTTCCCAAGGTTTTATGAAGCCTTATGATGGTCTCTTCTTCATCAGGAGTAAAGTTCCCACGCTTAACGTCAGGGCGCAGGTAGTTAATCCATCTCAGGCGGCAGCTCTTCCCACATCGCTGCAGCCCTGAAAAAGGAATAAAAAGAAATTGCCAATGAGTATGAAGCATGAAACACTGGCTTCTAGTTTATGTCTACATGTGAATAATTTTTTTCCCTTATTTTTCTTCATTTTTCCATTTCATGATCTCACATGATTGAACCCTTATGAAGAATATTTTCTTTCTTTTATTTCAAACGTTTTGACATGAGGCCCACCCAAAAGCCAGCACCAGCGAAAACTACTATCCATTTACAACAAGGTCGACACCTAGCCTCTATATATAATAAGATTGACAGTCATTTCCAAACAAAAAAAAAAATAAAAAAAGAAAATTGAAACTCATGCAAAAAAATACAGTTTACATATAATTGAGATGATAGCAATCAACGCGAATTTGGACATAATGAAAGCCGAATAGAATGAGACACTTGAATTATATCTTCGTGTTATGGAAATGAAAGTTTAGGCCTTAAATGGGAATGAACATTGAAAAAACTAGAATTCATTTGCCAAAGAGAAAAACTTTTCCAAAAACAATGAAAAATTCTCATTTGGCCAGTAAATCAAGAAAATATACACTATAATTACTGGGAAAGAAATGATGGAGATGAATCCGATTGATCAAGCTTTTGAGTAACTCTGGATATAATTAGTAAAACATTGATTTGGTTTGTTAGCCTATACTTCATGGGTGTGGATTGAAGAAATTGACCATAAGGTGCCTTGGACTTATATAAAACTTGATTAGTTAAGAGTCCCATCAGGAAAAAGAAAATCTTGTCTTGCTTTTATGGCTAAAAAATTGATTGAAAATTCATCAAAACAAGAGGAAAAACAAAGAAAATAAAAGAACGATGTTTGTAAAAGTTGAATGAAATGAAACAAAGAAAAAATAAAATAAATCTGTGGCAATGAAATACGATCACTTTATCGGAGATTCATTCTTTTGAGAAAAATCAAGCCGCAAATCAGTAAACCATATCCCCAATAGAACATAGAGAGAGAGAGAGAGAGAGAGAGAGAGAGAGACCTGCTAGTTTGGGAAGAGCCCTCCAATTGTCATGACCATGCTTCTGAATGTGACTGATTAGTAAGATGTCCTCTGCAGGACTCCATGGTCCTCTCTTCACCCTGTCCTTGTCACAACATGGAGCACGTCCTCTTCTTATCATCTCTCTCTTTCTCTCTCTCTCTCTCTCTCTCTCTCTCTCTCTACACTCCAAATCTCTCACAGCTTCACCAGCACACAGACAGAATTTTGAAAATTCTCGGAAGGGTTAAGCTTTATGTCAAACTTCTCTCTCTATATATAGGTGAGGACGTGGCAACGAGGTCCATGCCACTAACATTTCCAATGTTATTTCTTAATTTCACATTAAATATTGATATTTAATGTGATTCTTATGAAATTTCATGGGTGTTTTTATTTATTTTGATAGTCTTTTTTGTGATATTGTGATTTTTTTTTTGGAATTTTACCATTTATTATTACCACAACTCATCTTAATCACCCCCACTACATTGGAGGATAATACGTTGGATGTTGAATTTGCTAATATGACCAATTTTGAACACTTCCTTGATTAGAAGAAAATATAATATTTGTACATTTACTTTTTGTGCATTTTGCTTGATATTAAGATTTTATCAATATATATATATATATTTATTTTTTGGGTTCATGGAAACTCAATCTCTTGAAAATAATATTCAAAAAATATTCTTTTTTTTTTTTTAAAATTATGCTAGTGTGATAAATTATCACAATTTGGTGACATTGGCTTAATAGTCAACTTTGGTCCATTAGTCAGAGCAGACATGTACATGTTAAGTCATACATGTCATAATGAGATATATATATAGCAAAAAATGACCATTGCACATTCAAGTAAAAGTGTAGATTAGTGGATTAATCTAAGAATTCCCCTAACTACTATTTCTAAAATATTTCCACAAAAAGAAAAAGAAAAATGGCAATTATGTTCAATTTTAAAAGTTTCTAAATTTGCTCTCATAATTAATGATAAAATTTTGCATTCAAAATTTATCATAAAATTCTAAACTCGATCATATTAGCGATACTCCTCGCATTAAAGGTAGGACCATTAGGATGATAACGCCTAATAATCATATATTTTAATATTTAGTCCATTATACATCATTGATTTAAAGAGAGACCAGAGTTCCAATTTTAATTCTCCAAAATCCCTTAAAATGGAGTTAATTATTAGTTCTTTTTTATTTTTCGCACTTGGACTTTCATTTTTCCTATAATTATCATATACTGTATCTCCTTTGGGATTTTAAGCTTCCTTTATTATTTGCTTTAAATTCATAAAATAATTTTTCTATAATAGGATTTACTATCATTACCTGGCTACAATTCAGATTTTATTCTCTCACAAATATTCCCTTGTCCAAATTAAGGCACAAAAATGGGTGAGAAAAGACGATATGAATCACGTACCAAGGTGCAAACACAAAAGGAAGTTAAAGAATGTACAGACCTAACAGGTACGAGACTAATTCATGCCTAATCACTAAGATTAGTAGATGAAGAATCTCATCTTTTTGAATATTAAATGTTCTCATTAACTTGACTCAGATGAACACTTCTTTTAGTAAAGTTCATCAAGCTTAAGAAGAAAATATAGCAAAGACACTTCTTTTTTAATTTTTTTTAAGTCCTGTTTTTGGGCTCTTATTTAAGCACAGGATAATATATTTCCAATTTAATTTTTTTTTTAAATATTGGTGTGAGAATGTAGTATTTCAATTAGACTTAGTTTTTATTATATATTATTATTTGGCTTGTAGTAAAAGAAATTTAACTATTTTGATGACAATTTGAGTTAAAAACCCCCGTCGCTTGAGCAATTTACAACTAAGACAGACCGTCTTAGTTTGCAGCTAGATAAAATTTATAAGTATTATAGATCTGAATAACTTTTCATATATTTGTTAATAAATTATAATTCAATTGGTACGATCTTTCATCCCTTTTAATAGGGTTTTGAGTTCAAATATTACAAAATAAAAAAAATAGCTCTTCATATATCTACAAACACATTGAGCTTTGATTGCCCATTTCTACTCCGGATCATTTTTTCCCAGTGAGCCAAGATTTTGGAACTCATGATTCTTTAGCGAACTTGAAGATTGACTGAAATATGAACGATAAGCATGCCAAAAGTGAGAATTAATAAAGGCTTCATTCATAAAGATATAGGGAGAACAACAAATTCCATGAGCCAAAATTATTACAAAGGGTGTTAAAATAGGATCTTTTGATGGTTAATCAGAAATTTTGAAACAGTGTTTGTTTGGGGTAAAATTACCATTTTACTGCAGGGTGAAATGACTATTTTGTCGCTAACCCCCCCCCCCCCCCCAAAAAAAAAGTTTCTCCTCTCTCTCTCTCTTTAATTCTCAATCTTGATTGGTCTATTGATCACCCTCTTTTGTCTTTTCTTCTCTCCCTCTCTTCGATGCTATTTTGGGATTCACTGCCTCTCTCTTCTTTCCCTGTCTTTCTCTCTCTCTCTCTTTTTTTTTCTTGCCGATTAGTATTTGGATTGTGATGATCAGTTTGACCCAAACATTGTGATTCTATTGTATTTTCTATTCTTATAAATTAATCTCGAGATTTATGAGAAAAAAAATGCAATGCCCGAATTGCTCTACTTATGAAAGTTTGGTCGCTCTCTCTCATCTTCAAGAAGAAGAGGGTTGCCGCCTATCGAGCGATCGAGATTGAGAAGAGAGAAAGAGAGTTGTTGCCTATGGTCGATCGATTCAACAAAAAGACTCCGAAACCATATCTCATTATTTAGCATAATGATTAAATTATCCTTTTCTTTTGCAGGTGATATATATTGATTGTTGGAATTCAAAATGGCTCCTAAGGCACATTTAAAACTTGGGCACATTAATGGTGTGTTCAAAAACTAGGAGGTCAATGGTTAACATCTCTTTCTCAGTCACATGCACTTACGAATAATAGACTGAACTTCCAATGGTAATCTTTACTAAACATTAACATTAAACTTTATAGTTTAGAGCACGAATTACCAAATCAAAAGCATCAGGGTTTTTCACGGTTTACCAGGCTGCTTCTCCACTTTTGGCCACAAGAAATCAAACTTAGTAGAGAGACAAGCAGCCGAAGCAAATGCCACGGCGGTGACTGCCACGTGCGTTGAGAGCAGAAGTCACAGCGGCATGAGCAGAGCCCGAATCGGCAGCTGCAGCTGCGGCGGCGATTACACTTCCGGTGGTAATCATGGAGGTAAGCGACGATTTAAACCCAATTATTTTGTGGGTTTTTGCTAAACTTATGAAGAATATGGATCTGATTGAAGAAAATTGTAGTGGAATCGCCGAGAAAAGGCGATCAACTGCGGGGGTGGAGTTGGTTTTTCATGGTTGGAATTCGTGTGTTGTGGTGACCATTGTACTAGAACAAGAGAATGCAACGATTTGACAAGTTTATAGCGAACATGTTTCTACATACAGCATGCCAGAGGAGATTGAGAATTTATGTTAAAGTCGGTGAAAAAAAATATTAAGGTGAAACACTGATCAGCAGCGACGTGAATATATATAATTGATACTGACGCGGGTTGATTCAATTGGACGTAAAGTTAAGTTTCTTTAACTATGATCAAAATTTGAATTACGTTGGAAATATCAGACCCTTATGTATATGAAGTGTTTCCTATTAGAAGACCCGCCATCCAAAAAGGAGCCACTGCATCGATCGGTACAGATTAGTCGGGACGAATCTCTGAATAC
Organism: Dillenia suffruticosa; assembly: GCA_033439265.1. Classification (NCBI taxonomy): domain Eukaryota; kingdom Viridiplantae; phylum Streptophyta; class Magnoliopsida; order Dilleniales; family Dilleniaceae; genus Dillenia; species Dillenia suffruticosa. The sequence goes on along the minus strand of JAVTVX010000002.1, from coordinate 6,083,152 downwards.
CGAACGGTGTCCAAAATATGGTACCAAAAATATATATTATTGATAAAGCTCCATTTTCTTTTTATTTATAGACACTTTTTTATACTTCCAAATCCCAAATGACTGTTTTGCGAACTGAGTCTAGTTGTGGAGTTCGAGTCGCCCGGTCAATAGTTCGATTCGACTTGATCGAACTTGAGTTGAATTCGAATAATAAAATTTTATACTTGAAAGTTGTCAAATAATTTGATAATATATAGTATATATATCAATATATTATTATAATATAAAAAAATAAATTAAGTAAAATATATCAATAAAGTTTTATAAATTAATAAAATCAAAATTTGGAGTTTTGAAGATTTCAAATTTTCAAATTGATTTAAAATTCATTAAATTATAACCGAATCGAATTCGAGTTATATTATTTCTACTCATTGAATTCAAGTTTGAGTATCATTAAAAGAGTTCGAGTTCGAATATTATTAAAAAATTCGAATTCGATTTCAAGTATAGGGATATTTAGGATCGATTCCACTCGAATACACTCCTTATACCCTCTTTTTTTTTTCCCTTTTTTTGGTATACGTGCCCTCTATTTTTTTCCTTTATGAATTATCTTTCTAATAACTGCTCTCTCTTTCTCTCTTTTGAATTTTAAATATTTCTTAGTACTTCCAACATATGAGCACACATTTGAAGTGTTTGGGGGGTAAATTCTAGTAATCATAAACGTGTGTATGTTTATATATATATATATATATATATATATATATCTTTTTTTTTTTTGTGTTAAAGGAAATTTCATGTTGTGAGGTGGGGTTTGAGGTTGATCCAAGGGCCTATAGCACAAATCAGCCCGATCCTCTGGGGCGAACGCTTTTACCTTTTCGAATACCTACATGGTATCTTCAAAATAAGTATCTTGATTGGGTAGGTTTAAGTAGTTTAGTTTTGGGTATATGTTTATTTGTTATCCCTAATTCCCATCAAATCAAATCTTTTTCACAGATCAATAAGTAAGGTAAGTGTTGAGCCCTCTTATTTCGAGTAATAAATTTGACATCAAAACCTCTCTTTTTATCATTTTTTTTAACTTGAAATCTTAATAAACGAGATGAAAAATGACACCAATTGAGTTATATGTCATCGACTCTTTTGCTTGTTTTTGCTTTTAATTGTGATAATAAATGCCATATTTTGTTGAAAGAATAGCATAAGAATAGTATTATAGGCTTTTCTTAATGTATGATAATATGAGCAATACAATTGTAGCAAATTTTATGAATAGCTTATTTGTTAAGATTTTAAATTATGTTTTACTTAATAAAAAAAGTTTCTAAACTTTTATTTTTCATATCGAAAGTTCTAAACTTTAGTATTGTGACACATAAGATTCTTTCCAACAACTGATGTTTACAAACATTAATGAATATTAGTGACCTATCAAAATTTCTAATAGAGCTTAATGACTGTTAGCAATGTCCTCATCATCACGTGGTATAATTTGCCTCTTCTCCGGCTATTGTTGGGCCGATTTCTTCTTCCTAACGTACAAACTTCTTTTAGCTATTAATGTGTTTGATATATATATATATATTCCAAAATCAAAATGTCTAAGAAGAAAAAGACGGTGCCCCGATTACATTACAACTCATGGGCATATATATATATATATATATATATATATAATATTATACAATTGTTTTGTTTTACTTTTAACTTTTTTTGGTTTAATTTTTGATATTTCTATTTTAGTTTATGGTATTTATATGTTTTAGGAAGATAGTAAAGGTGAGGGAAGAAAAGCAATTTGGTTCCATCAAGTCACAGAGGATATTATGCCATGAAAAATAAATAAATAAATCAATAAATAACTAGTTAATTATATTAGCATTAAGAAATTAATTGCTGAGAGTTTGGAAGTTTTCTGCCAAACAATAGGTCAAGCATATGATATGTGCGGCTACCCCACGAAGAGAATGATCGAAAGGTGAGTAGGAGCATTGCTATCCCTACAAATGTCACCATAGATTTTGACTTACCATGTATTGTCAAGTTTAAGTCATTGATACACAACACAATATTATCGTAAGCATAGGATTATCCAATCTGACTTTCGCTACTGTTGCTTGGTCTTCCCATCGCCATATTCATTGTCAATCTTGAAAATAGGTCGTGAGTAATAAAATTTTAAAAAGTTTAAAGAATTATTCATTATTTTAGGCTAGCCTAGGTAACATCAATCTGAGTTGGTGGAGTCTCAGGTCTCATGATGATAGGGCGTAGGTCACCAGCCACAACATTGGCCTTGAGATTAATATATACTAATATGAAATTTAACAACTTCTGTAGATATCATGCAATGACCCATGCAATCCTACCAACAATTAAGAAAAAGTCTTGTCATATTAAATAAATTAATGACTGAGAAACACAGTCTCGAGTTAGGGAAACCAACATTAAAGGCCTTTTTACCGCTTGCTACCTAATCTTTGACATCTAACGTCGTTCTGATAAGTAGAATTTTCCCTAACCATAGAATACCTTTCATGACCTCGCACAGAGAGAGAGAGAGAGAGAGGGATGACATCATGGGTGACGAATTATGAGGTGCGAATCCACTATTTGATACGTGGCATGCTGTCAGTTCTTAGTGTTCCCTTCCACACACGTGTCTTTGGATAATGTTTGAAGTATCATGACATCTCATTTTATAACAAAGATTATAAGTTAGATATGCCAATCAGTTTGCCTTTTTAGTTTTATTCCTAATTGCATCCTCCTATGCATTACCAAATTTAAGACCATATCTACCGTAGACAACAAATTTGTAAATTTAGAAGTATGGATATAGTTTGGAATGCTAAATTCTTAATGACATTATATATATATATATATATATATATATATATATATAAAAAGGATTGAATTTAAGATTTTTAAATGGAATTCAAGATTTTTAAAAGTAGAGGCGGAGACAATTGGCTTATTCCACCATGGTATTCTTAAAGGGAAGGGAGTGTCATCATCTTATGTTATGGCGTGAGCAATGAAACATCTAATCAAAGTCAGATGACTTTGATTTTTTTTTTTTCTCTCTATCTTTGGCTAAAAGGGAAAAAAATAAAAAATTTGTGTCAAACAACTTAAGCCGAGCACGTCTTCAAATCTCTCCCTTCTCTTCCAAAGATCAAAAATTTAAAAGATGCATTGATCACAATAAAAATAAAAAGAAAGCAAAAAATAAAAAAAAGGAAATCCAAAAAGCCGATCTAAAAGAAATCTAAGATTCAGCATCAACCCGGACGTGGGTTTTGCGGAATCTCTTATAGTTATTGGGTAGAAGTTTAAAAGTTGCGATAAATAGAAATACTATTATTTTTCCAACAATCTCCCGTATATTTCTAAAGAGCTTTAAAAAACATTTTCAAAGTATTTCTAATATTGGGCTGTGCTCAACTCTGAGTATAATGAATTATATTTGATATATTTTGAGACGAGAAACCAGACTTAAAAAAATAAAACATATTTTATTGAGTGAACAGTGAAGTTTAAAACTTTTATGAACCAATAATTCATTTTGTAACAAAGTGGTTTTATTAATCACATTATACTTTTACAATCTTTGTTGTTCAATCCGATTTTGGGCTAATAGACCATGCACACACCTTATATCTCATGAGTGCTCTAAAAATTATGTCAAAATTTTATGGAAGCAGCCCTACTTCACACTTATATATGTGATTTCATCAAGTGTATATTTACAATTATACACACCACCCATAAAGGATATGAAAATCATTAAAGTAGTAGCTCAATCTCGATCTAGCATCCACACCATAGGAAGGGACAATTATTTTGGTCCTAGTATAAATAATAATGACTTGTTATTACCTATATAAACTTTATTCATTGGGTCTCCAATCACAAAGGTTGAGTTACTATCACTATTATTTTCGAACTGGGTTCAATCTCATTCCCCTCGATGGTTCATATATTAACTTTCTTCCCAAAGGTTTAGTCAGAGGATTGGTTAATTCACTTCTAACTTTACATAATCAATGGATATTACTCCATCTATTGTTGCTACTTCATCACATTATGTCTTAGATGAATGTATCTATTTTCACCATTAAAGGCTTTATATATAGCAGTATCAATTGCGGTTCGATAATCACGATGTACAGACACAAATGGTGTTGGTTTAATGCACTATGAAATATTTGCTAAGAAATTTTTTAACCACTCAATCTTATTATTAGCCAACTCCAAAGTTATAAACTTAGATTCCATTGTAGATCTTGCAATTATTGTTTGCTTGTTTGATTTCCATGTTATAGCACTTCCACAAATGGTAAATACGTACCCACTAATGGATTTTGTTACTTTTGAATCTGAAATCCAATTAGTATCACTATATCCTTTTAATACAATAGGAAATCCACTACATAAAATATCATAGTTCATGGTATCTCTCAAATATTTCATTGCTTTGACTAATGCAACCCACTGGTCATAATGTATAATATCAAGGAAGTACAAAAAATAAGCATATCATCTATATATAAACAAATAATCACATAATCACCGTTGATGACTTTAGTATAAACACATTTATTCATCTTAACAATAGAAAAACACTACTAGAAAACGGATTTTCAGCGATGGAGAAATCCGTCGCTGAAAGTCCTTTTTCCGTCGCTAAATTCGTCGCAAAAAGTGACCCCACTAATTTTTAGCGACCAATTTTTTTTTCCGTCGCAAATATCAGCATTAGATTAGCGACGGAAAAAATCCATTGCTAAAACAGAAAAAAAAAAAAAAAAAAAAAAAAAGAACAGTGATGGACAGGGATCCGTCGCTGATTTGAGTTATGAAAAAAAAAATACACAAATGAACTCCCACTCCCGCACACACGCTGGTGTTGAGACTCGAACCCGCGCGGGTGGTGTGAATACACTCTTGCCACAAAACCAAATAAATTATCTGTTTATATATTCTTTTTTGTTTTTACTTATTATTTCTATTTCTTATTTCTTAATAATATTAGAATAATATAAAATTATAATTTATTATAAAATAATAAAATAATTTTATTATTACTTAAAATAAAATAATAAAAAATTTTAAAAAATAAAATAATATTATTCTTTGCAAAATAAAATAAAAATAATAAGAATTATTAAATAAAATTAAAAATTAAAAAATAATAAAAAATTAAAAATAAAAAATAAAAAAATAAAAAAATAAAAAAATAAAAAAATAAAAAAATAAAAAATAAAAAAATAAAAAAATAACAAATAAAATAACAAATTAAAAATTAAAAAAATTAAAAACAAATTAAAAAATTAAAAAAATTAAAAAAATTAAAAAAAATTAAAAAAATTAAAAAAATTAAAAAATATAAAAAATATAAAAAAAATCCGTCGCTAATCCGTCACTAATTTTCCATTGCTAATCCGTCTCTAAAAGCTGTAAATATATTTTTTTAATATTTTTTTTCTTTCATCAATTCACCAACTGAAATTAGTGACGGAAATATTCCGTAGTTAAAAATTCCGTCAGTAATCCGTCGCTGATAATTTTATAATATATATTTTTTTTATTTTTTTTAAGGGTTTAGCGAAGGAAATATATCCGTCGCTAATCTGTCGCTAAACCCTGGGTAAAAAATCTGATATTAATTCGTCGCAAATCCGTCGCTATTACCGACGGATATTTGTCCGTCGGTAATATTCTGTCGCTGAAGCTGTGTTTTCTAGTAGTGAAATTTTCATATAATAATACTTGATTAAAATCTCTTTTCATATTCATTTTGAATCTCAAGAGACACATTTTTAGATTTTTAAAGGGAAGATATATTCAAAGAACTCAATATTTTTAGTTTCAATAATAGTAATATGATAAAGTACATCATTTTTTAACACCAAAAACCCACATGCTGCACTATGTACAACATAACCAATAAATATACAATCAGATGTTTTTACTCATATTTTTCTTTTCTTTGGATCAGAAAGTATCACTTTAATGAGACACCCTCACACTTTTAAATATTTAAACTTAGGTGGAGAGCTTGTCCACAGCTCGTGAGATGTCTTACCAATTTTTTGTGTGGAATTCTATTTTGTAAATGATATGTAGATAAAATGACTTCATTTTTATATTTAATTAAATAAACTTTGTAAATCTAGAAAAATCATCAATTAAAAGTTACATAATATTTTTTCACCTCTAATCACATGGTTTGTTTTGAATCTCCAAAATCAATATGATTTAGGTTAAATAATTTAGTTTCTTTACAATCTGAAAAACATGTTTTCTTGGTTTATTTTGATTCAGCACATACTTCACATTTATTTTATTTTATATTATTTATATCAGAAATTAAACCAACAAATTGTATTATTTTAATATAACTAGAATTAACATGTTCTAGTTTTGCATGCCATAAATCAAACGAATCAACCAAAAACAAAAGAACATGCATTTTCATTACTAATTTCAGAAGCATTGAATACAAAAAAAAAAAAAAAAAAAAAATTGATTACAATAATCTTTCCCCACAAATACATTATTGTTAGTCATTATAATTTTGTCAGATTCAAATGACAAGTTTTTCCCAATAAGGCTACAAAGGTTAACTTGGCTTGCACATGTAGTATATCATTCAAAGCAGAAGTCTTGCCAAATGTGAGATTGAGAAGAAATTTTCCTTTTCCAAAAGATAGACATGTTCTTCTCCCTCTCCCACAAAAGTGTAGGAAGAAAAGACATCTTTGTTAGCACAAATATGTCTGGTAACACCAGAGTCTGCCACCCATTCTTTCGTATTGGCGACAGAAATGCCTTAAAAATGATGCAGGAATAATTTTATCTCCTTCAACCAAATTTGCTTTTGGCTCAGAAGTATTGTCATTTTTCACTTTATTATCATTTCTGAATATATTTTTTTTTACACTGAGAATCATGATGCTTTAGCTTTCCACATACAAAGCAAGAGCCTTTCATCTTAAAAGTAGAGTTATTATTTGACTTAGAATTGAAATGAATGAGTTTTGATGATGATAAATTTGAGAGAAAATAGATTTAAGAAAAACAAAAAAGTCCTTAGTATTCAGAATACTGTAAAAACATGTGACTTGTTCTTCACACACATCGACCTGTTTTCACACTACAAAAAAACATGGAATTTGCGACGGACCTTTGCGACAAACAATTTTTGTTGCTCTTTTGCGACGAATTTGGCGGCGAAAAAAAATTTAATAACCATTTTTCAACGATATTAGCAACGGAAAAAACTTCGTAGCTAAATTAGCGACGAAATCTTACCTCGTCGCTGAATTTTCGATCAAAACGAATTTCGTCGCTGTTTTCAGCGACGAAGACGATGTTCGTCGCTGATTTCAGCGACAAACACGCTGGTCGTCGCTGCCTTTAGCGACGAACTCGCAGTTCGTCGGTAGATTCAGCGACGAACGCGTAGTTCGTCGCTGTTTTCAGCGACCAACTAGCAGTTGGTCGCTGTTTTCAGCGACGAACGCTCAGTTCGTCGCTGTTGTCAGTGACGAACGAGCGGTTCGTCGCTGCTTTCAGCGACGAACGAGCGGTTCGTCGCTGATTTCAGCGACGAACGAGCGGTTCGTCGCTGCTTTCAGCGACGAACGCGCTGTTGGTCGCTGCATTCAGCAACCAAACTCGCAGTTCGTCGCTGTTTTCAGCGACGAACGCTCTGTTCGTCGCTGTTGATAGCGACGAACGCTCTGTTCGTCGCTGTTTTCAGCGACGAACTCGTGTTCGTCGCTGTTTTCGTTGCAAAATTGTTTTAATGCCTCCCCAAATTTCCTCTCCCTCTCTTCCCCCACTTTCCTCTCCCTCTCTTCCTCCTCTCCCTCTCTTCCCCGCGGTCGTCTCCCTCCAACGAGGTACTCTCTCTCTCTCTCTCTCTCTCTCTCTCTCTCTCTCTCTCTCTCTCTCTCTCTCTCTCTCTCTCTCTCTCTCTATCTAGATCCGGCGGCAATGCCGCCGGATCGTGGCGGGGGAAGGGCAGCGCCCCTCCCCCGGGATGCTTTCAACGGCGGGGGAGGCGCCGCAGCGCCTCCCCCGCTGAGATCCGGCCACAGAGGCCGAATCTGGGACGGGTGGCCCCGCCCGCATCGTCGCAGGCGGGGCCGACCGGGGGAGGGGCACGCCCCTCCCCCGGGCTGCTTTAAACGGCGGGGGAGGCGCCGCAGCGCCTCCCCCGCTGAGATCCGGCCACAGAGGCCGGATCTGGGAAGGGTGGCCCCGCCCGCATCCTCGCAGGCGGGGCCGACCGGGGGAGGGGCGCTGCCCCTCCCCCGAGCTGCTTTCAACTGCTATATTTTGTAGAGTTGGTGCACTTCATGGTCAAGTAACTATTGGGACATTGATATTTCAAGTAGTTCATATACATTCTTCATGTAGAGTGTTTGTAATAGTATGGAGACAGATGGTGCAATAGTTGGTGCAAATCTTTTATTCTTATTATCTGGAGTATTTCAGGATTGTGCTGTCGGTTTGCTGTTTGCTTTGCTCCCTGTTTTGGGAGGTAATAGTGGCCTTTTGCAAGGAATGGTTGCGGTTGGAAAGCTGTATGTTCTTCTTTATTTTTCGAATTTTTATAATTGCTTAGTTTTCTTATTCTTCGCAATTGGCCACATGTTACTTAGTTTTCAGCACTAATTTTTTTCAATCCTTGTGCTCTACCACACACTCTCTCTCTCTCTCTCTCACGTATGAATATGAGAAGTGCTTTTTTTGTTGTCTTCCATAGCCCTCAAAAAATATATTTGTGATTCTGACCTCCAAATGACTTAACTGCAGGCTGTTGATACTGTCAATTTATCTCACTGTTGCATCCCTACTATCTTGGTCATTTGTTCCTCGCTTTCTAAAGCTAATGATACAGCTATCATCTCAAGTGAGTGAACTTATCAATGCCTATTTCATTATTCTCTCTTTTGTAACAATTGCACCTGATTTTGATCTGTTGTCTAGTTTGTCCTTTTTTCTTGATTGAAGTGTTGAACACATGTCCTCATCGAATTATTGACCAGTCTATTAAGTGCACTGCCAAGGTCCTGGATCACATTCTTGATGATCCCATTGGCTAGTGTAAGTTAATCTAGCAATCCTCAAACCTAGCCCACCCAAAGTTTTGTTGCTACCAAATTTCTGGAGAAGGGACAAACTAAGTGAGGTGCATTGATTTTGGTTCTTGGGTTGCCTGGCCCCATCTTGTGCTCTTTTGCTTCAATATGTTGTCATTCACTAATAAAAGAAAATCAGTGAATATGAGATTCTTTATATGCTAATATTTTTTGTGGCTTATTTTAGATACTTACAGGGTAGGCTATGGGGATGGGTGGTGGGATTTGAGCCCTAAACTAAACCTCCACAAATATTCTGAATCCCAATAGCAGAATTTGTGGCAAAGCTCTTGGTCAACAAATTGGCTTTATCTTTGACTTTTAGAAATAGTCTTATAGTTTTTTTGTAACAAGATTCCTTTCAATTTTTTTTGTTCTTTTATGTGTCAAGACAAATGAATTTTATCAACTAGCTGCGGTGGCTTTCTGCTTGTTGTCTGCCTGGGTGAGGCCTTCATGCTGATGTCATATTTGTATAATTTTCAGTTTTTGAGCTTAAGTTAGTGTCATACCTTTCAAATTATCCTTCATGCTGAGGTCATACCCAAGTTCATTTTCTATTTTCTTTTTTAAATTAGTTTATCCTTTGCCTAACTTTGTATTCATGGCAATAAATGATAGAATTGGCAATGCTACAAAATTTATGTATGAATTTAGTTAAACATAGGTATAATTGTCCCGATTTTAGAAAATTCGTGTCAATTTAGTTAAACATAGGTATGAATTTCCCATATTAAATTATAAATCTCTTGCAGAAGAAATTTAATTTTTTTTTTATAAAATCCTACATTTACCACTAAATTTTTTCTAATTTAGTTGAAAAAAATATGTGACCAGAGGGGGAGGAGCCGCATCGCCTCCCCCAGATGAGATCCATGCATTTGTTTATTTTAGTATGCTATATTTTGCTTGATAGTGTATGCATTTGTTAACACACAAATGAGAAGTTTTGAAGAGTATAGCAAGTTTTTATTCAACGTAAGAGTAGAGTTCATTTTCGAATTTATGTTTTAATATTAGATTAATTCTAAATAACATTAAATTTTTGCATTGCAGATGTGTTTGCGTTGATTGGACGTGTTGCTCAATTAGAGAGGAGAAATTCTTGTCTTCAAGCGGTCGAGGTATATTTTTTTTTTCGTATATTTTATTTTATTTTCTTTGTTTTATATCCCTTATTCCTAGTTTCAATGTATGTATGTTGTGAATTCGCGAAATGCAATAGTTATAAATTATTTTGTTATTTTTCCGACTCAACGTTTTTATATTTGTTAAATTTTTTGAAAATATGTTAAATAATTTTAAAATGTTTTGTTATTAGATGTTCTTTATTTCTTATTAATGTTATTTTTTCAGTATAATATATAGTTTGTTAATAATTAATTTATTAATATTTCATAATATTTATTTTTTTTAACAGCGACAATGCAAAACGAAAGAAATTGGATGTATAATAAGAATTTAACTGATCGTCGTGGTTTAACTGATGAGTTTATTTGTGGGGTGAAACAATTCTTGAATTTCGCTACTAGTAAAGTTGAGTTTATGGATGGAAATAAGTTAAGGTGTCCGTGTAGAAAGTGTGGTAATGGCAAATTTCATGTATGTGATAAAGTTAGGGAACATCTTTGTAGATTTGGTTTTACTTTAAATTACTACAATTGGACTTGTCATGGTGAACCGTTTATATCTGATGAAGAGTATGTGCGAAATTTGGATTATTCAAGTAGAGGGGATAACAATTGTTATGATCAGTTAAATCCATATCAGCAGATGGTATTTGATGCAGCGGGTCATAATTTTTTTCCCCAAACAAACTATGCAAGTTCTAGTTCTGTACCAATAAATCAAGATGTACCTACAAGTTATGCATCACCATTGGAGGGGGTAGAAGCAACATGTGTCGATGAGAATTATTTGTCTAACCAATTTCAAGAAATGTTGAGAGCTGCAGATGAACCGTTATGGGTTGGTTGTGACACCCACACTAAATTGTCATTAACGGCTAGAATGTTAAATGTTAAGGCAGAGCATAATATGTCTGAGAATTGCTTCAATGATATTGTTCAAGTAATGGGAGAAGTATTGCCTCGTGATCATATAATGCCAAATGACGTTTATAGTATGAAAAAGTTGGTGAATGACTTGGGCCTTCCGGTGGAAAGAATTGATGTATGCATAAATGGTTGCATGTTGTTTTGGGGAGCTGATGAAAATGTACAATTTTGTAAATTCTGTAACCAAAGTAGGTACAAGAGTACTAGGACAGCAGGTCGTACTGAGCGACGTAAACCATTCAAGCAAATGTTTTATTTGCCATTGACTCCTAGATTGCAAAGACTTTATACATCGAAAGCTACTGCTGAATATATGACTTGGCATGCAAATCATCAAACAGAGGAAGGGTTAATGTGTCATCCTTCGGATACAGAGGTGTGGAAAAATTTTGATATGACATATCCTGAATTTGCAAGAGAGACTCGAAACATTATGTTAGGTCTTTGTGCTGATGGCTTTGCTCCATTTGGAAAATCGGGAAAAAGTTATTCATGTTGGCCAGTGATATTAACTCCTTTTAATTTTCCTCCGGGTATGTGTATGAAAACACCCTATATGTTTTTGACATTGGTTATACCGGGCCCGCAAAATCCGAAGAAGTTGATTGATATTTATATGCAACCATTGATTGCGGAGTTAAAACAGTTATGGGATAACGGTGTTCTTACGTATGATGTTAACACTGAGCAGATGTTTGTAATGAAAGCAATTCTTCTTTGGACGATAAATGACTTCCCAGCTTATGGCATGCTATCGGGATGGAGTACTGCTGGGGTTTTAGGATGTCCAATATGTATGGAGAGATCTAAGTCATTCAGATTGAAATATGGTAAGAAGGCGAGTTATTTTGATTGTCATAGACAATTTTTGCCACGAAATCATAAATTTAGAAGAAATAAAGAAGAATTTACGAAAAATAAATTTGAAAAAACACCTCCTCCGTTGAGATTAACTGGTCAACAAATTTGGGAGCAAGTGTCTCAATTTCCATCTGCGATTGAAGACCCACATGGTACAACGTACGGATATGGAAGTGTACATAAATGGACCAAACGGAGTATATTTTGGGATTTACCATATTGGAAGACACATCTGATTCATCATAATCTCGATTTGATGCATATCGAGAAAAATGTTTTCGATAATCTGATTAATATATTGATGGATGTCTCTGGAAAAACGAAAGATAACTTGAATGCGAGAAAAGATATGCGGCTTCTTTGTAATCGGCCTACACTTGATGCGGATGGAAGTAGTAAGGGACCAAAACCAAAGGCAATTTATACAATAAATAAGGATCAGAGACGGAAAGTTTGTGAATGGTTGAAATCCCTTAGATTTCCTGATGGTTATGCCTCAAATCTTGGGAGATGTGTAGATATGAAAGAATGCAAGTTCATTGGTTTGAAAAGTCATGATTGTCATATATTTATGGAAAGATTGATTCCGATTGCTTTTAAGGAACTATTACCAGATTTTGTATGGGCCGTCATTACAGAGTTAAGTATTTTCCTGCATGATATTTGCTCGACAGTATTAAAGGAATCACATATGGCGAAATTGGAGAGAGATATCCCTATCATTTTATGTAATTTAGAAAGGATTTTTCCTCCTTCATTTTTTGATTCCATGGAACACCTATTGGTTCACTTGCCTTATGAGGCCAGAGTTGCAGGTCCCGTCCAATATCGATGGATGTATCCATTTGAAAGGTAACTTTTGCAAATTCTCATCATAGTAATATTTATAGTGCATGTTAATGTACTAAATTTATTATATATCATTTTCTGATACACTTTTTATTCCATATCAATTAGATTTTTATATCATTTGAAGAGAAAAGTGAAAAATAAGGCACGGGTTGAAGCATCTATTGTTAATGCATACATTGCGGAGGAAGTGACAACTTTTGCTTCATATTATTTCGAGCCTCATGTCCAGTGTAAGAGACGGCGCGCCGGTAGAAATGATGAGGGTTCTGTTGATCCTAAATTAAAATCATTCTCTATTTTCAACTATCTCGGTCGACCAAGTGGGTCATGTAAGGTTAGATATTTAACTGCGAAAGAATGGCGGGCAGCGCATACATATATTTTACTGAACTGTCCAGAAGTTACGCCATACTTCGAGTAAGTCCTTTTTTCTCAAATATAAAAAAAGGGTTGTTTTTTTGATAAAATTGTTGACATAAATCGTTTTCTTTAATCGTAGGATTTTTCAACATTCACGGTCTGAACTATTGATGCATGAGTTCAATCGTGTGTGCGATGAAGATTTTGCAGCATGGTTCAAAACATATGTTAGTTTTACCAATTTTAAATTGTATATCTATTTGATATTTAAAAAAATAACACATTTATTTTACTTCAGGTTCAATGTAATCAAGATCAAGTTGAACAAGAATTGTTACTTAATCTGTCATGGGGTCCAAATTCAACGGTGCGCACTTGGCCATCGTATTTTATAAACGGGTATAATTTTCACACTCAAGAATATGGAACCGGAAAAGCTACTATGAATAGTGGTGTTTGTGTTCAGTCATCCAACGATGGAGGTGTAAAAGATGAGTTTTATGGTTTGTTGGATGAAATTATAGAGGTTGAGTACACTGGAGCAGAGTTGCGAGTCGTTTTATTTATGTGCCAATGGTTTGACCCTGTAAAAGGGATGAATGTGCATCCAAAGTTTAAATTGGTTGATATAAATCATAAAAAATTTTATAAAAGATATGAACCATTCGTATTGGCACAACAAGCGATTCAAGTGTATTATGCTTCATATCCTAGTTTGAAACGTGACAAAATTGATTGGTGGGCTGTTTGTAAAACGAAAGCACGAAAGAAAATTGAGGAACGTTGGGAAGACATGGCATATCAACAAATGGAAGTTGCCAATACGTTTCAGACTGAGGAATATATTATTCCAACATTACGAGATCCACATGGAGTAATGATAGATGTGGATCAAAATGAAATTCATGAGTCAGGCGATGAAGAACCTGATTTGGAGACAGATGATGAAGATGAAGATGAAGATGAAGAAGAATTTGATGTTGAAGACTCTGATAATGAGGATGATGATGACAATAATGACTTTGATTTTTGATCGTCGGTAAGTATTGTTTTTTTAAGATTTATTAAAATTGTCTAACATCATATGAAATTTTATTTTACTGTTTTCATGTGAAAATATATTTAGATTTGTATTTTAAATTTCTCAATATGTTTGTTATATTTAGTGCCTCATGTTTCATTTTCGAAATATTATTTGCTAATATATTTTCTTTTTTTATAGATCATTTCTGACGACAATTTAAATATGGTATGTTTCTTCATATACTCTATTATATTTTTTATAATCATGCAATATTCATTGCTTGCAAGAAATAACTCTTGTTACAGTTTCAACGTGGAGGACATAGACGATCTTCTAATGCAAGACCAAACTCTTCGGCGTCACCGTCCGTTTCAGCTGCACCTTCCCATGCCCCTTCGCCTTGTACTGATATACCTTCACCGTTTCCATCAGTTGCACCTTCAATTGTACCTTCAATGCAAGATTCACACGTTGAAGGGGAAGATACGCGAGAGGTGATATCCCCTTGCGGAGATTCGTAAGTATTAAAATTTGAAATATTATCACAATTTATTAGTTTATTAAAAAAATTTTTTTACTAACCATTTTTTTTTTCTAATTTTATGATAGATTCACAAATTCTGTGTATGTTATTCATGAGCTGAATAGAATCATTAACAACCATTGGGGAGGAGCATCGATGTCATACACAAGTACTCCAGATGATATCAAAGAGCTATGGTGGAGAGAATTCAAGGTAAATGAGGTCTCTAAGTTTAAATATACAATTCAGTGTATAATTTAAATATAACAACTTGTTTTTTTTTTAGCGAAAGTTCAATTGGGATGAGACCGAGGAGCTTGAAATAAGAAGAATATTTAAAAAAAAATGCGGTCATCACATCCGAGGTGTACTTAATCATGCCAAAAAGAGCCGAAAGAAACCACACTGCATCACCGAAGAAAATTGGCTCAACATTTTAAATTTCTGGGATTCCGATGAGAGCCAACGGAGGAGTGAGCAAAATAAAATAAATCGAGCTTATAATTCTGGGGAATCATCTGCTACTTATGCGGGAGGCTCAATCAATATTGATGAGCATAGAATTAGAATGGTAATTTGGTTCAATTACCATTCTTTTGTATTTAATTCATTTATTTTTTCATTAATTCATCTAACGGTGTTTTGTTTTTAGACTAAGGAAATGGGATCACCGCCATCATTTAGAGAGACTTTTGCACGGACTTTTCAGAAAAAAGACAAGACCTGGAGTGGGGAGAGAGCTAGAACGGTTATGGTATGTAATTTCAAAATTTTAAATTGTTTTATAAAAACTTTTATTTGAACATATTATGCTCAATTTATCATCACAACATTATAATAAGAATTTAATAGCTTTGTCTATTCCAATAATTTCTCAAATATTTAAATTGAACTTTTCATTTCAAATTCATATATATATATATTTTTCATTATAAAGTATAATTAGAAAATACATAATATCAAATTTGTTACGTCCATTCCAAATGGTTGGTTCATTATGTCACGTATAGTATAATTTTTTCCTTTATTCGATCTGTTATAGTTTCAAACTTGTAATAGTAGTCGAATTTTAATTTCAATTACAACACTCCTCATTATGTAAATATCATTTTAATGGATTAAGCAACAAAATATATAAATATAAGTATGTGTAATTTGAATTCCATAAGTGTATTAAATTTATAATATTTGATTGACAAAAATAATTTTTGTGTCTTATTGCTTACTGTCAATCGCTTAATGAGAAATACAATTTTGTATTCTTACTTTATTTGTTAGATTTTTTAGAAAATTGTTCAACTGTTAATTGACACTTCTATTTTTCGTTGGATATTTTAGTATATTGTTATTTTATTTTTCTTCTAATTTCTTATACGATAATGCAGGAGAAATATGACCAGCTTCAACTTAGAAATTCCAGTGGTAGTGATGATGCTGCAACGTCTGAGCCATCTGTTAATGATATGGCTTTATGGCTCGAGGCAACTGGTGGAGCAAAGAAGGGAAGAGTACTTGGGATGGGCTCGTTGAGCAGAACTTGCAGACTAAGTGGTCTAAGTTCTTCCGGCCAGACACCAGTAAGAGCAGAATTAATGCAAATGAACCAAGAGTTGAGCCACATGAAGGAGCTGTTAGCACAAAAAGACAATGAACTTCAAGTCATGCGCGTAGAACAGCAGCGAAGAGACAATGAACTTCAAGCCATGCGTGTTGAACAGCAGCGAAGAGACAATGAATTTGAAGAGTTTCGCGCACAACAGAGGCTTATAATGCAGCATCTTCAGCTAGTCTCCGCTTCAAGTTCGATTCCCCCTTCTCTATCTCCTCCAAATGATGGTGATGATGATTTTGACATATTTGGTGATGGTGATGGTGGCGGTGACGGTAATGGTGATGGTGACGATGATGGTGATAATGTTTCTTGAAACAATTTTTATTTCACGTTTATATTTAATTAGACTTATCATTAGAATTTCATTTATACTTCTACAAATTCGATATTCTGTAACTTATTTAGTACTGTTTAATATTATATCATGACGATGGTAGTGTTTTTTTAATTATTATTTCATTCATACTATTAGATGGTCAGTTATTTGAATGAGTAGTTGTGGCATAAATTTCGTATTCATGGCTGTTCGATGGTACCCTGGATGATTTGTTGATGATGATGTTGGTGGTTTAGTTCATAAACTGGTTGGTTGAGACTATCATGGAGGAATATGATATACATGAAAATTTGGTGCAAATATAAAACAAATTAAATTTTTTTGTCCCAAATTTTCAATATTCGTCGCTAAATTCGTCGCTGGTTTTGACATTCGTTGCAAAATTTGTTGCTGAATTTTTAAGATTTCGTTGCAAAATTCGTCGCAAAAGCCGTCGCTGAATTTGTCGCAGAATTGCGACAAATTATTTAACAAATAAATTTTGTCGCAAATTGCGACGAAAATAATTTCGTCGCAGATTTTGTTGCAAATTTTAGCAACAAAATACTATTGCAACAATTTTTGCAACAAATATTTTATTGTTGGAAATATTTCCGACAAAATTTTTTGTCGCAAAGTTTGTCGGAAAATTGCAACTAAAAAGTTTTGGTTGCTAATCTTTGCGACGAATTTTGCCACGAACTATAATATGTCGCTAATTGGCGACAAATTTGATATTTTTTGTCGGAAAATTTTGCGACGAGTTATTAGCGACAAATTCTGTTTTGTCGAAAAATTGGTCGCTAAATAATTTAGCGACGAATATTTCTTAATTTTTCGTCGCAAAATTTGTGGCTAAATACAAGTTTTTTTGTAGTGTCAGGTCCACTAATTTTAAGAACTATATCGATCAATTTCTAACCTAACCCTAGACAGGTCGGCCTATTAAATGACTTTTGTCGACCTGAACCATAGAAACATAACCTATTCTGATAAGTAAATATATGTTGACATATCCATAAACACGTCGACATATCCATAAACACATCGATCTATCTCACACTTCGATCTAATCTCTAGAACACATCGACTTGATCTCTAGAACACATCGAACTAAACAATGTCATATGGACAAATTTCAACTACCATGTCTACCAATTTTAAAAGTAGAACAATCCATCTTCAGAACACATCGACATGTACTAGGCAAAAATCTAAGGAGGTCGACACGTATGATAACTTGTCAACCAATTTCACTTGTTTCCTCAGAAACATACAACGACCTGTACTATTGATCTTGTCGACATGAAAGTAGCACATCAACCTATTCTATGTGTCATGTCCACGAATTTTAAGACGGCACAGAAACATGTCGATGTGAGATCAAAACATGTCGACCTGATGTAGTGTTGTTTAAATATCATAGATCGACTTGCTATTTGACCTTTCGACATACCAAAAATATATTGACTAATTTTAAAATAGACGTCCATCAATTTTTTATCTGCATAGTAACATATCGATATAGGCTGAAGACTTATCGACCTGATGGTTATTGACTTCTTAACATCACACATTGACCTGTCTTAAATCATGTCGACGTGCATATACACATCAACCAATTTATTTGCATAGGTCCACCAATTTTATAGATACACAGAACCATGTCGATGTATAGTTCAAGCTTGTTGACTTAGAATATTGATTTCTAAAAAATGATATGTTGATGCCCATAAGAAACATGTCAACACATCAGAACATATCGACAAATTTAAACATGTGTGTACACCTATTTTATTTGGTACATGATCTTATCGACCTGTTTAATAAAAAGTACACTACTAAATTTTCAAATTCAGGTTGATGTGCTATTTAAATATGTCGATCCGTGATTGTTAGAAACCAAATTTACTAAACAGAATTGAACTCAACGGTCACTCCATTTCTTTGATTCTCTGAATATTTCCATTTCTATCAAAAGTAATGTTCAAATACAGTATAAACAAGTTTTGATTGGCTAAGATGAAAATGGCATGGGTAAAGAAATGGAGGTTCAGCGCGAAACTTGGCACTGTTGCACAGAACATTTATGAAACGTTCGAATGCAAAAACCCTTTAATGGATCTCTTCAATGCCACAATAAATACCAGAAAAGAGAAATAAAGAAATACAGAACAACAGTGAATGCCCAATTAAATTTCTCAACAACCTCATTGTCTGTATTCATTGTTTGTCTTACTCTGTTTTCTTAATTCTAATCCTCTTCAAGCATTTTAAGGTTGAACTTAATTCTATCAAATTCGAGGATAAAAGCATCTTATCTTTTACATTCTATTATTGCTTGTGCTAACTGTTCAAAAGACCAAAGAGTGAGTGTCACTGTCTTAGGTCTTGTAAGTGAGAAATCAATATGTGAAATTTGAAGAGTCGTGTTGAATAAACACACTGTAAATGTTTAACTTGAACATATAATTACCTTTGTATCATCGAATTGATAGTAAAAAATTTAGGGGGAGTCTGGGAGTGGACATACATCAGATTTGATGGAACCATTATAAAAATCTATGTGTTTTCTTTTCTCTTTTCAATCAAGTCTTTAACCATTTTTTTTAAAATACTAGCACATTCATTTTTATTTTTAAAAATAACCCTTATTCAACTATTCACCCCCTCTAGTTGAATAACAATTGGTATGAGAGTATGTGTATTGACAAAAAACTTAACAACTTAATCCTAAAGATCCAAATGGCCATCCACAGAGATAATATACCAGTAGAATCTTGCTCAACAAATCGTGCACCCTTCTTCAATGGAAACAACTTCAGTTACTAGAAATAAGACTATACAATTTCATAATTGCATAGGATCTTAATGCATGGGAGATAATCGAATAAAGAGATGAATTTCCCATAAAATAAATTAATGGCATGCGTGTACTTGTTAAATTAAAAAAAATATGACAATGGAGCAGAAGAATGCTTATGAAACTAACTACAAAACCATAAATCTTCTTCATCTTGCCCTGAGTATCAACGAATACAATCGAATCTCATCATGTATCACAGCAAAAGAAATTTGGAAAAGACTAGAAACTACT
This sequence comes from Dillenia suffruticosa, assembly GCA_033439265.1. Lineage (NCBI taxonomy): Eukaryota > Viridiplantae > Streptophyta > Magnoliopsida > Dilleniales > Dilleniaceae > Dillenia > Dillenia suffruticosa. The sequence goes on along the minus strand of JAVTVX010000002.1, from coordinate 6,063,298 downwards.
TACAAAGGCACTGATCAAATTCACAAAAGCAAAATTAAACTACTAAAGCAAGACTACGAAGTCTTCAAAATGAAGAAGGGAGAAATAATCAATGAAATAATAACAAAATTCAATAAGATAACAAATGAGTTAAGATTACTTGGAAAGGGAATTTCTTATAAAGATATGGTGAACAAAATTTTGAGAAGTCCGCTAGAATCATGGGAGCTCAAGGTTACAGCAATAGAAAAATTCAAGAATCTTGAAACCTTGACCATGGATGAACTCGTGGGATCTCTAATAACCCATGAAATGAAGCTAAATGTAAAAGAGCCAGCAAAAACTGAAAGAGGTAAAGGAGTGACTCTGAAAGCTGATAGTGATGAAAGCACTTTAGATTCATATAAAGAAGATGATGAAGAAGATGAAGTATGGCTGGCCAGAAGATTCAAGAAGTTTATGATGAGAAAAAGAAATAAGAACAAATCATTTTATAAAAGGCCAGAACAGAAAGAGGAAATTAAGTGCTTTAAATGTAAGAAATTGGGGCATATAAAAGCTGACTGTTCCCAACTAAAGCCAGATGAAAAGAAGAATAAAAAGGAAAGAAAAGAAAAGAAAAGAAAAGAAAAGAAAGAAGGCACTTGCAGTTTTGAGTAATGAAGATTCTAGCTCGAGTGAAGAAGAACAGGTAAAGGAACAGGCCAACGTATGCTTCATGGCCAACGAAGAATTTTCAGACATTGAGGTAAATTCTACCTCCTATTCCTCTTGTTTGAATTCTAATGAAAATAATTTCACCATCATTGAACTGTATGAGACATTATTTGAATCACTTAGAATTAAAAAAAAAATAAAAATGAAAAATAACTTATTAAAAAAAGACTTAACTAAAACTGTTAAAACTTTAAAAGAGTCAAAAGGTGAAGCAAGTGCATTAAGAGAGAAAAATATTAAATTAGAATTGAAAGCCGGTCAAATTGAAAAGAATTGAACAATAAATAACTAGATCAATAGAATAAAAAAATTAATGAAAATTTAACTATTGAAAACATAACTTTAAGAAATGAATTATTCAAGCAAAAAGAGAAAAATATTAGACAAAATATTACACTAATAAAATTTATTCAAGATTAAGAAAAACTAGATGTTATTTTAGGAGTATAAAGAGCAGTGTTTGATAAGGCTGCGTTGGGATATTATCCCAGTCAAACTTAGAAAAGATTATACAATTTCTTCTTACCTGGCTCTGAAACTGTTAAGACATAGAGATGTTATAATTACATAAAAATGGGATATAAAACAAACAATTGCAAATTGAAAAATAAATCTTCATTCACAACAAAAAACACAAGAGTAAACAAGCTCAAGTGCATCCTCTGTAAAAAAACTTGGACAATCAGTCCACTTTTGTTGGTTTAAAAACTCATTGACAACGAGTTTAAAATAGATTCCTAAAGAACAAAACAAAGTTAACTCAATCGAACCCAAGAAGATGTGGATACCAAAGGTACAGATGTTATTAAATTTTGTTACAGGTCAGTTTGAAACCAAGAGAGTCTCCCAGAAAGTCAATCTGGTGTATAGATAGTGGTTGTTTAAGGCATATGACTAGAGAAATCTCAAAATTCTCATATCTCAAGAGCAAAAAAAGAGAAAATGTTGCTTTTGATGAAACTCAAAGGAAAAAGTCATCAGGAGAGGTAACATTGGAGATAAGTCTACTGATTTTTAAATTCATAATGTTCTTCGTGCACTACAAAAAAACACACTATCAGCGACTGAAAATTATCGATGGATTTTTTCCGTCGGTAATAGCGACGGATTTACAACGGATTAACGTCGGATTAACTTAGCAACGGAAATATTTTCGTAGGTAATCCGTCGCTAATGTGGTAAACAGTAAAAAAAAAAAAAATTCGTATAGCTATCAGCAACGAATTATCCATGGAAATTTTAGCAACAGATTAGAAAAGAAAATTTTAGCGATTGATTACCGACAGATTTTTTATTTTTTATTTTTTATTTTTATTATTTTTATTATTTTTATTATTTTTATTATTTTTATTATTTTTATTATTTTTATTTAAAATTTCTTTTTCTTTTTCTTGTTATTTTATTTTGTAGAAGAATAATATAATTTTTTTAATAAAAATTATTATTTTATTTTAAGCTAATTATTTATTATTTATTTATTTATTTATTATTTTTATTTAAAAATTATTTTTCTTTTTCTTATTATTTTATTTTGTTGAAGAATAATATAATTTTTTTAATAAAAATTATTATTTTAATTTAAGCTAATTATTTATTATTTTATTTTTTTAATAATTCTTTTTCTTTTTCTTATTATTTTATTTTGTTGAAGAATAATATAAATTCTTTAATAAAAATTATTATTTTATTTTAAGCTAATTATTTATTAATTTATTATTTTATAATAAATTAATAATTTATATTATATTTTTATTATTAAAAAATTGTGATCTAAATATAACAAATTAGAAAAAACAATACAAACAAATGTGTAGGTGTGATATGATGGTTGCGAGGTTGTTGATTTTTTTCGCAAGCACAAGTTCAAAGTCACACGGAAGCGCTGGAGCAAGAAATTTTCACAAGTTAATAGAGGCAGCACGCGGACGGGCAGTGACGCGGGGTGGGGGCGGGCAGGTCAGGGTCCAGGCCGGGACAGGCATGGAGCCACATGCATTCTCTTTATAACTCAAAAATCAACGACGGATTCGGAATCCGTCGCTATTTTTTTTCCTTTCAGCGACGGATTTTTTCCATCACTAATCATGAGTCATAGATTTTTTCTATCACTGATTTTAGCGACGGATAGTATTCCGTCGCTGATATTTAAAGGGTGGGTTTCAGCGACAGATTTTTTCCGTTGCTAAAATGTATCAGCAACGGATTTCTTACTTTTAGTGATGGATTTTTCTGTCGCTGAAATCTTGTTTTCTAGTAGTGTTGTTTCTGGACTTAAATTCAATCTATTGAGTGTTAGCCAATTGTGTGACAAAGGCTATACACTCATGTTTGAATCTGATGCATGCTCTATCATTCACGGAGTATCTGGTAGTGTTAAATTTACTGGTCATAGAAGATGAAACATATATATGATAGATTTAGAACATTTAGAAATTCCAAATGAATCTTGTTTAGTTGTAGTAAGTAAGAACTCACCATGGCTATGTCATAGAAGGTTAGGACACGCAAGTATAGATATAATCTCAAAATTAGTAAGAAAGATATTGTGAAAGGATTGGCTAAGCTAAAATTTGAAAAGGGTAGGTTGTGTGATCCTGTATGAAAGGGAAATAGACCAAAACCTCCTTTAAACTCAAAATTGCATGTCAACCAATAATCCTCTGAAACTTCTTCACATTAATCTATTTGGACCAATCAAAACTCAAAACTTAGGAGAAAAACACAATACATTTGTAATCATTGATGATTACTCTATATATACATGGGTTCTATTTATTGCCAAGAATGAGGAAGCAAGTGAGACTTTTATCAAATTGTACAAGAAAATTCAAATGAAAAAGGAATATCAGTCAAAAGTATTAGAAGTGATCACGATAAAAAATTTGAAAATAGAACCATAGAAGAATTTTGTAACAATCATGGTATTGACCATAATTTCTCGGTGGCAGAACTATATAAGAAATGGCTAGAATCATACTCTGCGAGCATAATCTATCAAAATTCTTTTGAACAGAAATAGTAAATACTACTTGCTAAATTCTAAATAGAACACTAATCAGACCAATTCTAAATAAAACACTTTGTGAACTTTACAAAGAAAGAAAACCAAACATAACATATTTTAATTTCTTTGGATGTAAATGTTTTGTTCTAAACAATGGAAAAGAATCGTTAGGAAAATTTGATATCAAAAGTTATGAAACAATTTTCTTAAAATATTCCATAACAATTAAGACATATAGAGTTTATAACAAAAAAAAAAACCATGATAGTAAAAAAAACAATACATGTTGAATTTGACGAAAAAAATAACTCTAGTCAAAGAAGATTAGATGATGAAGATCTTACTAAAAAATTAAATGAATTGAACCTCATTAATAACATGAATTCCCAAAAAGAAGAAGCTATGAATTCAACGAACAAGAAGAAAAAGATAAGACTCAACAAGAACATGAAATCAAATACCTCCAAATCAGAAAAGACGTAAACCCATAAAATATAATAGGAGATGTTGGCTCAGGCGTTAGAATTAGATCAGCTTTGCAAAACCAATGTGAAGACGCAGCCTTCATCTCTCAGAATGAACCTAAAAATGTGAAAAAAATCTTAGAAGATGAAAATTGGATAATGACCATACAAGATGAATTAAATCAATTTGAAATAATCAAAGTATGGAATTTTATCCCTAGACTATCAGATCAGTTTGTGATTGGAACTAAATGGGCATTTAAAAACAAACTTGATGGATATGGAACAATCGTGAGAAATAAGGCAAGATTAGTGGCCAAAGGGTATAGCCAAGGGGAGGGAATTGACTATGATAAAATATATGCATCAGTAGCTAGATTGGAAACAATTAGAATATTTCTAGCCTTCTCCTATTATATAAACTTTAAAATATATCAAATGGATGTTAAGAGTATATTTCTAAATGGATATTTGAATGAAACCGAATATGTAAAATAATTACTTAGTTTTGAAGGTCCAAAATTTTCTGAATGTATTTACAAATTGACCAAAAGCTTGTACGGTTTGAAACAATCTTCTAGACTTTGGTATAACAGGTTCAATAACTTTCTAATTGAAAACAACTTTGAAAGATGAAAAATAGATACAACTCTCTTTATCAAGAGAAAAGAAAACAACCTTCTAATAATTCAAATATATGTAAACGATATAATTTTAGGAAGAACAAGTGTAAAAATGTGTGAAAAAATTACAAGCAGAATGTAGGAAAAATTTGAAACGAGTATGATGGGAGAATTAAATTATTTACTTGGATTTCAAATAAAGCAATCTGAAAATAAAATCTTCATTAATCAATCAAAATACACGAATGATCTAATTAAAAGATTTGGATTCAGTGAATGTAAGGCAAATGTTATACCCATGAGCACAAATGCAAAATTAGATAAAAATGAAAATGAAAAATCAGTCTATTAAAGATTATATAGAAACATGATTGGATCACTTCTGTATCTTACTGTTTCGAGACCAGATATATAGTTTAGTGTATGTCTTTGTACAAGATTCCAATCAGATCCAAAAGAGTCTCATTTAATAGCAATTAAAAGAATTTTTAGATACCTAAAAGAAACCACACGACTAGATCTTTGGTATAATAGGAATTCAAACTTTTAGTTATATGGATTTTCTGATATTGATTTTGCTGGATGCAAAATAGATAGAAAAAATATCAGTGGTACTTGTCAATTCTTTGAAAGTATGTTAATATCATGATATTCCAAAAAGTAAAGTAGTGTGGCACTGTCAACCACTGAAGCAAAATATGTTTCTGCTGGATAATATATTGCACAAATTCTATGGATTAAATACTAGATGAAAGACTATGACATAAATTTTGATTGTACATGCACAATAAACCTAACAAAGAACCTAATTCATCATTCATGAACCAAACTCATTGAAATAAGATATCATTTCATTAGAGATCATGTTCAGAAAAATGAAATTGTCCTTAAACATATTGAGACTCAAAAACAAATTGCTGATATTCTTACCAAACATTTGGATAAGAATAGATTTTGTGAACTTAGAAAAGAATTAGGAATGACAGAAATAAATAAATAAAAAAGAAAATTTGAAGAATAGAGTACACTCACAATTCTGAAAAACAGAAGATGACACATCCACCCAAATATAAGTATATCAACCTGCACAACAATAGAAAATTAGGTTGATACCTTTAATAATATGTCAACCCGAAACTCATAAAAATCATCAAACATGTAGATGTATACAAAAAGATGTCAACCCGTGATATGCAAAATGAAATATAAACGGTTAGCACATCAACTTATCAAACTATTCATCCTTATTTCAAACTTTCCCTATTCTCCCAAAACCCTAAATCGCCAAATTGAAAACCTAATCCTTCAATTGAAACCCTAAATCACTTCCTTTCAGCAAGAATCGAACTTTCCATGGTGCCGAAGATAAAATTACCCATCATGAAATAGTCAGCTTCTTCCAAACAACCTTTGAAACCCACAAGCAAACGATCATCATCCAAACCCTCGTTTGTGAGAACCACGAAACCTCCTACTCCTTCTCCGCCACCAGAACATATCCCATAATTCAACACACATGAATTCAAGACAATCAAACAAAATGACTTGTACGAAAAAGTGTTTTCAAAGAGGAAAGTGAACCAAGGAAGAGTAATTGATTGAGTGTTCTTGAAGAAGGTGAATTTTAAGTATAAAAAGTATCTAATTGAGGTATGCCCTAATTGGCTTTTAAATCCCAACAAGTATATTCATGCAATGGCAGTTAAATTGTTTTACAACAACATCAAAATGATTTCTAATGAAATTGGGAATGTGAACGAATAATTTTAGATGATTACTCTGTCTCATGGACATTTAGAACTTTTGTGAATAGAAAGGAGATAGAAATAACATCTAGAAATATATGTCGAGAAAGTAGTATTGCTTGGGTATCGTATGATAAATGCGAACCATACATAAAATATAGATATTTGGAAAATGCTAGAATTGTCTTTGGTGATGCGAATTTGACTGTTGTAAATGCTAGTGCCACGGAGATTGATTTCCATGAATACATTTTGCACTTGATTATGTCACATGTGTTAAGAACTGGGGGAGGAAACTATACAACTATCTCTAAAGAGGATTTTTTGTTAATGGTCTACATCATGAGCGGGAAGAATCCTGGACTACATTTCATAGTTTCTCACTTCATGATTACTGCACATAGGTTGAGAGATCTCTTCTACCATATATTAGCATGATTACTGATATTCTATCAAAAAATCTTGTGGAATTGGATAAAGATTTAATAATCAAGTTGAATGATAAGAATGCAATCAATGCCTCCTCTATGGATTGAACCAGATGGATGTGTAATAATGAAGGAGAATAGGTGAGAAAAGAATGAGGAGCAAGCAAAAGACAAATAGAAGAGATAGGAGATGGCATTGAATAGCCAACAGAGAATAAACCAAAGGAAAGAAGGATAAAGGATGAATGACAATCATCAAGTTCACAACCTGTAACTCTTGACATGATTTGGGAGAAATTAAAAAAATTCAAAAAAAGACAACTTCTTCAAAGACAAATGGGATGTTTGTTGATGATGGAACTCCAAGGAATTAAGAAAAGGTTAGAAGCTCTTGAAAAGGATAAGATAAAAATATTTCATCCTCCTAGATCTTCTCACTCTTGCTAGACTTGGATATAAATTGTTTGTCTTTTCAATTCTTTACATCTAAATATATGTCTAATTTTTGCGCGTTTATGCAATTTTCATGATTTTTTAGATTTAATCTTAGGCTTAGTTCTCAAATTTCCATGATATATTATTTGCTACAGTATCAATATCTACTTATCAATGTTTAACCGTATGATTCACTTTAACTTTCTAAGTAAATGTTTGCTTGCTGATTAGTTATCTACGTGCAATTCTGAAATTGGATGAAGAATTTATATGTTAGCTAAATGTTTACTTGTTAAATGATGAAAAATGTTTACGTGCTATAGTGAATGCTTGCTACGAATAACATCTAACTTGTGAATGTCTGCAATTCTGAACTTGCTTGAAAATTGATGACTGCCTGATAAAATTGCATTAAGTCACTGGATGGTTTTTGGTGTATCAAATTGAGGGAGAGCTCCTAAAGAATTATATAGTCGGGTTACTAGTTGAAGTATGATTGAATGGGAGTATGCTTGATTGAATGGAGAAAGATGTAGCAGATGAAATGTATCCTTTTAATTGATGACAAAAAGAGTGAGAGAAATCTGAATTGGCATTGTTTTGGAGTATGTAGTGTAGGGAATGAAATTATCTATTGGTCTGTTGATGTTGGTTTGACTGATGGATGAAGTACGGACAAAATAAAGATTGTTTAATCTGTTGGTAGAATAGAAATGTTATAAATAAATGCGTTGATCTATTAATGATATGCTGAAGTAATGTAGTTACAATGATGTTTAGAATATGAAAGCAGCTAAGTGATAGTGAAACCTAAACTAATAATGACTAAGCAAGTGTAATGATGAGTACTGTTGGTGGAGAAATGCAAAATGCAAAGGTGTAGTACAATGGGAATAAGTGATAGCTTCGTCGAAGAGTAGAGAGAATGGGCTGAGATGTGATGATAGCACATAAAAGGATTAAACTCTGAATATGTGAACAGAAACTTTAAAATAAGGCATTAGAAGTTTTATCATCACCAAAAATGGAGAAATTGTCAAAATGAATGAATTTTGATAATAATAAATTTGAGAGAAAATAGGTTCAGGAAAAACAGAAAAGTCTTTAGTATTCAGAATATTGCAAAAACATGTTGACCTATTCTTCACACACATCATCCTGCTCTCAGGTCCACCAATTTTAGGAACCATGTCGACCAATTTCTAACTTAACTCTAGACATGTCGACCTGTTAAATGACCTTTGCCAACCTGAACCATAGAAATATAACTTATTCTGATAAGTAAATAGATGTCGACATACTCATAAACACATTGACCTATATTACATTTTGACCTGATCTCGAGAACACATCGACATGCACTAGACAAAAATCTAAGAAGGACGACATGTCCAATAACTTGTCGATCCGTTTCACTTGTTTTCTCAAAGACACACAACGACTTGTGCTATTAACCTTGTCGACATGAAAGCAGCATATCGACTAATTTTATGAGTCAAGTCTACCAATTTTAAGACGGCATAAAAACATGTCAATGTGAGATTAAAACATGTTGACCTGATGAGTATTGCTTAAATATCACACATTGACTTGCTATCTGACCTTGTTGACATAGCTAACACATCGACCAATTTTAGAAAACAGATCCACCAATTTTTTATCTGTATAGTAACATGTCGATGTAAGCAGAAAACTTGTCAACCTGATGATTATTAACTTCTTAAGATCACACATCGACCTGTCCTAAATTATGTCGACGTACAAACACACATCGACCAATTCATTTGCACAGGTCCACCAATTTCATAGATACACAGAACCGTATCAATATATAGTTAAACCTTGTCGACCTACGATATTGATTTCTAAAGAATGGCTGTCAATACTCACAAGAAACATGTCAAGATATCAAAACACATTGACCAATTTAAATATGTGTGCCCACCTATTTTATTTGTTATATGATCTTGTCGACCTGAATACAATCTTGTCGACCTGTTTAAGCAAAAATACACTACTAAAATTTTGAATTTAGGTCGATGTGCTATTTAAACATATCAATCTGAGATTGTCAGAAACCAAATTTACGAAACAGATTCAATTCAATGGTCACTACTTTCTCTGATTCTCTGAATATTTCTATTTCTATCAAAACTAATGTTCAAATACAGTATAAACAAATTTTGATTGGCTAAGATGAAAGTGACGCCAGTAAAGGAATGGAGGTTCAGCGCAGAGCTAGACACTGTTGCACAGAACATTAATAGCAGACGTTAAATGTGAAACGTTCGAATGCAACAATTTTTTAATGGATCTTTTCAATGCCACAATCAATACCAGAGAAAAGAAATGAAAAAATACAAAAGAAGAGTGAATGCCAAATTAAATTTCTCAACAACCTCATTATCTATATTTATTGCTTTTACTCTATTTTCTTAATTTCTAATCCTCTTTTAGTATTTTAAGGTTGAACTTAATTTTGTCAAATCTAAGAATAAAAGCCTCTTACCTTTGACATTCTGTTATTGCTTGTGCTAACTATTCAAAAGATCAAAGAGTGACTGTCACTGTCTTAAATCTTGTAAGTGAGAAATCAATCTATGAAAAATTGAAGAATGGTGTTGAGTAGACACACTGTAAAGTTTTAACTTGAAAATGGAATCGAGTTTGTATCATCGAATTGATAGTGAAAAATCCAGAAGAAGTCTGCGAGTGGACATACACTAGATTTGGTAGAATCACTATAAAAATTTTTGTATTTTCTTTTCTCTTTTCAGTCAAGTCTCCAACCATTTTTTTAAAATACTAGCGCATTCATTTTTATTTTTAAAAATCACCCTTATTCAACTATTTACCCCCTTTTTGTTGAATAACACTTAAGTTTATAATTAAACCTTTTGTTGTCATATCTTGACTTTCCTTGCACAAGATTTGCAGTAGAGGCTATCTCCTTTGTTTTGGCATTCTTGATCTTCATTCATTTTGCATCGACAATCAGGTCCGGCTTCGGATCAACAATGCCATGCATGTCTAACATAGAAAACATTCGGTCTTGTCATCTTTTGTAATTTTGACCCACAAAGACCTCAACCTTAGAGATGTTTGGAAAAGGCTTGGCATACGTAAGAGGGACAACAGTAGGAGGCTCGGACATGGAAGGGAGTTCAAGAGTAGGCACAAAAATGGACTCAATCACGAAACAACATGAGAGTAGGCACACCAGCAGATTCTATAGATACGAATTTTTAGAATAATCCTTAAGATTGTTGGGCAGAAGTTCAAAAGTAATAGTAAATCGAAATCTGAGACGTGCATCGGGTAAAATATTCTAAAAATGTAACAACATATTAACATAAATCAAAAGTAACAGTAGATTCCTTATATACTAAGTAAATCCATCATTTATTTATCGAAGAAAATTAATAATGTTAAAATATTCTGAAAACGGCTTAACAGATAATAATGTGCAAAATAGTAGGAGTCACTACCGGAGGATGCAATGGACTTTATCTCGGCAGTGTGGAGCATTTGGAAATCTATGTGTGATGCTGTCTTCCAACATAAAATGCAGCCTCCCCAGCAAGTAGCCAAAGATATCCTAGCTATGATCAAGGCCATCTGTAATAGGAGTTTCTACTAAGAAAGAGGAGGAAATGATTGCAATGAGGTGGAGGAAGCCCTCGAATGGTAGAGTTAAACTAAATGTGGATGGAGGTACTAGTTTGGGGGGACGACATGCTAGTATGGGTGGGATTTTTAGAAACAGCAATGGAGAGTGCCTTTGGGGCTTCTGGGCTAATGTTGGTATCTCAAGTAGTGATATGATGGAGTTGTGGAGTTTGAGAGAAGGTTTAAGGATTGCCAAAGATAGGGAGTTCAATGAGCTGGAGGTTGAATGTGACTCGCTAAATGTGGTTGCAACTGTGAACAATGGGGTAGGTTTGAATCACCCTTGGAGCATCATCGTCAAGGACTGCAAGGAATTGATGCATGAGCTGAACATCCCTTCCATATTCCATGTTTATAGAGAAGCCAATAAATGTGTGGACAAGTTGGTTGAGCTTGGTAAGAGTCTCTAATCTAGGCTCATCGAATTGGATACCCCTCCGCTGGAGGTGGAGCCTCTGCTCAAGATGGACTCGGATGGGGTGGCCTGGGCTAGAAGGAAGAAAAAGATTGTCTCTTTAAGTTATCCCTCTCAGGGAAACTTGAATTAGTGCTGTCTTAGGCTCCCATTTTGGTTTCGTGCTGTAGCTTGTGTTTTTTTTCGGTTTCCTCTCATTCCCTGTGCCAAAAAAAAAGTAACAAAATGTGGAGTAGAAATAGGATAAAATTAAATTAATTTGGTCAAGTGTAATTGAATTTGAGTAAAATATCATTTAATATATAAACCATTATTAATTACAAAAGTAAAAAACAATGTATAAAAATCATAACTTACTCTACTCACACTCCCTTCAAAATCTTTTACGGTACAAAAAATGTACCAAAAATATTTTGCACTGTGGAGCAAAGTCCCTTCAAAACTATTACTATTTCTCCAACAATAGTTACCCCAACTGTTCAAGTAGCGTTGCTATTTTAATTTACCTCTTTGGAGGAGATGATGTGGATGCAGATTTGCATGTCATTTTCACCAAGAGCTCTTCTCCAATGTCCACTTAAGTTTGGGGTTAATCAAAAACCGATAAAAAGTGAAAATGCTATAAGAAATGAACTAAGGGGCATGGTGATACCCAAAAAGAAAAAGAACAGAAATGCCAGTCTTTGCTTATTACTAGCATGACGAACAAAAACCTGTCATAAAAGTAATTATGAATTACATTTTAAAATTATTCATTTCCCGATTAACCTTAAATTTCTTTGTTATACAGAATAAAAACTAAATTTCATCAAACATGTCTTAATAGATTTTTTGACCCACAAAAAAAAATCCTAATGGGCTGGGCCACTTTCTCCCAAGTGATTCCAGCCCATTCCCAAATGAAACACCAAGTTTTGGGGTGATTATTTATTTATTTATTATTTATTATAAAGTATCGATATCCATAATCATTTTGGATTGACTTAATCTAGTTCGACTCAAATTATATTTTTAAAAGATAAAACTCTTTTGGCACATATTTTTATCATAGAGAAAAATCAAATTTGAGATTTTGTTTAAAAAGTAACAGATCATTGGTACTATGTTTTAGGGTGATGATATCATAAACAATTCCAACATACAAAACTCTTTTAGATTGAGTGGTTGGACACTTTACTCTCTTAACAGAGGTTTTGAGTTCGAGCCCTAGAAATGACAAAAAAAGATTTGGGAGAGCCAACCCCTAAATAAGTCCCATAGCGCTTGAATCTGATTAATCGGGTAAAACCCAGAGGGATGAAAACCAAAAAAAAAAAAAAAACAATTCCAACATTGCTTGATGGGGCTGGATTTGCTCAGAGCACAACCACAGTCCTAGATGTGGTGACCATGTGCCTGGTCCTGCTTTCGCTGTTAATTGCTAGAACACTAATGATAATCCTCTGGTAATAAAAGTCTTGACTAAAGCCAGCAAGATCTAGTGCAGATACAGCTAGCTAAGAAAAGAGAGCAGGGGATTAGTGGGCTCATTTTTTTTGGTTACGAAATGCAATTAAAAGGATTCGAACCGAACTGGAAAAGAAAGGATGAAAGTGAAGAGACTCTACCGCTTGAGTTGTCCGGGGACAAATTAGTGGGCTCATGTGAAAGCATTGTATAATCTCGTGTTTGTGACATAACCTTGGTCAAACATATTGATCATGATTTTTTTTTTTTTTTACCTTTTTCTTGGGAGGAGATTTCTCTTCGGCCCGTTATTGGTAATGGTAAATTTTCTGTAAGGCTCTGGATTGGTATGCTAACACACTTAAACAAACCACCATAGTCATTTTCTACATTTTACCCAAAAAGAAAAAGTCATTTTCTACGCAAACATATTCTCAGCGTCCCCGTTGAAAATCTAGGTCGGACTCTGGCCCAGCCCAGAATAGGGCCTGCCCATAGTGCCCCAATCCCATCCAATTCACAAGCCGAGCTCAGCACTTGCATGCGTATAGGTGGACAAGCCGTCCAAGGAAACAGAGTGATGGTCATCCTAAAATTTAGGATTCGAATTTTTGTGAAAAAAAAAAGGCGGCAAGCCACCTTATGACTGCGGGGTAGTAGTAAAAGTACACCAATCAAAACCTGCCAGATCAAAGGATCAACATGATCTCTTCACTAGGTAGTCGTAAAAAGAGCTGCATGCTATAATATAAATGATTTGCCGCAAGGATCTCCATACCTCCTCAGAAACTCAGAAAAAGAAGGAAAAAAATCCCCGTCATTGCTGTACACCAAACAAAAGCAGGTGTACAACGTGAAAGTGCAACAGCTCTATCATTTAACCATAAGGATTAAACTATCACAAAAGATCAGTATAATAGGTCTCGCCAATACAAGAGCAGAAATATTTTCTTCCTTTTAGTTGTGGGGAAGAAGGGGAGTGTTCATTTCCCAAAACTGCACATAGATACCGTCTCTTAATGACTCATTAATTCGATAACGTTTTGGAACAGCATGTTCGTTGGACAACACCCCACAAAAGGTGGGAACCAAAATTCCACAAGTATTTAAAAACCTCCCTCCCCGTAATGCAAGCACAAGATGAATCACAGAGCCACCCTCAATGTTATAGTCCCGAGCTATTTCGTCATTTGCAAAGCTGCTTCCCAGCATAGATAAGCCTGCAAGTGATCATATTAAAAAAATAAAATGGCATGGTTTTAGCTTAGGACTAATACAACATACTGAGGCAAATAATAGTCAATACAATTACAAAAACATCCAGCGCTTCAAGAGCCAACAACCAAGCTTCAAGAAGAATGACAATACATCAGCAAGCTGGCATCGACATCTTTGAAAAAGCTTAATCTGATTGAGCACAACACTCCCCCCCCCCGGGGGGTGCTTGTTACTGGTTTACAAGTCATTGACAGTTCTTAACTATATCCTCATCTCAAACAATCCTTACGAACCGCAATGGAATCACAACTTTCATGGTGGTTAACTTCATTAGAGAAGCAGCCTAAGAAACACAAAAGTCAGCTCAGCTACTATGAGGCCTAAAATATAGCTCCTTGCATATCCATTATTATTGTGTGTGTTTTGGGGATGGGGGTATTTAGCAAAGGTAGGAGAGGAGAGGTTCAAAACATCCAGTGTGGTAAGATTAAGATAGCCTGAAACAATCATATATAAGATTATTCACACTACTCAGATGAACCTTAGAAACAAAAGGCAATTAAGCAAAGAATATTTCCCTTACAATTAGAGAGAGGGAGAGAGCTAATGGAACCTGCAGCATTTTCTTGAGATCCCAAGAAAAAATCATTTGCTTTTAGATATCACGAAATAAAAAATACATTTCAAATCTTCATAGAAAGTCTAATTGCTCTCTTCCCTTTCCTTTTCTCCCTTACTCAAACTTTTAGGTGTCTCCACTTCTATGTGCTAATCGTAGGAACAATTGAAAATTTTTCTGAAACTTGGATTATACAATATCCATTACAAACCCACCTTTTTAAGTCTTCACAATTATTACTGAAAGGAAATATCTAATATCTTCTATCATCTAAAGATCTATATGTGTGTATAAAATATCAAATAGCCAAGAAAATATAAACATCAAATGCACACACAGCACATAGTGGAGAAACAATGGTTTCAACCACTTCCCAAGGACAGATATGTCCCACATGTGAAGTCAATTAGAAGACTCCGATCTAATAGATCAACAAAACCTGAAGAAGATGTTAGAGGAGGGAAATTGTATCCACATAATTACTGTACACACTAGCATGGAGCATCCTATTACAATGTATCTAAAGTAGTTCGCTCCCCTTTCACTGTTTCTGCTACAATAAAAACATTGTTTCAATCTTCCGTGCCGCATTTTTTATAAGGATCGGTGCGGAAAACTAGAATCATTATAGAACACAAACTTATGGTCCAGGCGACCCGCCAGAACCCATGGGCACGCCCGTAGCCATGCACGATCGAGTAAACTCAAACTTGCATATGTGTACTTGCACAGGCTTGCTGATCTTAGTGTGAGAGATATTATACATCACTCTTATTCATTGCACAGAAACATGTGGGATGTCGGAGCAATGGGGCTCTCTCTGCAAATACAATTTCTTAATATTAAAGTTTCAAAGTCGTGGAATCTGAGTCAAGTGTTGAAGATCAGAATGTAGCACTTGATTGAAGCACGATGAAGTGAAGAAGAGAATCCAAGAACTAGATAAAACAGAAGAAAGGAAGACACTGCAAGGGATCGAAGCACAATGAACACAAAACCAGTGTAAAGAAGAAGATGCATAGCAAAGAAGGTGTTTTATTTGGTTTAGAATCAATATCAATGACTCTCTCTCTCTCTCTCTCTCTCTATGATCAAGCCCTAATCCAAGCCGATCTGCCTCTCTTTCTCCCTCTGGAATCACGAATGCTACTTTTCCCCTTAATCTTCAGAATTCCGATCTGGCTCGCACCACTGGCCTTCAGTCGCACTTCTTGCAGGAAAGATGGAGAAGAAGATGGTGTGGGTTTGGGATTCGCAAACCAAAATCCAAAACATAGTTTAAGTTTGTTAAATTAGGGAATCATTTATTTTATTACATCCAATTACTTGTCAACAAGTGTAGACCTTCCTGGTGGCGCCAATTTCAGCCTTTTCGGAATGCTGCCGGAGAATTTGGAGCGGAAATGACGATGGAGGTTACAGCTTGTTAATGAACATAGATTTAGACACAATTATGTATTTTAATCTATTATCCATTATTCTATATTATTTTCTTTTCTATTGTAATTCGATTGATCTCTTGATTCTCTTTCCTATTTTTATTAGTTTGATGTATATATATGTAAATTATATTTTCTTATATAAAATCATTACAATGAAATACAATTAGTATTTCATTTACATGGTATCAGAACTCTAGTCTCTCTAGGTTTTCGAGCTATCAATTTGTTTCTGTCTCTTGCTCTCATTGTCACAATTGATTTGTGACCTGATTGGTAGCTTTGGTTAGTCAATTTATTTATTTTTTTCTGAATTATTTTTTTGTCTATATCTGGTTTTTCTTTTGGATTTCTTGATACGGACAAATCTGAAGTTTCTCGTCCTATTGGTACTATCATGAATGGCTCAATTATACATTGTGGTCTCAACGTATGAAAAGTTTTTTAATTGAATGTAAACTTTGGCATATTATTGCCGGTGATATTGTCAAACCAATTCGTGATACAAATAAAAATGATGCGACATATGCTGAACGTCTTGAGGATTGGGATAGCAAAAATCATCAGAACATTACTTGGTTTTGCAACACCTCTATTTCATCCATTCATATTCAGTTTGCAGATTTTGATACTGCAAAACAAATTTGGGATTTTTTATCTAATAGGTATAAAACTACTGGTCTTGCACATTATTATCAATTGCTCACTACTTTAAATAGCCTTAAGCAAGAGTCGGGACAGTCAGTTAATGACTTTCTTGCCATCATTCAACCTGTATGGAATCAGTTATCCCAAGCTAAAATCAGTGATGATCATCTTCATCTCATTCGAGTCCTTATGGCACTTCGTCCTGAATATGAATAAGTACGTACTGCTCTGTTACATCATGCTCCATTGCCCACTTTGGATGTTGCGGTTAAAGAAATTTTGTTTGAGGAAACTCGTTTTGGTTTATTCAAACCTCATTTATCAGAAGTTGATTTTGCAATCACTCAGCCCCACTCCAACTTTGGATCTGCCTTCTATAAGAAATGTCGTAACCCTGGTCATACATTTGCTACTTGTCCTACTGTTGAGTGCAGATACTATCATAAACATGGCCGTATTTTGGAAAATTGTCCAATTCGCCCATCTCGTCCTAAAGGGGATTCGACGAAATCCAAGTCTTCCTCTAAACCTGAATCCTCTACTATTGCTGTTGCTGCTGTTGCTTCCTCTAGTGAGTCCTCTTCCCCTTTTCTTACTATTGGGGATCTTGAAGCTCTTCTTAAACAAGTGATTCCTTCCTCCACTACTCTATCTGTCACCCTAAGTAATACTTGGCTCCTTGATTCTGCTTATTGTAATCATATGACTTCTCAATTTTTTTCTATTGTCTAAACTAACTCCTGCTAGTTCTCTTCTCTCTATTCACATTGCTGATGGTAGTAGTATGACCATTACTCATACTAGCACAACAACTACCTCTACCCTTACCCTTCCCGATACTTATTTTGTTTCTAGTCTAGCCTTAAACTTAATCTCTATTGGTCAATTGTGTGATCTTGGTCTTACTGTTTCATTCTCTCCTCTTGGTTGTCAGGTTCAGGACCTTCAGACGGAACAGATTCTTGGAACGGGACGCAAGGTGGACAGATTATTTAAGCTCACATCTCTTCACATTCCTATTCAACGACAGATTTCTGCTTCTACCACCATTCCCTCGACATATCAATGGCACCTCTGTCTTAGTCATGCATCTGCTCCTAAAATCCGATCCTTGATTTCTAGTGGTTCATTAGGCCTTTCTAAATTTGAGTCTTTTGATTGTATACATTGTTAACAAGCAAAGCAACCTGTTTTATCCTTTAATAATAATAACTCTATTTGTGATACTCCTTTTGGCTTAATTCACTCTGATATTTGGGGTCCTACTCCTACTCCCACTATGAATGGCTATCGATATTTTGTTTTATTTATCGATAACTATTCGAGATTCACTTGGCTATACTTTCTCAAGCATAGATCTGAATTGTCCCAAATTTATATTGATTTTGCTACCATGATTAAAACGCAATTTTCGTGTCCTATTAAAGTTTTTCATACTGACAATGCAATAGAGTATCAGGATTCTATCCTTCTCCAGTTTCTCAAACAACAGGGAACTATTCTCCAACGATCTTGCCCTATACTTCTTAGCAGAATGGTCGAGCAGAACGTAAATATCGTCATATCTTATATTCTATTCGTGCTCACCTTCTTTCTGCATCCTGTCATGAAAAATTTTGGGGTGACACTGCTCTTACTTCTGTTTATACTATTAATCGTCTCCCCACTCCAGTTCTTCAAAATCTCTCTCCCTTTGAACGATTACATGGCAAGGCACCTGACTACTCTACCCTCAAAATTTTTGGTTGTGCTTGTTTTGTTCTTCTTAATCTCCATGAACATACTAAACTTAAACCTCGTGCTCATCTTTGTTGCTTTCTTGGGTATGGGATAGAACATAAATGTTATAGTTGTTGGGATCCTATTTCTGGTAGACTACATATTTCTCGCCATGTCTCCTTTTGGGAACACACCATGTTTTCTACATTATCCAAATTTCATAGTTCTTTCTCTACTTCTCAACCTTTTTTTACTGATCCTTCACTGGAATTATTTCCTTCCTTTGCTACAAACTCTTCTATTTCAGATTCCTTGACTAAGCTTACTATATCTGATCCCTCCTCTACCTCTACATTTCCAGAACCTGCTTCCTCTGATGATCCTGTTCCTCCTCTTCGTCGCTCTAGTCGGGTACGAGACACTCCACATCATCTTAGAGATTATCATTGTTTTTCTACTATTGTCTCTTTACATGAACCTCATTCTTATCGTGAGGCTAGTACTAATCCTTTGTGGCAGCAAGCAATGTCTGAAGAACTTCAAGCCTTAGAGAAAACTCACACTTGGGATTTAGTTGATCTTCTTTTGGGTAAAACTGTTATAGGATGTAAATGGGTTTACAAAATTAAAACTCACTCTGATGGTTCTATTGAGTGATATAAAGCTCGTTTGGTTGCTAAGGATTATACTCAGAAATATGGCATTGATTATGAAGAAACATTTACTCCTATTGCTCGATTGACCTTTGTCCGAAATCTTTTGGCTGTTGCTGCAGCCAAACATTGGCCTCTTTTTCAGATGGATGTTAAAAATATCTTTCTTAATGGAGATCTGAATAAAGAAGTCTATATGCATCATCCACTTGGGTATTCTCATCCTCCTTAGAAAGTTTGTCTTCTTCGTCGTGCTTTGTATGGTCTTAAGCAATCTCCTCGTGCATGATTTGCCAAATTCAGCTCTACTATTACACGATTTGGTTTCATCTCTAGTTCTCATGATTCTATACTATTTATTCGTCGTACTGACAAGGGTGTTGTTCTTTTGCTACTTTATGTGGATGATATGATTATTACAGGTGATGATTCTTTGATCATTTCTGACTTACAGAATTATCTTAGTCATCATTTTGAGATAAAAAATTTGGGATCACTCAATTACTTTCTTGGTCTTGAAGTTTCGTCTAGCCCTGATGGGTACTATCTATCTCAAGCCAAATATGCTTCTGATTTATTATCTAGATCTAGCATCACAGACTCATCTACTGCTTCTAGACCATTAGACACTAATGTTAAGTTAACTCCATTTGATGGCACACCTCTTCCTGATTCTACTCTAATCGGTAACTTGTTGGTGGTCTTGTTTATCTTATAGTGACTTGCCCTGATATTGCTTATGCTGTGCACATTGTTATCCGGTTTATGTCTGCTCCGTGAACCACTTACTTTACTATCATTTTTCGTATTCTCCGATATGTCAAAGGCACTCTCCTTCATGGCCTTCATTTTTCTACTCATTCATCATTGACTTTATCTGGATACTCTGATGCTGATTGGGTCGGGGACCCTACTGATCATCGATCCACAACTAATTACTGTTTCTTTTTGGGTGACTCCCTCATTTCATGGCGCAGTAAGAAGCAAACGGTCACCTCTCGCTCTAGTACAAAATCAGAATATCGAGCACTTGCAGATGCTATATCTAACTACTGTGACTCCGTTGGTTACTTGAGGATATGGGTGTTACACACTCTTCTGCTACTATTTTATACTGTGATAATCGTAGTAACATTCAAATTGCTAGTAATGATATCTTCCACGAACGGACTAAACACATTGAAAATGATTGTCACTTTGTTCGACAACATCTCCAACGTGGCACTTTACAACTTGTTTCGGTTTCTTCTAAAAATCAAACTGCTAATCTTTTCACTAAAGCTCATCTTTATGGACAATTCAATCTTTTACTTCACAAACTCAAGTTGGTCTCTACTATCCCCCCTTGAGTTTGAGGGGGGTGTTAATGTATATAGATTTAGACACATAATTAGCTTTCAATTATGTATTTTAATCTATTATCCATTATTCTCTATTATTCTATTTCCTATTATAACTCGGTTGACCTCTTGATTCTCTTTCACTCGGTTGATCTCTTGATTCTCTTTCTTATTTTTACTAGATTAATATGTATATATGTAAATCTTATTCTCTTGTACAAAACCATTACAAAGAAATACAATTAGTATTTCACTTACACAGCTTACAAGGTCGACGTCGGTGCTCAAAGGAGAACGCGGTGCGGCAATCAATGGTGAAGTGTAGGGGTGTTATGACACTCAGATCTGAGTCGGATAGTGTCAATACTCTATCTAGACTTGAGCGTGTGGTTAGGCAAGCACAAGAAGTTTGCATTTCTCGAGCTAGTCGAGGCCTGAAGTGTTTTTGAGTAATGTCACAGATAGTGTCACGGATTCGTTTAAGTTATATTCTCCCTTTATTATTCGATTTCGAATAATATATACAAAATGATATATTTATTTATAAACATAATTTCATATATAAAAATTATTTTAATATATATATGTGTAATTATATTATATAACTTGACAAGTTTTTAAGTTTGACACAATAAATAAATACATATGTGAGATAAAAATGATATATAATACAATTGAGTTTCAAGTTTTTTTTTTTTTTTTTTTTTTTTTGGTTGAGTGAGTTGTTATTAGGTTGTAGGAGAGGCCACCGGCCACGGTAGGTACACAGGTTTTATTTCATTATTTTTTAATGCATGATCTGGTCCAAGGTGAGGATAAATATAGCTATTTGTATCATAGTGTATATAATTTTCTAACCAACAAATTTGTTTTCAATACAATAAAAACATTAATAGTTATTTCAATATTAAGCAACACAGGTCACTTTTATAAGAAAATTCATAACTATTTTAAATAATAAAATATGAGATGACAAATTAAATACAAATATATCATAATGAAAGATATAGATAAAGCATATATCATCTCAAATCACTCTCAAGGGAGAGAGTGTTATCATCATATTTGGGACTATTTTCAATTTCCACTGTCATTATACTTATTTTATTGTGCAATTAAAGAATGTTTTAGAATACCAAATCAAGTTCGTGAAAGAAAATCTAGAAAAGTAAACCAAAAAATTGGTATTTCTAAATACAATCAAGAATGTTTTGATTAGACACCCAAAAATACTTGTTTTTCGTTCTTACTTTGGAGGGAGAAGTGATAAATTACCAGCCAAAGATTTTCAAATTTCATCCGTAAGCTTCACAAAGCTTTCAAAGCTTGCGTCTTGCAAAGCTTTCTGAGTGATAATTAAGTTTTTATTCTCCTTTCCTTTTCATTCTTTTGTGATTCTCCACATGTCCTGTTGTTGGATAGAGTTAGTAGGAATTCAGATGGACGGAAAGGAACTTTTCTTACCGGGGCATCACTTCTGTTTATGTGTGCTTATCTAATATGTCCTTACACCTTCTCTCTATTTTTAAATTCTTGTTGGGGTAGCAGGTAAGACAGAGAAATTGATGAGAGATTTTATTTGTTTGGGAGTGGATTGATGAAGACAGAACATTTGGTGAGATGAGATGTCAAAACCTGAGGATGGATTAGGTCTTGGTAACGTGATATCCAAATCATTTTCTTTTATTTTCAAGTGAATAGTTTTGGAAATTTCACTTACAATCATTTGGTAAGGACATTTCACCAAAAAAAAAAAAAAAATGGTAAGGACGTGAAGAAGTTTATTTATTTATTTATTTTTGTTATATGAGATTTAAATTCCAGATCACAGGGTTAAGAGAGAGAATTATGATCACTAAACTATCCCTTGAGAATGCCTAAATATGGTTCTGTCATAATAGAGGGAAGACCAAATGCTAGATGGAAGGTTTCTTATTGCACTTCTTGGAAATTCATCTCTTATCTATATCACGGAGTTCTCCCTTTGGTATCTTTTAAAATAGGCTATAGTTCTCGTGTCCTTTCCATAGGAGGATTCGTTGATTTGTGATTCGTCTCTGTCTACTTCGCCTTGCTTTCATAGATTTTTTGCATCTAGGTTTTATTTTGAATATATATCAAAGATTTTTATAATTGAGAGGGTTATTCGATCTCTTGTGATTTTTATTTCATAAGGATTGCTAATGATAGAGAAGGTAAGAAAATGAATCTCTCATTATGTCTCATGTACTAGAATTTGGAATCTTGGGTACCCTGTGCATGCAAATCTTTGTTTTATCTCCGAACACCCTCATTTTTTATTGAATAATTTTATTTGGAAAGCTAAGTCTCCTACTAAAGTTAATGCTTTTATTTGGTTCATGATATTTAATAAGATTAATTTAATAATTTATGCCAAAAATGGTAAAACTATATGTTTGAATGTATGTATTATATGCTTTGTTTAGAAATCAGAGATCATTTATCTCTATATTTTATTATTGCACCAAATATTTGGAATCGTTTATTTGCGGTATGCAACTTGGTGACTTTAGAAAAAAGGAATTATTTTTAAATTGGTTAAACGGGTGACATATGTTTAAATTGGTTAGTCCCAAGAATCATGATTGAATTTTTATGAACGTATATATTTTCGTAATTTTTATAATTCTTATATAACAAAAAATGAAATAATTAAATTTTATTAAAAAAGGAAAAAAGCAATCACGTATTCCTAATTAAATACCATGGATGAAGGTTAAAAATTATCCTCAATAAGATTATGTATATTATTATTTCATTAATGCAGTGAGTTGATGCAGTTGACTAAATCAAATTCAGTCATTATAGTATTTCATTCTTAGTATATAAAATTTGAGCACTCTAATAATGCCACTAATTGTGATTTCATTTATTTATTTATTTATTTATTTATTTATTATTTACTTGTTTGTAGAGCACAAGTATGTACCATTTTAAGCTTTTCCTCCCTAGAAAATTAATTTATTTTTAAGATTAATGAAAAATAAAAAAAAATATTTATTCGTACAATTAATAGAAAATTATATAAATTTTATAATAGAAATAAAAATGACGAGAGTATTTGTATTAAAATTGATTTAAAACATTAAAACAAGAAAGACATGATCTAACAATTATCATAGAAACAATCTTCATTTGATGAAATAATTCGAATTTTAATAATCTTAATTTATTTATTGGTTGTATAAAAAATTATTTTTAATAAAAAGAGTATATTTAAATATTAAATGATAGAATTATATTACTTGGAATAATGAATTTGGAACCAAATGTTGAAGCAAGCTCCCAATATTTGAAGAAATTGAGGAGAGGTCCAAAGAGAAATGGAATTTGCAGAAAAGACCGAGCTGGCTCTTGATCTTTTCAAGCATTAAATGCGCAATAAATGGGCGTCGTCCTTTTGTTGAATTCCTCCCCCCCGCCCCACCCCCTGCCCAAAAAAAAAAAAAAAAAAAAAAAAAAAAAAAACTTGTTCAAAACCCCAATTAATACATACCAAGAAAGAAACAAACTTCTCCATTTATTTAATTCCCTTGAAGTCAATTTATTTTTGGAACCTACCCACTTCGGCCTAATTGGGGATCCCCATTTCTGGGGTTGACTTGGGAAGTTGGAAACACCATTTGGAAATAAGTCATTTATTGGATACATTTAATCTCTTTCCTCATTTCTTTTCCTTTTTTAATTTCTAAAATCAAATCAACTCCATTTATTTAAATGAAAAATATTTTCTATTTATTATTCATTTTTATTAAATGCTTTAATAAATATAGACCCAGTTATTATTTATAATGAAATTTGCCTTTCCATATGCAATTGTTTTTCTAATGAGTATGATAATGATATACAAAATAGTGATTAATGCTATTAAATCCTTTTTTTTTTTATTTTGCTAATTAGAATAGGGTAATGGAGGTCATTTCCAAACAGAAAAACAGAAAAGAAAAGAATTATATTGCTCATCATTATTATGAGATAAACGTATGCTTGAAAATTACATTTATATATATATATATATATATATATATATAAAATTAATTATTTGACATAAAAACAACAAAAAACAACATTTTTTTTCCTTGAATCCTCCAACACATCATATGGAGAGATCATTTAACATACAAAATGTAAATAACTAAAAATTCTTTAAAAAAAAAAAAAAAAGGGATTCTAGAAGATAAACCTATAGAGCCCTAGAGATGAAGCAACACTATATCTTAATGGATTGATGCAAAAGAAAATAGAAAATAAATAAATAAAACAAGTGGGGACAAAGTCATTATGATAAAATTTGGAGAATAAAAAGAAAAAGAGAAATGGAAAAGGAATTAATGGGACGCGTAAATTGCATTAAATGTGTCCATTTATTTTATTTAATTTCCTTGAATTTTTGAATTTGGATATATTACATTAATTAGCATTACATCATAAATTATAAAATATATATATTATTTGAATTAATTTTAAAAATTAAATTTCCAGTCAAATCAGTAAAATAAATTTTAAAAAATACCAGAATTTATAGCCAGTGTTTTTATACCTCCATTTATCCCCTATTTATTAAATCAAATCTTTCGTCGTCTCTCTCCCCCCTCACATTTCCATTTCATTTCTCTCTCTCTCTCTCTCTCTCTCTCTCTCTTATCGCTCAATTGAATCGACGAAGCTTTAGTAATGGCGACGGAAGTGAGTTCTCTTGTAAGGGTATTGTACGGACGTGGAGAAGAACAGAAGCATGGAGGGGTAGCAGTGGATGAGCAATCCAAGGGTTTGATTACGAGAGACTTGTTAGGGTGTTGTTCTTCGTCTTCCGATGACGTCAATTCTAAGGAATTGGATCTCGATTTGCAAGTCCCTAATGGTTTTGAAAAGCGTCTCGATTTGAAGGTTCATTTCTTTTTCTGAATCTCCTGTTTGATTAGGATTTCAATCCCTTTTTATCATCTTTGGATTTCATCCTCATGTTCTGCTCTTCCTATATCACTGTATTCTTAGTTGCTGATAGTTCCATGTTCGTTTGTGTGGTTGAGAGAGAGAGAGAGAGAGACAGGGTGAGAGAGAAGATTTCTGGTGTTGGGTTGTTCCTGCTCGATTGATTGCTTTAGAAGTTTGATTTTTTGTTCCATATAAAAATCATTTTCTCTGTTTATTCTTTGTTTCTGCAGATTGTTCATATTATATATATTTATTTGGATAATTATTTTTTTTCTATCTCTGATGATCTTCAATGAATGGGTTCTCTTTAATTCCTCAAATTGTTGGATTTCATTATCAATTTGTAATGGAAATGGAAATTAATTAATCATAGTCTATGTTCTTTCTTTGAAAAAAAAATGGGTGCAGTCAGGGAAGGTATATATACAAAGATGCAACTCTCCAGTGCTATCATCATCATCATCAGACCAAAAAGAATTACAGCAGGACTTGAACTTCCCACCCTCAAAACAAACACTGAATCTATTTGAAGAAACAAGTCTGGACTTGTCTTTAGTCCCATCATCATCGTTATCATCATCCCATTACCAAAGCATTTGCACTCTAGACAAAGTCAAGTCAGCCCTTGAAAGAGCAGAGAAAGAGTCCGCCAAGAAGCGATCCTTCTCAAAATCATCACCCTCTTCGCATTCATCCTCATCAATCAAGGAAACCCTCGAGAAGGAAGAGGAAGAAGAGAAGTCTGCAGCGAGCCCCGGATTGTTATTTGCAGCGGGGTGTCCTAAATGCTTGTTATACGTGCTCATTTCAAAGAACAATCCGAAATGCCCTCGATGCGAATCAGTCATTTCCTCACCAATGGCCGCAAAAAGGCCTCGAATAGATCTTAACATATCCATGTGACTATGACTTCGAGGTATATTCAGAGATTTGGTTTTTCGGATTGATTTTTATGATTCTAATTTTGTAAAGAAAATGATCATAAAAGGGGGGGTGGTACTTAGGGTTCTGGATGCTGATTTTGTTGGTAGATGGGAGTGGTGGAGGCAAGGGTATAGGGTTCTGCAATGGCTGATTGCAAATACTTATGTTTCTTTTTGACTACAAATGCTCATTTTCATAGGATAATTTGTACGATGTTAGCTACATTGTTGTATATATAGAAAATTCCACGTGATCTCTGTATCTGGATGTGGTTTATGATGTCTTCTGCCTGTTGATATTCTACTCTTTCCCTCCCTCCCTCCCTCCCTCTCTCTGTGCAAGAGAGCCGGGTTTTTATTGTCCTTATTTTTCTTTGTGGTGAAAGGTTAGATTTTGGAGTCTTTTTTCTATTACAAAAATTAAATTTTCAAGTCATGTGTGTGGGTACGCGTGCATTCCATTAACTCCGAAGATCTTGATATTGATTATCAACGAAATTGGTCAGTTAAACTGAGAGAGAGAGAGAGAGAGAGAGAGGGAGTTCTAAGTTTTTACAAGTAAATTCATTGGTTAGATCCAATATCGATTGTTGGTACTTAGTAGCTCCAAAGTATGAACATTTATTAACTAACACCGCTAATAATGATAGGATTTAGCAGTTAGTAGACAATTAATTGATGGATATTGCGTCCCTTCACATACCTTAAATGGTTAACAAAATGGTGGATGTTTTGCAAATATAGGATTTGAGTTTGATCATGCCTGCCGACCCCAAGGCCTATTTTTTGCAACAAAGTTTAAATAAAATCCAAACAGGGAAAAGAGTTCACGTGTAACAAAATATGGGGACTTCAATGGTTCTCTGTGGGTTGCATTTATATGTTTTGGCAAATTGTGGTATTCTCTCTTGGCTTCTTCTACAACTTGACCAAGGCTTGTCCCTGCAAGTCTCTTTTAGAGGAGGTTAAGAGAGACCCAAATTTTGGCGGGGCCTGTCCTTCGAGGTGGTTTTGATTTGGCCTTACATGCGTGACCACATACATACATGTCTAGTAAAATTAATATTTTCCCATTTGAAAATGATATTTATTGCTGTTGGTTTTTATAAATTCGAGAGAGAGAGAGAGAGAGAGTGAGAGAGAAAAAGAGTGGGGTTGTGCATTTATGAGTGCAATTAAGAGAGTGGGAATACCCAAAGGCTTTGGTATTGTTATGAAGCCACAACCATTGACGATTGATAGGATTAAGTAAATTTGGATTCAGCTATCCATTTAATGTGGAGATAGAGATGGCAAAGCATGCTTTTGAATGCCACGTGTTGACATATTTTTTCGTCACAATCACGTACCATGTTCATCATTGATCTTCTAGGATTACTCTTCCCACTCCTGGTCCTGGTATTTATTTGTTAGTAATATTTTCTAATTTAAATGAAAAGTTTTAGTAAATAAATTATAATATTTAATAATAATTTACATTAAAAATTTTCAAAGTCAAACTTTTTTTTCAAACAATTTTATACATTTGTAATAATATTAGGAATAGTAACCCTGTGGTATACAGCATGGTCCTAAATGGGTAAGGCAGCCAACCGAAAATGATACTTTCTTTCTCCACTCTTTTTTATTTTTATTCAGATGTTTGTTTTTATTTTTGTTTTTTATAGTTATAATTGTCCATTATGGTATTCAATTTTATAATCTTGTTCGAGCAATTTTATTATGTTTTCTTTACTTCGTAATTCTAATAAATTAAATTCTTTATCTTAATAAAAGTTAACAAGATAAGACAACAATTTATAATGCTTAAACCAGATTGTATCAATGAACCTACTACAGTAAAAAACTAGTTATGAAAGAGCTTTGATTGCCATAACAGACTATCACATTGCAAAGAATTCAAACTTGTTGTCTAACGGGTTATTTAAATTAGGGTTTTGAACTTATAAAGATTAAAAGTTCAAATTCAAAAATAAAAGGTATAATTATATAACATTATTTGTGTGTGTGTAAAAACACTATTAATTCTAACCTTTAGATTAATACCAAATTCTTTTGAGTGAAATGATCGGACACTTTACTTCTCAACCAAATATCTTGAGTTCAAGGTCTAAAAATGACGAAAATAGATTTAGAAGAGCCAACCCCTAAAATGAACTTCACAATACTTGAACTGAATTAATTAACAAAAAATAGAATACCAATGGCTAAAACCCAAAAAAAAAAAACCCTTACATTAGTCGAATAAGAGCTACAAGAATTGGGTACGTAAATTCATTTAATGATGGAATTAATGCCCACGTAAGGCATTTTTTCATGTATGAAAAATGAGAATTATCTCACTTTCCATATCCAAATATGGTAACCGATGTGATTTGAATATTTTTTCATTTGTGGTTACGGAAGGATATCGAAATTATGGCAAAAATCCTAGAGAGCACATCACAATGGTACACCATTGAGTGACGGCATAATATAGAGAAAAACTACTCCCTTGAGAGAAAGCATTAGAGAAAATTCTGTGTAGAGATTTTTCAGTGTCGTTTCTGTCACCGGATTTTGATTACGGTATCGTGGTGCTGTGGGGATAGTTCGATTTCCGTAACTATCATCCTAACGGCAAGGTCGTTCATGCAAAACTCGTGGTTCCACGAATTTTCTATGATCTGTTTATTAAGGTAAGTCCGAAAAACATAAACTTTTTCGATTTCAAATATTAATCACGCTTCCGCATGTGTATGTGCATATAAATCCAACATTGGTATCAGAGCGTAGGGTTGGATTTATTAAATAATTTTTGAAACATTTTCAGATATAAAAAATATGGGGTTGAAAATTTGGGGTTCGGATTACGAATAAGTTTCATGAATCCGATTATATCATGAGGTTGCCCATTTTACGTAGATCATAAATATATTTTTTTTTCAGAATTTTGGGAGTACGTTTTGAACATTGAAATTGAGGTCAAAGTTTTCCGCTTAAAGGGTATCTGAAACTTAAAACGCTAGATCTATCTGTGTAGATGAATTTTTGATCTAAATAAATCGTATATTTGTATTCCATGTGCATTAATCTACGATTTGACAAGCATTTTGCATTGAGAGGTTGCCGGAAACTGGGTTTTGCAGCGAGACCACAAAGGGCAAAAAAATTGGATATTTGATTCGTCGTGTTTAAGGCTTGAATCTCCCAAAAATGAGTTCAGAATGTTTTTAGAAAGTTCAAATATCTTTTCCGGTCGAAATCGCCGTGAAAAATAGGCCAGAAATGGGTTTTCCGAGAATCAGGTCGAAAAATTCAGTTGTAGACTCGTCGAACAAGGAAGAGGACATTAGACCTACAGGCGAGTGACGAGCACGCGCGGAGACGCGCATCACAAGGCAACACGCGGGTGCATGTACTTTACGCGCGAGTCAGGGCGTGAAGCGGCCTGGGACCGGATCGAGTCGGAGTCCGACCCAACACGTGTCGATTCATGGGTCGGAGCCAATCAGGCTCTGACCCGATCCAGTCCCAGACCGCTTCACGTGCCTAACTTGCGCATGAAGTACACACTTCCTCGCGTTGCCCTGTGACGAGCCTCTCCACGCGTGCTCGTCACGTGCTTGCGGGTCTGGATGTCTTCTTCTTTGCCCGACGGGTCTGTAACCGGGTTTTTCGATTCGGTTCCCGAAAAACCCATTTTTGGCCTATTTTTCATGATGATTTTGACCGGAAAATATATTTAGACTTCCCAAAACATTCTGAACTCATTTTTTTGGGAGATTCAAGCTCTAAACACGACGAATCAAATATCCAAATTTTTTACCTTGCGCAGTCTTGCCGCAAAACCCAGTTTCTAGCAACCACTCAATACAAAATGCATATCAAATCGTAGATCAATGCACATAAAACATAAATATTCGATTTATTTAGATCAAAAATCGCTCAACACGGACAGATCTAAGATTTTAAGTTTCGCAGACCCTTTGAGTCGAAAAATTTGGCCTCAATTTCAATGGCCAAAACCTGCTCCAAAAATTCTAAAAAAATATATATTTATGATTTTCGTAAGATGGGTAACGTCATGGTATAATGAGTCAATTCTGACCCGTCGATCGACCCGATCGTCGACCCTGCTGACTAGCCTCTTCGTATGAGGGCATGTGAGACGCGCGCCGCCACTAGGCGTGTGTGAGCCTAGCCTCGCCAAGCACCTGGCGGCGCGTGTAAGGCGCGCCGTATGTCTGGCAGGTAAGCCAGGCTCCTATTGGCGCGTGAGGCGCGTGGCAGTGCTTACAGACGTGTCGCCAGAGCGTGGAGGCGTGTGGGGACCCTACGGCGCGTTAGGTTGTGGGATTTTATGCGTCGAATTCAAGTCTAAATGGTGAGATGAAATCCCAGGTTATGGTATTTGGTATCCGTTGACCCATACGCTCGTTTTGGAG
The DNA here is from genome assembly GCA_033439265.1 of Dillenia suffruticosa. Classification (NCBI taxonomy): domain Eukaryota; kingdom Viridiplantae; phylum Streptophyta; class Magnoliopsida; order Dilleniales; family Dilleniaceae; genus Dillenia; species Dillenia suffruticosa. Next base: position 6,032,431 of record JAVTVX010000002.1, on the reverse strand, counting down.
TCAATGCTCGAATCATTTTGGACTCGATGATTCGTAGGGTGCACGAAATTATGAGAATAAGTATTATTAGTCACTGACGTCTCTTTTTGTGTGATAGAGACTATGGCTGCGATAAAAAGTATCATACTTGATTTTTTTAAGGGAGAAAAACTGAATGGGTGATACGCCTTAGGCAAAATTAGATGAAGCGGCGTATCGTGCATGGAAAAGGAAGAAAAACCAAACTAGGGCAATCCTCCTTAGCAGCATGCACGATAATCTGATTTCGGTGTACAAGTAGTTTCCTACTACGATGTCAATTTGGAGTGCTCTGAGAGAGCACCTTGGCTCTCGGTCAGCTCCTAAACTAAAGATGCTGACCTATAGGTTCATCACCTATAAGAAGAGATCCGATCATACTATGAAATAGCATTTGATGCATATGTTGAGTATGATTACTTCTCTAAAAAACATGTGGGAGCCGATTTTTGATGAGTTTCAAGTACTGGGGGTGATCCAGTCCTTACCTGACTCCTAGGATATGATGAAGACATATCTTATGCATACTGAAAGTATTCGTACTTTCTTAGACATGTGTAAGCATTATAAGCTCGATAAGGAGCGCCAAGAGGTGGCTAGGTCCGTTTCTGATCATGCATATATGGCGGAGTCAAGTAAGGGCTCCAAGAGCGTCAAGCGTAAATGGCGTAAGCATGACAAGAAACCTAGCCAAGCCAAGAAAAATCCATCAGCAAAAACCGAGGACAAATGGCAGAGACGCAAGAAAAGGAGTTCGATAAGAGTAAAGTCCGAACTACGTTTGTGACAAATCTATACATTTCGCTCACGAGTGTGGCAATCGAAAGGTATGTCCTTCTTCTTTACATGGTATGAGTTATGTTTCATCCACTTTAATGTTTACTAACTCTTCTACTCTATGGAATGTAGACTCAAAGGCCACCGACTATGTAGCTCGAGATAAGAGTGCATATATGGAGTTTCGCCGATTGAGTCCCCAAGTGAGGAGACTGTATATGGAAATGGAGCATTTGTGGTTGTGAAGGAGATTGAAACATGCAAACTAATGCTACGAAGTAACCAAGTCCTGTACCTGCATCATGTATTATACGCTCTCGAGATTCGACGGAATCTCGTATCTGTCTTTTGTTTAAATCGTTTAGAATACTCTTTTGTGTTCAAAAATTTGAGTATTTCTGTTATGTTCGATAACTCTCTTTTATTTATTGGTTTGATCCATGATAAACTTTATGCATTGCACATGATTTCTTATAATGAAATTTTTTATTTGACTTCTATTATGTATACATCTGATAACGTAGTTAATGATACTTCTATTTAGCATAGTAGACTTGGCCACATAGGATAAGAGAGAATGAACTAGTTAGCTACGAATGGCTTGTTGGGTCCGTTAGGTTGAGTTGTCTTTATGTGAGTTTTGCTTAACTGGTAATACAATGAGGGCTGAGACCCCATTGCAGCTGATTCACTCTAATATTTGTGGGCCATTGAATGTGAAATCCCGAAACAAAGTCACATATTTTATTACGTTCATAGATGATTACACGCGTTTCGGTCAGCTAGAACACAAGTCGCCCTGATATGTGTTCAGGATGAGGTCATCTAAGATATGATCGACATAGAAATACCCACATCCATGTTGCCTGTGAGTAGCCAGATGTGAGGTCTTGGATATCACCTATGATAGTGATATTGTCTTTGAGATAATCTCTCTGAGATCTTTTGGTAGAGTTTTATGTGTAGACCGAGTTCCATATCTATACAGTGTTAGAGAAATTTGACATATGCCTTTATGAAAAATGAGAGATTAAAACTGTGACACGCATTTCATACCACGTGTGATAGATGACTAGAGATAGTGAGAGTTATTACATGATACAATGATCTATTCATGATCCACATTCCCACTGTGTGAAACCCGAGATCTATTGAGTGGGATCTCTGGTACCCTTATTTTACTTTCAGTTGTCTCTAAAAGTTTTGATTCAGTATTTGCTATTTTAGTCTATTTACTTATGGCTCGGAAGATAAATTGAAATCTAAGGGTCAGATTTAGAAAAGCAGCCGAATTGAAACCGATGGATTCGAGTTTGGGAAAGGAAGACCAATCTACATTATATTGTTGTGTTGTATTCACCGACCGGTTTGTTACGTTTATCCACGTTGGGATACGAGCGTAATAGTGAATACACAGTCGAGTACATATTAGAAATCACTTTCAATGAGAAAAGTGGCTCGATGGATGTAATTATGTTGAGTCTGGGGTACAACGAGACTTTTTTCATACTAACGGTGACTTCTCGATTATCATAACAGGTGTTTCGAGAAGACTTTGTTTGTAGGTGTATTCATCAGTCACAACACACCCAAGTATGAAAATCCAGTAGGGTGATATAAGAGATCACGTGAGTTGTGATCTCGTGACGGATAAAAATACCCTCATGTGCAAGTGGGAGATGACGGAATTAATATCCACTTGGGGCATTTTTCCATATATGGAAAATGAAAATTATCCCACTTTCCATATCCAAATATGATAACTGATGTAGTTTGAATATCCTTCCGTTTGTGGTTACGGGAGGATATAGAAACTAGGGCAAAAACGCTAGAGAGCACATCATAATGGTACACCATTGAGTGACGGCACAATAGAGAGAAAAAATACTCCTTTGAGAGAGAACACTAGAGAAAATTCTGTGTAGAGATTTTTCCGTGTCATTTCTGTCACCAGATTTTGATTGCAGTGTTGTGGTGCTGTGGTGATAGTTCGATTTCCGTGACTTTCATCCCAACGACAAAGTCGTTCATGCAAAATTCGTGATTCTCCGAATTTCTTACGATCTACTCATTAAGTTATACCCGAAAAATATAAACTTTTTCGATTCCGAAAATTAGTCACACTTCCGCACATATATGTGCATATAAATCCAATATTTATATTTTATTATATGAACTTTGAACTCAAATTCAGTTATATTTTATTGTAATTTAGTTAGAACGGCATATATGAATTCATGTTTTTTTATTAGATCCTGAATTAGATGTTATATATTTTGATGACATCTTCTTAAGTCTATTTGGGTCTTTCTCTTATTCCTAATGGATCATCCTCAGTGTGGTCAAACCATTTTAATCCATTTACAATCAAGAAAGACTATCTTAAACTTCAACCTTACACACCAATCGTTTACTTACCTTTGAGTTTAGGTAGTTGATGTTTGGAGGATGCCTATGGTGATTAGTGATTACTTTTGCCTGACCAATTGAATCCTTGGGCCCATTATTTTCTTCCAATTTCTCTCGTTCCTATGGATTTTTCCGGTTGTTGATCTACTTTAAGTTTTTCATTTACTATCATACAAGAAAATCAATCACATCACAACTAATATATTGCGCCCACGTTCTCTCTCTCTCTCTCTCTCTCTCTCTCTCTCTCTCTCTATTCACACATATTCTTTTAGTTTATGTGGAATTAAATTTTTTATTACGGACATTAAAGGGAATTCATAAATTTGGTGTCTTTTTTTTCTTAAAGTATTTTAAATCTTGAAATTTATTTATTTATATATTTATTGGGCAACCTCTTTTATGATAAGAGAGGGGCTGTTCAAGCTCTAACTCTGGTAAGGTTTTTTTCTTTTTCTTTTTTTTTTTCAATTCTAAGTTTAAGATAATGCTAATATTTAGGATCTAACATGGTTTCTTCCCGAGGATACACATTTCAATTCTATCAGTCTGCATGATTTCTCTACTCATCTCCGCATCCTCCGTCTTGTATATAAAATTTTTTATATAAATTTTTTATAAATTATCGAAATCCGATAATTATATAAGATTCGATTAAATACGACTCAAGTGAAATTAGATCTTAAGCAAAAAAAACTCGCCCAACAATTATTTCCTCCATACATAAAGTCGTACATGATATCTTATTCAAGAAGTATTGATATCCGATCACATAAATATTCCACCAAAGGAAAACAAAAAATGCGCAACCAATTATACTAATTGATTTGTTATAATTACTTTTATTATTTATAATTTTAATTTTTGTTACTTGAAACAAAAAATAAAGGATTTTAATTCTAATTTTAAAAATTTATAAATTTTAAAATCAGGGGAAAGAAATTTGAAATGAACTCCTTTGTGAAATTAGCAAAATTCGCCTTCCAATTACTACATTCTTCAATTGTGACATTTTAAAATATGAAGTAAACACCACATCACCATTGACCTAGCAGATATGGCTACTAATTAAGTCTCGTGTTCAAATATTTGGAGAGTTTTTTTTAAATTGAGTTTAATAACGTTTATATCGAATTAATCGAAATATAACTCCGAATATGATTGATTATACAAAATATATATATATATATAAAGTAAACGATAATCTAATAGATAATGATATTGAGAATTGAATTTGATGCTTTATTTTTTGTTGTTTCAAGTTGAGAAAATATTCAATTGAATTTCGTACATTACTCTCTCTCTCAGTTTTTTTTTTTTTTCAAATATAAGTTTTGATTTGTAAATAGATACAACGTTTAAGTTCATTCATTTTCCATATTAGTACTTAAATTCAAGAGTGAAGATATGAAAATTCTATTGATACGTAATGATTTTGATCATAAATATTAGTACTTAAATTCATTATATTCTATTTCCATATCTTCCCTCTTGAAATCAGAACACACTAACACCCTTTGCAAAGTACAATGCCAACAAAGTCTTCCTTCACACTTCTGATCTATTATTTCTCCTTTTGACATTTGTTTCATAATCTCAAAATAATATATTATATATGTCCTTTTCAAAGAATAATTTTCCCTCATAAGGTAATAAACGTGATTTTCCAAAGAAAATATGATTTTTATTTTCATTTTCCCTTTACATGTCTCTCTCATTTTAAATATGCAAAGCATCCCTGCTCCCTCCTAAACTAGCATGGTCTAGTCCAAAATGAAAAAAAAAAAAAGCAACAATTGAAAAGACCGATGACTTTTCATTTATACAACATTAAATTTCAATCCTTTTTATATTTATCTTTTATCTTTTTTCTCAAAAATAATTAAATTATATAATAAAAATGACTCCCCCTTTATAAACCTATAAATTGACTTGAAATTTTATAATATCATCTCAAAAAGTTCATTCACGAGGGAAGTAATTATTGATGATAGAAAGTATATAAAATCTTATTTTTGCAATTGTTACCATTGTTTTTCTTTTTTAATTTTATGTCCTTGACTTGATCCACCATCCTGTATCTAAAATTTTACTCTAATTAATTCGGATCGAGCCGATTGATGTTCCTCTTAGGGGGTAGGAGTCTCCTAATGTAGTCGATTCCATATTCAAATCATGAGTCGATTTCGTAATTTTAGTTAAGAAATACAATGATATATCTATTGTATCAATTATCCATTGATATTGTTACGATTGTTTATATAAATATAATAAGTCTCAAACCCCAAATCTGTATCTGTATCCGAATGTTTTGATTCATTCTTGATCTATTGACTTTCGGTTCGATACAGAGAGAGTATCCTAAAAATACATTAAATGTGGTTGTAGGTGTATCGTAGAAGTAAATGATTGAAAAGGGCATATACCTAAGCCCCCTAAAATGAAAGCAAAATGTACCATTTTGGTTGCTTCAATAAGGCCTTGCTATATTATATTGCATTCAATAGAGCAATTCATTCACGTACCTAACATAACATTTAATGATAGATTTTAATTTTCTATTATGATGTCTCTTAAGTTCTCTACCTACCTTTAGGATTTAATGAGATGACTTCCACACCCATTCTGATTCTGATTTTTCTCGCACCCCCCACATGCAAAAACTTTAATTTTCACTTGGGTCATCATCCCGTACTGTTCTTTGCCTCCCTGACTTAATTTAATCCATTTCCTAAATTTTTTAGCTAAAAATATGGATTATATATATATATATATATAGGACATGGAATTTTTAGCTTATTTATAAAGAATTTCTATCATATTATATGGTGATTATTTAATTATGGTTGATGAGTATATTGATCGAATATTGATAAATATGGATCGAATATTGAATGTGAGCAATTTGCTCACTTACAATTTAGGTAGTAATGGAAATGGACATACCACTGGTAATGAGTCCATGAATTCTTTGTCATATAGATGAAATTGACAGATTACATAAGAATTTTTCTTTAACAGTGGATGATAGTTTAAGTTTATTTGAATCAAAGGAGAAATTATTTTGTAACAATATCACCCCTCCCCATACAAATTATAAAAAAAAAAAAAAAAAAAAAAAAAAAAAAAGACACCGATGAGAAACCTCATGAATTCACGATATTTGCATGGAATGGATGAAACTTTACAACATCAAGTCATATACTAAAAAGTGCACGTGAAAAGACTGAGAGATACCAAAGACCTATTTTAGGAAAGTTAAGGTGAGATTCAGATTAGATTAATTAGACTTTCTAATGTGAAAAATATTAATATAATAATAATTTTTATTGATAAATACAATATTTCTTATAATACATATATTACGTAATTCGAGTGTTCTTAAATGCCACCTTGACTCATAAGAATAATCACCATCTTCTATTATAATTTCGCAGAGACTAAAAAAAACAGTAATTTTGACCAAACGCATTGTAATAGATTTAAAGAGACACCTGTCTTGTGCTTGATTAATGTAATAAAAGCAGGTGGAGTGATGAAAACTATAGAGATTACTTGCTGGATTCATCCTCTGCCAATTTCAGTTTGGGACTCGAATTAATTTTCAGTTGAAATATTGGCATTCCAGAGTCAATTATTACAACAACAAACCTTTCCGGGATCAGAAATTAAAGCACGCACTTCATTCGAGTTTCATTGCAGAAAAAATAGATTTCGAAAGAAATTTTATCTATTAAAAATTTAATTTAACTCAAATCGAATGTAATTTAGTTAATATATTATTAAATATCGATAATTTATCAAAAAAATTAATGTATTATAAAAATTTGAATTTTGATGAATTTGGTGGGGTTATGGAAAAAGATTTAAAATTTTAAAAATTTTTATATTTTCTCTTTTTAATAAATCTTTTAGAAAGTGAAAAAAAAAAAGATCCTTGGAAATCAGTATTAAGTATTGCCCTGTTAATGTTATATAGAAAAATATAATAAGTTTGAGAGAGAAAAAATGACAAAAAAAATATATATATATATATGATTAGACTTAGTTGAAGTTGTCCCCCTCAAACTGAATACCTAAGAAATAAGATGAATATTTTGGGTAGAATTAAATGAGTTGATGACATCTAAAAATTAAAGTCTAATACTATTATAATGATGAAGAAGAAGGAGAAGAAAAGTGCAAATAAATTAGTTGAGGTTTCCCAATCGAACCTTAGAGTTGTTGAATGTTAGTATCAATCAACTAATCAAACTGGAACACTGGAAACCCTCCCAATTTAATGGTTTTGGTTGGGTTGAAATCTATTTATTTGGATAAAGACTCCTCCCCTCAGCATTTATTGTTTGCCATCCATGTTTGGAAGCTTTGAAGCAAACTACAAATGACTGTTCTATTAGGTAGCCACCTTACATGCTCTTTATTTGGCAAAATATGTACAAGTGTGTGTGTGTGTATATATATATCTATATCTAGAGAGAGAGAGAGAGAGAGAGAGAGAGAGAGAGAGAGAGAGAGAGAGAGAGAGAGAGAGAGAGAGAGAGAGAGAGAGAGAGAGAGAGAGAGAGAGAGAGAGACCCTCTCTGTAAAATATTGTATGTTTCTTAAAAATTATAATAATGGGTTATTTTATTGGTATTCTATACTTGTTTTTTATAAAAGAAAATGCATAATAATAAATGATATTGAGAGACGCTGGTAATGTCCCTTGAGATGATTAATGGTGAACGTTTTGAATGCGGGAGGTGGTAGCGTGGCGTAACAAAATTGCTTCGGTTGAACAACCAGGCAACCCCTGGGATTGGGGGGGCATCACGAGAGCTATGTCCCATCCAAAAAGTACCAAAAACTTGTAGAAGCGATCATGTCATGCATGTGTGTTTTCTCCTCAATTTGCACGTCCCTTATTTCTGATATTGATTGAGCTTCCTTCCAAAAGAAAGGCTCCCTCCCATGAGGAGTAAATGATCAAAATAGACCCAACACATTTGAGTTAATTTGGGTATTTTTTATACTCTTCTAACTTTGCACATGGTAAAGAGATAAAATTATAAAAATTACTGCATGAAAATGTGTCATTTCTCTTTGTTAATTGACCTTTTTAGGGTAACAATGATTTCGTTTATATTTGATCTTGGACTTGGCATTTGGGCATCATTAACAAAAACATGGATATAATTAGATAATTTAATTAAAATTAAATTGGATCCAGTTGAATTGAGAAAAAAAAAATCAAAATTATTATTTTAACACTATGTATGCCCCCCAAATTTATTTACGAGGGGGACATAAGGGCTAGTCACAATATTTAAATGAAATTTAATTTCCATTTTAAAAGTTAATTATCAAGATAAAATTTTTCTGTATTTATATATCATTTGAATGGTCTAACCACATTGATTCCTAAGCTTACGTTATCAATGGGGGAGGCTGAGTTCAATACTTTTGTTGGTAAATGTCAAAATCAAATTGTTCAGCTAATTAAACTTCCTCACATTTATGATGCCCCAGAGAGTCATAATATAATGTTCAAACACATTGACCTTGGGTTTCAAGGCTTAGAGCAGGGGTGGAAATGTACCAGATCGAACTGGGTTTTTTTTTTTTTTCTTTTTCTTTTTTTGTTCTAAGTCTAGCTTGACTAAATACGCAACTGAGTCAAGTCACACCAGAACTCGTGAGGTCAGGAGTAGCTCACGAGCAGACTCACTTGCATCTACCCGCTGATGCGGAGAAGTAATAATTAGGGACCCATTCCACTGCTTTTAGAAACAATTTAGAAACCCGACCCAGGTTTTTTGTGGCATGGTTTTGAGCAAACTTGAATGGGATCGGGTTAGAAAATATTTACTTGGTTGTTGAAATTAGGACCCAACAGAGTCTCATTTTTTTGAAATTAAACTTAAAAATATATATATGTATTAAATTCTGATTGATTAATTAATTGGACAAACTGAATCAAAACAAATTCTAAAATAGTCGTGACTTCAAATTTTATATTTAAACTCAATTTATTTAATTAAAGAGTTTCAATTTTTTTTTTTTTTTGACTCAATTGGTTTAACTAAGTATAAGAATGAATAGAGCCAACATGAAGCTTTCGAGTGTCAAGTTGCTCATAATACTTCCCCCATTAATAATAATTAAAAAAAAATCAATTTGCTTGTTGCTTAGGTTAATGTTTACAATATATTAAAGGAGGAACCATTAAGATTAATTGATTGGGCTTAACATTTCAATCAACTAAGAAAGGAGCTTAAATAAAATCAACACTAAGAAAAAAGTTAAATTCTTTTTTATATATATAAATCACTAATATCCAATAATTATATAGGGTTCGAGTAAATCAAATTTGATTCGAATTGAACCTTAAGAGGGCAAATATCTCTCGACATCTATTTTATCTATACACAATAGTCAAATTCAATTTTTTTTTTAAAGGAAACCAATACTTAGTCACTGGTCGGCCAAAAAAATCAAATTTTAAAGTAAAATATCCATGCTAAAACATCCAAAAGGGGTGAACTTGGAAATTTGTTTCGTTTCTGGTTTCATTTATTTTTTATTGATTTTAAGGTGAAAACCTTTGCATTAGTTAATTTCATTGAGAAAATTCAACTAACACAATCTCTCTTTCCTTTATAATAGTCTCAAGTTCGAATTTCGTTGCGTACCAAAAGCAACAAAAATAATGGCATTAGGAGAACTAATAAAAGCCAATTAGCAAAATTTAAAGCCCAATTCAAGAATGAATCAAAGAGGGGAGAGAGACAATAAATAACTCATGCTCATATTTAAGTCTGGCCCAATCAAAATAGAAAGTTTGCCAAGCAAGCCCATTGGAAAAAAGGCACAAAATCCTTCCTATACTGTTTCTTTTTTTTTCTTTCACAAGAATTTGGATACGTCATCATAAGATTAAAAGAACATGGATTTGTATTACTGGAATATCACTCGAAAACAATTCTTCCTATACTTCAGACACTGACATTGGAGATTTTCCGATCCAACGACAATTGACTACACGAGCTTCAAAAATCTCTGACATGGTCCTTTAAAAATTGAACCACTTAAAGACTTCAATGATTTAGGAATACCATTGGACATAAAATCTGATAAATATGCAAATCAAGAGCCCGATCAAAGAGCTCAATACATGTGGGCACTGCTTGTTGAGCCCATGCAGCACGACCCCCGACACACGTAAGAATGTGTGGCCCCCCATGGTCAATTGAGGCAAGATGCAGGGCCAGCCTTTTTTTTTTTTTTTTTGTTCGCGGCCAGCTATTCCATGAAGCTTGTGAACCTCCTGGACCCCCAAAATTTTGGACCTTAAAATTTTAGATATTTTTTTATCATAATTATAATTAAAAAAATTTATAAGAAGACCTTTTTTAAAATAAAAAATTAAGGCTCACATTTCTTAGAATTTCTTTTTTTTTTTTTTTCCTTTCATTGTCCCTCTAAATTCTCATCTAACGTTTTACTTCACTCATGTTTCTTAGTCGATTCACGATTTGGATATAGAGCAAACTATGTTATAAGAATAGTCCATAAATAAACAACTGCAAGTCTCAGAATGGATTAAAATTTCAGATATAGATTGTTATAATATCAAAAAATATATATATTAATATTTTCCCCCTTTATAACCCCAAGTGTTTTAGGTGCATTATTCAATATTATTTCAAGTCTCCAACTCAATATTGTTATGCTTGGCATCTCCCTCTTCTTTGAGTCACAGGGCAAAAAACGTATTCTTTTTTCATTTTTGTTGAAGCACTCCGGAGGAGTCGTCTCTGATGCAATCAATGTCCATATATGAATACCAAAATTTTGACAAATTGGTTGAAAAACGTGAAAGCCATATATTTAATATTTATACGTGTTTTCACATTGTTTTGCACGTAAGATCAGAAATCAAGTCCTAGATACCGCAGTTGCTTCCAAGAGAAGCGGCGATGGACCTTGAACAAGCGGCACTAGAGAAGAAGGAAGCAGCGGCGACGCAATAGATTACGCCACTGCTTCTCGCCGAGCAGTGCCAGAAGTCAAAGGAACCAACTAATCTGTCTCATTTCTAACGGATATTTTTAAAAATATTGGGGTTTGTAAAATAATTTAATTTCTCTTAGATTTATATCAGAATGGAAAACGAGAGAGAAACATAGCGAAGGCACCTTTTTTCTTCACTTTAAAAAGAAAACTTGAATTTGATGTATTTCTTTTATATTTCTCTATATCTTTCTTAGATGTATAACTTTTTTTTTTTGGCTAAAAATACATTATAAAATTTTGTATCTTTATTTTTTATGCTATTAAGAGATATTTTATGAAAGTTTGTATGTGATTTCTTTGCTTTTATGAGCAAATAGTTTCTTTGTTTTAGGGGTTTGAATGTAGACCGTAAATAACCTATAATTCCTCTTTGAACTTGATTGTATCGATAAATTAATCCAATATTAGATTTATATGAAAAATAATTATGTATTATATCCTGTCATATAAGTTAAGTTCATATAAAAGTAATAAGCTAAATTGGATAATTTGGATTTAATATATCTAATAGAAAATGAAAATAAATAAATATATAGATACAAATGAATATTTACTATTTATGATAGGTTAAATAGAAAATGTTGAAAGGTAACTTACAATTACCTAATTTAGGTGAATTCAGTCAGATAACTGAAATAAGATTAATAAGAAAATTTCATTATGAATTTTGAAGATAAAGTCATCCCTACATCTATATTATGTTTCTCGACTCAATGTATCACTCTAATTTTTTGATAATAGAGAGATTTTGTGATGATATATTTGACCTAAAAAGCCAAATCCAAGATTCTACCCAAACCAAAATTTTATTCAATGTGATTTTTTCATATGGAATCAGATACTCTTCTATTTGATTTAAATTTTTTTAATTTTGGTGATTAGATTATAATTTTGATGATTTAACACAATATTTTGCATAGTTTTTATTTCAACTCATTTTTCCCGATAGATTGGTGAGTGATTTCTTGTTAGATTAATCATTTATCTTACATTTAATTCTTGTGAATGCTTGATTACTGTTTATTTGTTTAAGGTCTTAAGTGAAGTGGTTTTTATATTAGGAGTGTAACCCCTTTAAATAGATCATTGCAAGTGTCGAGTCGAATAAGTTAAAATATAATTTCATATATTAATTGATATAATAAAAATAAAATAAATATAGGCTTAATACGAGTACATGAGTTGTATCTCGAAGAAGACCGTCTCATAATTGAAGGAAAATCTGGCCACTAACGCTAGAAAGAAATGAAAATCAATTAATTCATTTATGTAAACCATTGGTATTACACTTGGCTTGCATTGGTTCTACATATTTCACGTTTCATAATCTCAATTTCACCAACCAATCTTATAGTTGCATAATCTCAATTTCCTTATCGTTGGTAGTCTTATCTGTAATCATCGATGGTTGAAACAACGACACGTGGATAAATAGACTTCACATGACTCACACCACAGAAAAACCAGAGGAAATCATATATGACAAGGTGGTAGCGGTGGTGTTTTAAGCAGCAAAAACTGTCTTTTTTTTTTTTTTTTTTTTTTTTGTTTTTTGATGTAAGCAAAAATTGTCATTACAGAAGGTAAAATGTCACTTTTAAAACCACAGAAGGTTTAACGTCTAAACGGCAACTACAAGGGGTCAATTGTATTTTTCTCTGAATTTAGGGTACTACTTTTGTAAGTAACAAAAGTTTTTTTTTTTATTTTTATTTTCACTATTGGTATTCGGAGTTTACTCGATTAATCCGATTAAACCATCATAAGACCCATTTTAAAAATTGATTCTTACAAATCTAATTCGAGCACTGTAAATAACACAAGTTAAGTATGTGTATTCCTTCTTGACACTAATTTACCATGTCTTAACATGTAACACTGCCACGATCTGGGGTTTACAAGGTGGATATTACAAATAACTCGAAAACAAAACAATAGCATCTGCTCCGGAATTCATGGATGCGCCACATGTCGATCAAAAGATAGTAGGATAATCATATGGCCCCTAATCATGTCACACTATTGCCATATTCACATGATCGGTCAATTATAGAAACTAACGACATATATTTTTTCATTATATAGAAATTATGAAAATTATAAAAATATATACGTTTATGAAATTTCGAATACTAAATTTTAACAAAAACAATTAAACAATAACTTTTTATCACTCGAATATTTTTAAACCAGAAACTATAAACATGTTTGAAAATGGGTTTTATCCGACATTTATTAAATGAAGCACCTTCTTTTTGATTTGATCATTTCATTTCACGAGGTGTTAAACTTTGTATTGATCTAACTGATTTCATTTACTATTCCATTGTTTTGTAATTTCAAACGGAAGGAATGATTCTTAGTGTTCTCAATAATTGGTAATTGGTATGAAATAATATTTCATTTGAACATCCATGAGAATTCATGGAAATCATTTTAGTTCCCTTCCCATTGGCCATTCAAAGAAGGTTATTGTTTTTTAGTTCCACCTTTCTTCTTCGAGTAAACATTAAAGTTTGGTTAGTAAAGTGAATACTTTATTTTTATTTATGTTATGAAAAGTTTTTCCATGTAAAAATTTCATCATAATAAAGAAATATTATAGGTGAAATTAAATAGATTATTACGTTACCCGGTGACAGATATCCAAGTCACCGTCTAAGTGTATGTTTAAATTCCGACATAATGCATTTATAATTAATTTCCGATATACATGTTTTTTATTTTATTTTATATTTCTTTTATCTCATGTCTATTTAGAATTATACGTCTTGAAATTTTATGTTTCTTTACGTATACTCTTTTATTATATTTATATCTATATTTACCATTCAAATTTTATATACATAGCATGTACAATTCATACATATATATATATGGTTTTTAATGAGAAGGCAGTGTCCACATAATATGATAGCATATTATTATAATTATTATTATTATTTTCTATCGTATATATACATTATAAGTGCACCCGCGTGTCAATGTAGTCTTTTACACCCCTTGGCAACCGAGTAAGATCCAAAATTTAAATTTAGAAATTGTTTTGAAAAGGCATTTTTATTGTCGTGACCCAATTAGAAATCCCATATACATGATTAACAAATTTATCCATATAAACAACAATACTGATAATGAGTTTTAATTTCAAATTTTGAATTCGATCACTTAAGAGGCTAATATAGTAAAAAGGAAAAAATATATAAATTTAAAAAATAAAATTAAAAATAAATTATTCATAAAAAGTTAAAATAATAATAATAATAATTCAATTGGTTCGAAGTCTCATGTATCACTCATTCTTATTTAAACTCATTTTTTTAACTAAATTTTTAATAATCATATCTTTAAAGATAATTTACATCCAGTTTTTAATTGTTTTATTATGATATTTCATTAAATTTTTTATATTTAAAATCTTGTTTCTCCTAATCGGTTGGTTATGAATTTTTATTACATATGTTCATATATATATATATATATTTAAAAAATAATAACTAAAATTAGTACACGTAATTTCAAGTCAACTAATTAGGGTGCCATGTCTTTCCAAGTCAACTAATGTGGGCCATTTTTTTTTTTGGTTGAATGTGTGATCACCCTCTTATTCATATTACGATTAAGTATTTGATTTTAATTTAATAATATTTGTGAATGGAATACCAGTCAAAGCTGTTGCTCTACTAACAGATAATAGTTTCATATTAGTCTGTGGAAAATCCCTATGAGGGAAATTTCGAAGACAATGGGAGTCGTCATCATCTTGACAACCTTGGCCCCAAGGACGCCCCACTAATTTTTTGGAGTATCTTTTTATGATGTTTCAAATCAAAGCAGCTGACTGTCAATAAAATAAAGAAATAAATCGGGCAGAGCGATTCAAATTCATCGGCTTAGACTTCAAGAAAATATATGATGACGTGGGAAAATAACTTTAATAATTAGCTGCAAACGATTCTTCCGAGGCAGGGCCATCCGAGTTCATCGGCTTAGTCCACAAGCACAGAGATGAACTTCCACTAAAATAACCCAATCATTAACTCCACGTACATACTTCTTCCAGATTAGTCAAATTCAGAAATTCGACAGCCTAGTCAAAACAATAGATTTTAAATTCCCATAAAACCATATTTATTAAATAGGGATTCAAAAACTACAATCTCATCCTATACGTAAAAACGGAGAAAACATAGCATTACCCGACTGTTCCGAAGGGTAGGGAATAGCATAGGTGGAAATGAATATTAAAATTAAAAAAAAAAAAAAAAAAGAAAGAAAAATGTAACAAAAACCGCAGACTCTGCGCAGCAGTGATTATAAATTTGCCGAAGCGCTTATTTTAGCCATATAGAAAACCAGAACATTATCCAAATTCATATGGAGCTTCAGTTTCCATCCCTCCAAACTCTTCTATGTTTCCTACTTTTCATCTATGTCGTTCTGAAACTACATAAGAGATCAAAAATAAACGATCCAAATTCAAAGCTTCCACCCTCTCCACGGAAGCTACCCATCATAGGAAACATACACAACCTGGTTGGCTCTTCACCCCATCATCGTCTTCGTGACTTGGCTAAGGTATATGGCCCTCTGATGCACCTGCAGCTTGGTGAAATATCGGCCGTAGTTGCTTCCTCCCCAGAAACAGCTAAACAAGTCATGAAAACGCATGACACCGTATTTGCCACCAGGCCTTTCCTTCTTTCTGCAAGCATCATGTCTTATGATTTCAAAGGGATCGTGTTTACGCCCTATGGTCCTTATTGGAGAGAGATGCGAAAAATATGCATGTTGGAGCTTTTGAATGCAAAGCGTGTCCAATCATTCCGATCCATAAGGGAAGAGGAGGTCTCAAATCTCATAACAGTCATATCTGCACATGCCGGGTCCGCCATAAATCTTAGTGAGAAACTTTTCACCTTGACTAATCACATTGTCACGAGGGCAGCCTTTGGCAAGAAAAGCAAAGACACAGAAGCTTTCATTTCCGTTATTAAGGAGACTACGGAGGATGGAGCAGGCTTCAGCGTTGCTGATGTTTTTCCTTCTCTCAAATGGCTCCATAAGATCAGTGGAGTGAGGCCTAAAATTGAAAAAACTCATCAGAAATCTGATAGGATACTCAAAATCATTATTGATGAACACAAAGAAAGCAGAAAGAAAATAAAGAGTGGCACAGAGGGTGAAGCACATGAAGATCTTGTAGACGTTCTCTTAAAACTTCAGGAGCGAGATGACCTTGGATTTTCCTTAACAACTGATCACATCAAAGGGGTTATTTTTGTAAGTACAAGTTATTCAGACTCTGCCTATTATTCCAAAATTAGAAACTAAATTAAATCCAATCCATCCATTAAACAGAAAATAAATATTCAAGACGATTTCAATTTCCCAATTGTCATAAAATTTAGGTGATAGAAACATATACTTAATTCAATTTAATCAAGTCAGGTACATAGAAACATGCCTTAATACATAGCAATTGACAGTTTCTTCTTTTTGTCATATATTCTTTATACCTTAAAGACTTCATATTTTTTCTAAGCTATTATACTGTAATACCTAAAAAGTCTTTTGTTATGAAAGTACATACATTAACATCAATACATCTTTGTGTGCTTCCCTATCTAAAAGGGTGCATATGTTACAGAAGAACGTATCAACCGAGTCAAAAAATATATATATTATCTACAGTTTAGAGGATTGAAGAAAAGTGGTGGTGGTTGTTGGGGGGGGGGGACAGTTGGGAAGATGATGAAGAGACAAACGCTGGGGGCTTTACCTGAGCTTGGTACTCATGATCATAATTAACAGTATATGTTATTCTTAGTTTATCTTCTTTTTGGTTTATTTTTTCTTGACAATCTTTTCATGTGTTTCTTGAGCACTAGCTATTAGAGACATTCAAAAGTTAATAGACATCAAGGCATTTTGATTTTGATCAAAGGTTCATCTACCATTGTTTCTACAATTTTGACTCTCCAATTCTACTTTTAACACTTAACTTAGAAATAGCCATATAATATGTATCAGAGAACACCGCATAAAGTTATAAAATGTTGTCTATATTATATAGTTTTAGTAGTTTTGGTTCTATTATATTGATTCAAACATGAGCTTTCAAGAATCACAACTGTCATAGTCATAGTCAGAGTCATATGTTGTCTAAAACAGAGGACAAAATTTTTGTTTTTCTCACAGTGAATTTAAAATTCTTTCAGTCTTGTGTTCAACTTGTATAAGAAGAAAAACGGAGACTCTTTATTTATTTATTTATTTATTTTTATTTTGCATCTTTTCCCTTGATGTTGTCATCAAATTTTAAAAGGAAAGAAAACTGATAATTTTAGTTTTGCTCTTTAAACCCCAGGACATTTTTGCTGCCGGAAGTGAGACGTCCTCAACGACAGTAGAATGGGCAATGTCAGAAATGCTAAAAAATCCTATAGTGTTAAGAAAGGCGCAGGAAGAGGTTAGAAAGGTCTTTGGTCAAGAAGGCAATGTCAATGAAACAAAACTTGATGAACTAAATTATCTTAAACTAGTTATGAAAGAAACTCTTAGATTACACCCTCCTGCACCTTTACTACTTCCAAGAGAATGCCAAGAGAAATGTGAAATTAATGGATATGTTATACCTGAAAGAACCAAAGTCATAATCAATGCATGGGCTATCGGAAGGGACAACAAATATTGGGCTGAAGCAGATAGCTTTGTCCCTGAGAGGTTCCTTGGAAGTTCAGTTGATTACAAAGGGACAGACTTTGAATTTATCCCATTTGGTGCTGGAAGAAGGATGTGCCCTGGTATAGTGTTTGGTACCGCAAATGTCCTTCTTCCACTTGCACAAATGCTGTACCATTTTGACTGGAAACTTCCGGACGGAGCAAAGGAGGAGGGTCTCGACATGACTGAGAGCTTTGGCGCAACAATCAGAAGAAAGAACGACCTCTATGTGGTCCCAATTGCTAACAGACCATAACTTGTTGAACAAGACAATGTTAGAAATTCAAATGCATACTCTAAATTGCTCGACAGCCATGTATGTTTGTAGCAATTAGTGTTGAGGACTACTTCCTTGTCTTGTGGTCCAGTATTATCACTAGTACATTATAGAAAAGTGTCAACTTTCAGTACAATGAATAAAAGCTTATATTATCTATTTTTAGCAACCTTTTCTCATGGAAAATATCAATCAAAACAGGAGTACAGGCAGTCATCTAGAAGAAATCCACGTTCTTCCCCCCCCCCTTTCTCCTTATGTGCATATATCTTCATCCTATGAGATGTTTCAAGGCAACCATTCTTGACCAATAAGTTTGTGGTGGCAAGTCATTGTTTTTGTTTATAAAATAAACGTTTTACTGTCATAAGATTTAGAACTGTGTAAATTATCTGGTAAGTGATTGCAGACCCAACAAAAACCAAATCAGTTAAGCACCAGAACAATATCTGAAAGTATGAAGTGGGGTGTTAGTGGCAGTGTGCAGAACTGAGACGGGAGAGGAACTAAATCCAAACTTAGAATATCTTTAGTCGCAATCCTTTCAAGGGCATATAACCCATGGAAATACTTGAACTTATGTTGGATGTTTGCCTCCCAAATCTACTCCAAGTTTCCCTCCATCACCAGCCATTCCATTCCTAGAACCAGCTAAGGCAGAACAAATGGTTTTATGAGAACTGCTGTACCGACCCACAGGAGTAGCCTTTTATAGCCTTACTTATTGTCCTAGGAAAATCAAACGATGGTCAATCTAGATTCCACTCTCCATCTGTCAATATTCTAGACATTTAGCTCTTCTTCTTCTCTTTTAGGATTGATTAATCAAAAGAAGAAGTCCAAAAATGATTAGATATAGTAGTAGCATTACTGTAGCCTAGCCTGTAGCAATATCTTCCCTTCTCCTGACCATATAGGATTTGGTATTTCTATCACCATCATTGATCCAATTTGTTCTAGCCTTAAAAGGAACCACATTTCTTCTTATTCTCTAAGAATAACTTCAGATCCTTATTGAGTAATTATTCTTTTCCTATCATTTCAACGGAGAGAACAAACTGAAAGCAATCAGGGCTGGAATAGAAGATTGAAGTGCAATACAACAACGGTGACAAAAGAAAATCTGAATAATGGGGGTGATGGAGATTCTCGCCTATACCTCGAGATTTCCAAGCCCTTCGTTCTCTGCCTTGTTCTTCTTTGAGTTTGAGTGAATGACTTCTCCACGGGATGAATTTGTTTCCATTTTTGTCTTTGCCTTTGGTTTGAAGATCTTTCCTCTGCAATTCAATTGCTAAACATTTTTTTTCCATTTCAAAGTTGCTTCTTTTTTTCTGTTTTTCTGTGGCTATGCAGAGAAACCGGTTAGATTCTTAGGGTTCACTCTATTTTCCTTGGGCTTGAAATTGAGATTGGGACTGTGTAACAGTACCTGAGCTTTTGAAACTAACAGCATTAGTTTCAAAAGTTTAGGTAACGTTACAGATCGGCAAATTATGCTTAAATCTTGGCTTAGCCTTGAATGAGCTTCTCTTGAATTTGAGTTCGGTTTAGGTTTTGGCATGAGCTTGCTTTTCACTTGAGCTTGAATTAGGTTTGGGATATAAACTTTAATCGAATCGAAGTTTATTTTAACTAGGTTGATTTGTTTAATAATTTCTCCAACTTTGACTAAATATCTTTCATCTACTTTACCTATATTTCAATCTCAATTAACATTTTCTCAAAACACAATTTGAATAAAATCAGTCCAACTGTATAATCCAACAAGAGATTTGGGTAGGCTTTTATCAAAATATTATAATTTTGGTTTAAAATATTAAGATGACATATTTTTTTTCTTCAAAATATATTGATGTATTCGTAGAACGTTACATTAGTGTTGCAATTCCAAAACATGACATTGTACTTGTTTTTTTGAAAAAAAATTACTTTAGATATCACGATTTTGGATCACGACATGTATGCCGCAATCACAGATCGTGACATCAATAGGTAAGAGTAAAACCCTAAGTTCTTTTCACATTCTCTCCTTTGACCGCCTCACTTCGTTTCTTTCAAGCAACAGAATCCTAATAAAAAGAAAAAAGAAAAAAACCCTCATTCTCTCCTTCGACTGCGACACCAACAAAGTCTCAACAGGTTAGATTGCTTTTGTTTGGCTTCAAAGTTTCGAGCGAAGTCCACATTTGGTCTCCTTTCGGCCGATAATTTTGAGGTTTGTTCCTCATTCAGTTTGTTTTTTTTTTCCTCTTCAAATTTGGCGTTTGGTAATTATGTTGATGATATTTTTCATGTCCATCTATGAGAAAGCAAGATAATATTAGGGTTAGGATTGTTCGTTTATTCTTCACCCTTTTTTTGTTCTTCACCATTTTTTTGTTCATTTCTTTTTGTGGTCTATTCATGGTGTCTTTGCCGGTTTTACTTTTCTATTGATACTTTTTTTTTCACCTCTTGTTATGAAAATAAAACTAGAAAATAGAAAAATAAAACACAAAAAAGAAAAAAAAAGAATCTAGGGTCTAATCTAAGGTTTTTTATTTCTGGTATGAAAATAAGAACATGAAAAATGAAAAAAAAAGCATTATTTTGATTTATGTAGATGAGATTTGAACAAAAAATAAATAAGGAAAGAAAAATAGGAAAAAAATAGTAAATTGCCAATATTGTATTATTGTAATGCGTTGTTAAGATTGTAATTGTATCTTGGAATTAGTAAGATAGTTGTTAATACTATTTTGGTTATTTTTGTAATTGATAGGAATAAAAGGAAGATAGATGACAATTATGTGAGGCTAATACTTTATTGGGGATAAAATTGGTAGAGCTGAAAATGAATATTGATATAGATAGGGTCTAAAACGTGTATTGTGGTTGAGAAAACTATTCAATGGCAACAGTGTAGAAAAATTTTGCTTGCAAAAATGGAATTGATTTTAAACGATTCAAACCGAATGTAGTATGTAGATATCATCTTTGGTCTGATCATTCTCTTACTTGTTGTGTATTACCAGTGGAGGATGATGAATTATTATGAGAGGAGTTCTAACTCTCAAAATATATTTCGAGTTTGATGTCAGTTAAACTATTCTTAGAACAAGAACCAATTATGAGTACATCTGTTAGCCCACCAATGGTCGATTGCTTAAGTTGGGATGGAGAAAATGAGTCAAACATCCCAAGTAACTTATCTAGAACTCAAAATTGTCTTGACGTGATGGCTAATACTGTGGATGAGATAAATTTTGGTTCTTACATACAGATGTTGAGAAGTGAGAATATTGGATATGAGTGACTTCAATATGAGGTATTCATTTTAGATGATGTTGCCTTTACTGCTTCTCATGAATTAGTTATACCTATCGCAAATGAGTATGGCAGAAGACAGTTCTTATGGAAGCACTCGTTGATGAGGAATTAGAAGGTGAAACTGATGATAAGCAGAATCCCATAAATGAAGAAAATTGGGTTGATGAAGAGGAATATGAAATACCATTCTTATATATTATGGGTGAAGGGATCATGATAGTTGATGAGTATAATGATTATGATCATCCAATGTAGAAATATGATCACACTTCATAATTACAAGTTGGCATGATCTTCAAGTCCAAGGAGCGAGTTCAATACGTTGTCAAATGTTGGTTCATGTGGGAGTATAGATACTTTAAAGTATATGATACTACTCCAAACCTATGGTTTGTGAGATTTTCATTGTATCGTGAGAATAACTATTTGTGAGATATTTGAATTAGCCAAAAAAAAGTCATAACTTTTGGGAAATCACAAAATTGAATACAAAACACACTTATTTCTTGGAAATGCATGTAGGGGATTATCCCAATGTAAACTCGAATATGATGGGTCATTTGATCAAAATCCACATAAAAGAGAATGTTGATTATAAAGTATATGATATGATTGAGAATATGAGAGGGGATGAGATAAATTTATCACACAAAAAAGTTTGGATAGAGTATCGAAAATCTATAGAAATTGTATCTAGTAATTGAGAGACTTCTTACACATTGTTACCTCAATTTATAGTTGCTATGCGGTTAAGTAATCTTGGAATTATTGTTTATGGGAAGTTTAGTGAAGTACTGAGATCTAATAATAGAGTTTTTCACTTAGTTTTTTGAGCTTTAAACCATTTATCGATACATTTAGGCATTACAAATAGTGATTAGTATTGACGGGACATTTCAATACGGAAGTTATAGGGAGAAAATTTTTATTACCATCGGAACTAATGCAATTAATCACATTCCTCCTTTGTGCTTTGCTATTATTAATAAGGAGACCCTTGTGAATTGGGCATGATTTTTTGAGAATTTGAGAGTGCACATCATTGGTGATTAGCATGAAATGTGATTGATATCAAATAGGGCCGGTATAATGCGGGCCATAGAGATAAATTATAATCTCCAATCACTATTTATGTATAAAAGTATTTGTTTGCACCATATTGGGACTAATTTCAACCAACAGTTCATGATAATTCGTTGACGGAGTTAATACATAAGAGAGTGGAGCAAAAACAAATTAGAAAATTTGATACCGTGATGAACCAAAACGAAGAGTTTATTGTCCTAGGAAAATCAAACGATAGTCAATCTAGATTCTATTCTCCATTTATCAATATTCTAGACACTTAGCTCTTCTTCTTCTCTTTTAGGATTGATTTACCAAAAGAAGTCTGTCCAAAAATGATTAGATATATTAGTAACATTATTGTAGTCTAGCCTATAGCAATAGCTTCCCTTGTATGGATTCAATTGCCAACAAAATCATGTAGGCAAAGAAGTCTATTTTTCCTTCTCCTGACCATATAGAATTGGGTATTTCTATCATCATAATTGATCCAATTTGTTCTAGCTAGCCTTAAAAGGAATCACATTTCTTCTTCTTCTCTAATAGGAAATTTGAGATCCTTATTGAGTAGTTACTCTTTTCCTATCATTTCATTGGAGAGAACTAACTGAAAGCAATCAGGGCTAGAATAGAAGATTGAAGTGCAATACAACAATGGTGACAAAAGAAAATCTGAACAATGGGGAGGTTTTGGAGATTCTCATCTATCGCTCGAGATTTCCAAGCCCTTCATTCTCTACCTTGTTAGGGTCCACTCTGTTTTCCTTGGCCTTGAACACAAGATCGGGATCAGCTGAATTGGGTTTAAATCTTGGCTTTGGACTTTAGACTTGAACGGGCTTCTCTTGAATTTCAGTTCAGTTTAAGTTTTGGCATGAGCTTGCTTTCCTCTTGAGCTTGAATAAGGTTTTGAATATAAACTTTAATCGATTTCAACTAAGCTCGATTTGTTTAATAATTTCTCCAACTTTAACTAAAGCATCCTTCATCTAATTTACCTATTTTTCAATCTATATTAACATTTTCTCAAAATATAAAGGCTATGAATCTAAATCATAACATGCAACACAATTTGAATAAAATCAGTCGAACTATATAATCCAATTAAAAATTTAAAATTGTGTAGATATAAATGTATTTTTCTTTGAAAGAGCTCCATAAATAGCTACTTGAATCTAGAGACAATTTCGATTGTATTGTTTTTTCACTGCAAATTTGTAACTCTATTTTTTAGCTTTTTAACACACCTTAAATTGTATTTAATCTAATAATCGTAATTCAATTTATGATTTTATGATTTTTTTGAATAAGCAAATGTAAAAAATCTTAAATTTTTAATTCTTACTTTTAATTTCAAACTTTTGATCAAAATTTCTTCAATATTTCTCCACAAAACCTACAAATACAAATAACTAAAATTAATAATATTTGAGATAAAAATTATAAAATTATATGAACAAAGTCTAATAATTTAGTGTTCGTTTGGTAGGGTTTTTTTTTTCCAGTTTCTCTTCTCTACCAAACGGGATTTTTTTTAAATTCTAAAAAAAAAAAAGTTTTTTTTATAAAGAAAAATTTAAAAAGTAACTTTAAGTACAACCTCCTGGGAGAAGCTTTTATTTCTCATTTTTTTTAATATTCCAGTTTTTTCAAAAATTTATATTTTTTTATTCTATTTATATTCTCATATAATTATTTTTATTCCATTAATATTTTCATTTAAATGATACAAAATTTCAAATATATCCATTAATTTTTAATTTTTAATTTTAGTTCAAAAGTAAAAAAAGTAAAAAAGAAATTAACTACTTTATTTCAAAAATAAAAAAACCAAACAATTTGGTGTGTCGTCAAATAATCAAAAATAAAATATCTACTTCACTAAAAACGAGTTTAGGGTAAGCAGAGTCGAATCCATAGGGAACGGTAGATTTATCTCTTTTAGGAAAAATGAAAATATAGCAGGTTTAAGAGATTATCTAAACCTAACAAAAATAAATAAATCAATAAAAATTAATTAAAATAAAACAACTAAAGAGAATGTCAATGAGAGTAAAACCAAACCAAAGGAATTATTTTCACCTTGATATAATTGATTGATAATCGATATAAAAATTACCTAATATTATGCGAATAAATTGGTTATAGTCGCTAAATACCACGAAACGATCAATCTCTCATTTCTTCCTCAACAATCAAAATATTATCGTTAATTATTTCCCTAATCGAAAGACAACCCAAGAGACTCTTGTTGGATTTAATATTCCGACAGCATTAAGATCTAGAAAAATACAATTCTAATCTGTAAATTTCAACATGGATTTATTTAACTCAGATTATCTAATCTCTTGACATAAATCCTACTGCTTGCGAAATTATAATACTATATCAATAACCACTCTATTAAAAACACACAAAATTTACTGTTTTTAAATGGTTATAAACTATTTTAGGGTTATTAAACATAAATCTCTATTCAACAATTCCAAAACAATCATAAACATTAAATATAGAGATTAAATAAATACCTAAAAATATCAAGCAAATAAGATCATTCAGATTTCACAATTATTATTCATCAAGATTTCAATAATCTTTTGACTAAAAAAAAATTAAAATGAAAATGTAGGAAAAGAAATCTCACAAAATAAATGAAATATCGCCTTAATTAAATAAATGTGTTGCTGGAAAAGGAAAATAAATACCTAGGGCTGCCCGATTGCACTTGTATTCTTCCGGAAAAGAATATCTCTTCTAATTATTATGTCTTCCCAAAAAATGCATCCGGCGGTTGTGCTCTCCTGGACAAGAGAAGGCTGCGGCCCCCCTTGGGGCTGCACACCTCTAAAAGTGTCTCCAAAAGTGTGTAACTCTCCTCTAAATATATAGGAGTACAACCCTAAAAAAAGTAAGGTCCCTTCCTTTTTCAACTAACAAAATATTTTTATTTCTTTTAAAAAATAGAAAACTCCTAAAAGATAATAAAAGAATTTTCTAAAAGATAAAATGGCTTGACTCAAAATTTTCTATTCCTAAAAATTAGGAGTAGAATAAAATTTTCAAAGTTTTCAATATCTTCAATTTCATTTTAATTATTTCTTGAATGTGTAATTGGGAAAGAAAGTTTACTGCAGTAAATCTTCCATTGTCTTGTATTGCCTCTTTATAATCAACGTGTTTACGTGCAAATAAAAGAGTATTGCTGTCCGATTTCATATTTGCATAATTGCTCTAATTTAACTTACTTTTCTTTCCTTTCCATAATAAATTTTCCTCCTAAATCAAATATCATAAAATATAAATATTAGTGTAATATTTATTCAAAAATAATACAAAATCAATCACAAATATTACATATATTTAAACTCTATTACAACTTTTAAATTTTTTTATAAGTAATTAATTTTTACTTTTTTTTAAATGGAGAAGATAAGCCCAAAAAAAAACTCTGCCAAACGGATACTTAATTTCTAAATTATTATGATGTGGAAATGATCAGAAGCAAGTTAGCCAAACAAAACAAAGAAAGAAAGAGAATTTTATTAATGTTGTAAGAGTATTTTTGATAAATCATTCTATTTTAACTATTCTCTAACATCTTTTATCATTGTTGACTTAAGGCAAAAAGGAGTGGATGCAAATTGAGGACAATTCTCGTCCAAATGTTTTTTCCACAAAAACAATAGTAGCTCCACTTGAATTGATTAGTTTACCAAGTGAAGGTAGAAATTGTGGATGAAAACAAAAGTGCAAACTTTATCTTCTCCGAAAACATAAAACTTAATTGGGGCACACATCACCTGTGCCCCCACAAATTCCTCCAACGTTGTTAAAAAAAAAACTATCGACAAAATCGTTGTCATCTTTAAAATATTTTTGATTTAAAAAATTTAATAAGTCATATCATCAGAGTGAATCATCAAATTCTTTTAATTAAAAATAAATTTTAAATATGTTGAATTATGCAAATATACAATTAATATGATATGATATAATGTGATACTGAGATAATTAATTTATCCATAAAAATAAAAGAAGTTAAAATTATGTAAAAATAAATAAATAAATAAATAAATAAATCCCATATATTAAAATCTAAAATATGAAAATTTCCAATTTAAATTAAATGCTGCCCCTCAGACTCTCCCTATCTCCGTCTGTCTGTGAACTCACTGATTTAAACGTCAGATTCGTGCGGAATCGAACAAAAATTGGGGGTAAAGATCATTTTTAAATTCGGCAATTATCCGGTAATCACTTACTCCAATTTGTTCCCCACGCAAATTTAAACCGGGGAAGAACAAGAAAACCTAAAAAAATCACTGCTCCAATTTCAGAATCCCATGTCTAGATTTTTTTGGTCCATTTGATTTGTTTGATTGATGAGTCTGCTTGTGGAATAGGTTGCAGAGATTACTGGTTTTGTAAGAAAAGAAATGGGAGAACAGGCTTGCCCCATCTGCCAGATTGTTCTTCCGCTTTCGCAACTTGAAAGGTACATACATTCTATCGCTTTTATATTTTATGGGTCATAATTTGGTTTCTTGTTAATTTGGTGGTAATATCGATTGAGATTTTAATATAGTTTATTGCAGTATTTAGTGGATATACAAGATTTGGCCTCCTTTGAATTATCTGGGTTTAGACTAGGAGATCTCAAATGCCTCGTTAAGGAGATACTGAAAAGGAGTCTTTCAAATAACAACGATGACTTTCTTTGGTAGGGTACAGTTTAAAAGCATTGTCCATTTATTAAGTATATTACTGTTAACAAGGAGAACATTGTGTTCTGGTGATTCAAAGAAGTGTTAGTAGTTTGTTTTCTGTAGTGTTCTTAAATGTTAAAATGCCAATTTCTATCAGAAAATTTAAAAGAATAAGCTAGTTGAATAAATATCCAAAACATCCAAGCTGAGCGCTTTTAGATTTTCCACATAGTCTAGTTCTAACTTTTAATATTATCTTGCCCATTGTTGTCAATTAACTTGTGGAGGAATACTAGATCCCACCCTATGCTACATGGACTATTCATTTTGTGTGGCTCTAACCTTGTTAACATGGTTACGAGTATAGGTGTGGGTCTCAAAGACTTTGTACTAAATTTTGAAGATAGAGTAGGAAGCAGAGATTGGCCGATGATAAACAACTAAATTTTATTGCTCAAGAGTGCTTACATAAGTTAGGCCATATTTGCCTCATGAATTTACAAGAAGATTTCAGCATTTTTTCATGCCTAAGTTCACAGCAGGCCGTTTCTTTTTATAGAGAGGGAAAGAGAGAAAAAACATATGGAGAAAAAGTGAGTAACGGAGACTCAAGGCTTCCTTCTTCCAAAAGACCGGAAACTAGCCATTGGGCATACTAGCTGTTGGCAGGTCCCAACTGCTAGTTTGTGCTAGCAACTGTGGCCTGTCTATCTGGCCCTTTAATGGGCCTAAATGGGCAGCATTTAGTTGGTGCCTATGCTCATATTTTAGGCCCTGATCAGAGCCATAAATGGACCTTGATCTGGAAAGAATTCTGGCCCAAATTGAGCCAGTTTTCTGACAGTTTTCTGATTTAATTCTGGACCAATTTTCTGGGCCCAATTGGACCAGATCTTGGCAGAAATTTTGGGCTAATAATTTGAGCTTTGTGACCTATTTCTCTGATAATTGATAGAATGTCCTTAAGAGCTTTTAGTGCATGTTGAGGAGCCAAGACTTGAGTGCTAACTTGATGGGTTTGATGATTGCTATTTTCAACACTCCCCCTCAAGTTGGGCGCATAGATGTCTACTGTGCCCAACTTGCCTATGATACTCTGAAGACGATGAGATGTTCCTCCCTGGTGAAGATATCTGCAAGTTGATCATCACTTTTGATGTGAGGAGTAACTATCAAGTTTTCTTCTACCTTCTGACGTACCAAAATGACAACCCACTTCTATATGCTTAGTCCTCTTATGGAATACTGGATTTGAGGTAATGTGAATCTGATTGATTGTCATAGAAAAGTTTGATTGGAGTAGTGACTTTGAATCCTAGCTCTTCTGTTAATGCTTTGAGCCATTTGATTTCACTTGTGGTTGTAGCCATAGCTCTACACTCAGCCTCTACACTCGACATAGATACTACATTTTGTTTCTTACTTTTCCATGACATAAGATTTCCACCAACAAACATGTAATATCCGGTTGTTGATCTTTTATCTTTTGAATCTCCTACCCAATCAGCATCATAGAAACCCTGAATTTCTGAGTTGTGGTTATTCTTCATCCACATGCCCTTTCCTGTTGACCCCTTCAAGTAGTGTAGAATTCTCTCTGCTGCCTTCGAATGCTTTATCTTGGGAGCATGCATGTGCTGGCTAACTTGATTAATGGAAAAGGTTATGTCAGGTCTGGTTATAGTCAGATAGACAAGCTTTCCTGCAAGCCTTTGGTATCTCTGCACATCTTTAAATGCTTCATCATCCTTTATTCCAATTGATATGGAGTTGGGACTGTAGACTGGTTTTGCTCGTAATTTACATGTATCCTACAATAGATCAAGGGTATACTTCTTTTGGAATAGAACAAACCCATTGGGACAATAGGGAAGTTCTATACCTAGAAAGTACTTTAGTTTTTCTAGGTCATTAATTTCAAACTTGGATTTAAGAAAACTTCTAACTTGATCAATTTGGTTCAGATTGCTTCCGGTGATGATTATGTCATCTACATATTTAAGTACAGTAGTGACCTTTTCATTTTGGTTTTTAATAAAAAGCTATGAGTCACTATTGCACTTTTTGAATCTATCACTTAAAAGAACTGAGCTAAGTTTAGCGTACCAGACCCTTGGAGATTGTTTTAATCCATATATTTCTTTCTTGAGCCTGCACACTTTGCCTTTTTGTTGGTCATATCCTTGAGGCAATTCCATGTATATTTCTTCTTGTGGATCTCCTTGCAAGAAAGCATTTGTCACATCCATCTGGAACATCTCCCATGAGTTATTGGCAACTAGAGATGTGAGAACTCGAATAGTGTTCATATTGGCCACCGGGGCAAAGGTTTCCTTATAGTCTATACCATAGGTTTGCGTAAACTCCTTTGCTACAAATCTGGCCTTGAATCGGACTAAACAACCATCACTTTTGTGTTTAATTCTATGGACCCATTTGGATCCTACAGCTTTCTTTCCTTTGGGAAGTGATGTGATCTCCCAAGTTCCATTCCTTTCTAGCACTTCAAGCTCCTCCTTCATGGCCTTTCTCCATTCTGGATGTTCATTTGCCTCATTAAAATTTTTTAGCTCCTAAAACTGATCAATGCCACTCAAGAATGCTCAGTGACTTAAGGAGATGTTACTAATAGAATAAACATCAGAGAAAGGATGAGCCGTAGAGAGATGGTTATAGTAAAACTTCCATTTTAAAGGAGGCCATCTCACCCTAGTTGGTCTCCTTAGGGGTGCAAGAGGAGGAGGGGATCCACCTACTTCTTCATTAGTATCTTCAGTTTCATTTTCTCCCTCTGATCCCCTTTCCTCCTCTTCTTCTGAAGGGGTAGAGTTGGTTCCTTCTTGTTCGGCTGTGCCTTAATTATTTCCCTCCTGATTTGTCGTACCTTGCTTATTCACTTGAGGAGAAAGCGAAGGGGTAGCCTCAATGTACCAAATCCTGAGTGTTTTTTTTTTTTGCTTGAGACTTTTGTTTTGTTTTCTACAAAATAAAATTCACTTTCCAAAAATATCACATCCTTAGATGTGTACATTTTGTTAGTGACTAGATCAAAACATTTATACCCATTTTGGAATGATGCATATCCAAGGAATACACATTTTCTCTCTTTTTTATCTAACTTATCTCCGAATTGTTCTTGAATGTAAATGTAACAAGTATATCTGAATACTCTAAGATGAGAAATGTCTGGTTTTTTATTTAAGAGTAATTCCAAGGGAGCTTTTCCCTTGAGAACTTCGGTAGGCATGAGATTTATCAAGTGTGCAGCAGTTTAACTGCCTCACACCAGTATATTTTGGGCACATTGGCATGAAACATAATGGTTTTAGCTATGTCTACAAGATGTCTATTCTTTCTCTCAGTCATCTCATTTTGTTGAGGGGTTTATACACATGATTGTTGATGTATTATACCTTTTTCTTTTAAGAAACTTTCAAACTTATGACTAGTGTATTCTCCCAATGATCCGTTCTAAACATTTTTATATTTGCATTGAATTGTTTAGTGACATAACGATAATAACTTTGAAATGCCTCAAATGCTTCTGATTTGTTTGTTAGCATTTAAATCCAATTATATCTAGTTTTATGATCGATGAATGTTATGAAATACTTAAACCCATGACTAGATGTTATCGGAGAAATCCACAAATCAGAATGTACCAATTCAAAAGCATTTTCATACATTGTTTTTGAAATAGGATAATACACTCTAGTTTCTTTTCCAAAAATACAAACTTTACAATATCTATCTTCAATGTGTTAGTTTGGAAATAGATGTTTTAAAGTTTACTTTCCAGGGTGACCAAAACGGGTATGCCACAAAGGGTTGAGACTTTGGTGGTGTGCCACATAAGCAACATTGTCTTCATTTAAAAAGTATATGTTATTTCTCCTAAACCCCTTGCCAATCATACAATTCGACTTGAGATCCTGAAAAACAATTTTGTTAGGATCAAAGACAACCTTACAATCTTGGTCTTTGATAATTTTGCTAATGGACATAAGGTTGGAGTTGAACTTTGGGATATATAAAGCCTTTGTAGTTTTTCCTAGAAGTTCAACTTCTCCCATTTCTTTTACTTCAAATTTTGTCCATTTGCAACTTGACAACCTTGTGATTAAGGAGAGGCAAAAATTTTTTAACTTTATTTTTATCCTTAACCATATGGAAGTCGCATCCAAGGTCTACAAGCCATAAGTTAGAACTAGAACCTGAGGGGAGAGATACTTGCTTCAGCAGCTTGTTGAGTTCATCCACTTTGCTTTCAAGAGATGCACATTTCACCATAAATGGATGTTCTGCAGTTGCATCCTGTGCTAGGACTGGCTATTCTGGTTCTTTTTTCTTGAATTTTGGTTTCAAATGTGGATGGAGAAACCAGCATTTCTCCTTCCTGTGTCCTGGCTTTTTGCAGTAAGCACAAACTTCCTTTTTGCTGATAGTTTGTGTTTTGTTAGCTGCAGGATCCTCTGATGTTGTACTGAAACCATGAGCTTCAATTTTGGCTTTGGAAGCTTCTTCCAATCTCATACTTGTTTCCACTCGCTGAATCATAGATTGTACCCCTTGGTAAGATGGAAAATCCTTCATTCAAAGATTTTCTTGTCAAACATGGAGAAAATTTTCTCCTAAAGAGCTCAGCAAGCCAAAATCATGTCTTCATTTTCCCTTTTTTGAATGATTTTAGGACCGGTAGTGAAAGGTCTTAGAGTTCTCAGCTCATTCCAAAGATCTCCAGCAGGACTTTTCTTTTTATAGAGAGGGAAAGAGAAAAAATATATGGAGAAAAAGTGAGTGAAGGAGCCTTAAGGCTCCTCCTTCCAAAAGACAGGAAACTAGCCCTTGGGCTGATGCCCAACGGCTAGTTTCTACTAGCTGTTGGCAGGTCCCAACTGCTAGTTTGTGCTAGCAACTGGGGCCTATCTATCTGGCCATTAAATGGGCCTTAATGGACAGCATTATTTACTGTCTATGCTCATAATTTTGGCCCAGATCAGAGCCATAAATGGATCCTGATTTGGAAAGAATTCTGGCCCAAATTGAGCCAGTTTTCTGATTTAATTCTGGACCAATTTTCTGGGCCCAATTAGACCAGATCTTGGCAGCAATTTTGGGCTAATAATTTGAGCTTTGTGACCTGTTTCTCTGATAATTGATAGAATGCCCTTAAGAGCTTTTAGTGCTTGTTGAGGAGCCAAGACTTGAGTGCTAACTTGATGAGTTTGATGATTGCTATTTTCAACAAAGGTGATTTTGTATGTGAAAAAGACCCCACCTCGGAGGTTGGATTTGGTTAGTTGGGGATTAATTCTACCAAAAGTTATATCCTACACTTGTCTAGATTAAATTATGAGCTATCTATATATAAGATCGGGGTAGGGTTCATGATCTTTAGAGAAAGTCCATGATCAACTATGTTAGAAACAAGCCAACGAAGAAAATCATATAAATCAACAAAATAAAAACAAGATTTATGTGGTTCGGCTAGATAGCTTACATCCATGGCGGGAGAGAAGAGCAAAGTTCACTATGTCAAAGAGTGGGTACAAGGAGTAGAATATACAAGAAGACGGCTGCCCAAACCGCTAATACACCTAAGAAGAAAGCGGCTCTTTTACAAAACCTAAATAGTTATAATTCACACATATATCCCATGAGTATGGGGTCGAATTTGAATTTTGGGGGCCTTCACCCTTGCACCCCTCATGTGGCATATGCACCACAAGGACATCTTGTGTGGGCTACGCTGGCCCTGGCCCAAGGCCCGCCACCGAGATGTCCCCTTTTATGTGTGGGTATTTGCATAAATTCAAAGTAAAAACATAACAAACTAAATACTAGGATGCCAATCTGCAAGAGTAGGGATTCAAGATGTGTCCATTTTTGCATAATGCCTAACCAAAAGAATTTTTCTGAAAATAATATGTAAGTAATTGGGAAATCCTATTCCTCTCCCCCTCCTCGCCATCAGACCCTCCCCCATCCTCACCTAAGAAAGAACTTTCCTTTCGCTGCCCGACACCAACCAAACATAGAGGAGTGAACAATGTACTCGTTCCACCCTTTTTCATCAAATTAACCACCTTTCAGAAAGGGCCATAATGAAAATAAAGATATCTCACAATAAAGAGGGAAGTTTTTGAGCACTGAAATGCTGTTGTTGTTGGATTGAATTTGGTAGAACAAACTGGTATGCTGGCAATAACGGATGTATTCTTGAGGTTTCCCTAAGCAAGTGAAAGAGGGAAACTTCAGTTTCCTTTAATCTAGAGTGTAGCGCAATATTTTCAACTATCATAACATTTATGTAACTTGAGTTTTATTCTGATATGAGTTACGACTTCCTGCAGGCATGTAAACCATCACTTTGAGGAGGAAGAACAAAAAATGGACTTATTGTTGGCACAAGAACTTGCAGCTTCTGTGGAGAGTCCACCTGCAACCATGGTAATGTCATTACCCCCCATTACTACTTATTGATTTGCTACTTATAATAGGTAAAGAAAATCATCCAAATAAATAACTGGTCTCATGCTTTAGGGGTCTAGACTTTTTGTTGTGTGGATTTGGAGCTTTTTATACAAGTCATACCCTTCTGATTGGATCCTTAAACAGTGCATGGAAGATGTTGATATCGAACTATCCATGGTTCTCATATTATTCAATGTTGAAACAACTTTTACCTAACTATATGCAAATGGAAATCATCTACGTCAATCTACCATGTGACTGTTGATTTTTTTTTTTTTTTGAAAAGGCCTTACTTGGTAACATGTTGGAGCTTTATTAATCTTTTTGGCAAAAAAATATGTGAATGTGGCAAATTAGAGGAGAAAAACTGTTTTTTTTATTATTTTTTATATTGTACAAGAGTCTCTAATGGACTCTATGTACATAATTTTTCATAAAAAGAAAAATAACAACTACCCTAATTTTGTATATCCTCTAATTAAGGATTCCTGATTTCCTCTTAATCAAATCCTTTTATTTTAGGAAATAAATCTCTAATTAAGGATTTCTAATTTTTTTTCAACCAGATCTCTATATTTTAAAAAACAGCAGAAAAACAGGTTGGCATCTATTTTTCCACACTCCTCCTCAAGCTGATGAATAGATATTGTCCATTCCTAGCTTGGAAGTAATGTCTTGAAATGCAGCATTGTTTAGTCCTTTTGTGAGAACATCTGCCAATTGACCTCCCGTAGAACATAGGGTGTGCAAATGAGTCCATTTTCCGGTTTCTCCTTGATGAAGTGCCTGTGTATCTCAATATGCTTCGTTCGATCATGTTGTACAAGATTATGTACAATACTAATAGCTGATTTATTATCACACTAGAGTCTCATTGATCTACTCTATTTAATCTTCAAGTCCTCCAATATAATCTTCAGCCATAACAACTCACAAACACCTTGTATCATTGCTCTGAATTCTGCTTCTGCACTTGACCGAGCAACAACATTTTGTTTCTTACTCCGCCATGTCACTAGATTTCCGCCAAGAAATATGCAATAGCCGGAGATTGACCTTTGATCCATAGGGGATCTTGCATAGTTTGCATCTGTATAGGCTTCAAGAATAAGTTTAGAATTCTTTCTGTATAGTATTCCTTTCCCTGGATTAGCTTTCAAGTAATAAAGGACCCTATAGGCAGCCTGTAGGTGAACTTCTTTAGGATCATGCATGAATTGGCTAATGACACTCACACAGTATGCAATGTCTGGCCAGGTGTGAGAAAGATATATCAATTTACCAACCAATTTTTGGTACATCTCCTTGTCTACCGATTGATCTCCAACAGCCTCTCCAAGTCTATGATTCGGCTTTATAGGTGTTCCAACTGGTTTACTCGCAAGCATCCCTGTTTCTTTAAGAAGATCAGTAACATACTTCTATTGGGAAATGAAAATCTCTTATTTAGAACGAGCCACTTCAATTCTCAGAAAATATTTTAATCTCCCTAAATCCTTGATCTCAAATTCTTTGATCAAACACTTTTTCAAAACTTGTTTCTCTTTTTCATCATTTCTGGTCACAATTATATCATCCACATGGATTATTAGAACTGTAACTCTCCCTAAAACTTAGTGTTTGATAAAAAGAGTGTGATTGCCTTGACTTTGCTTATATCCCATAGCTGCCATTGCTCTAGTGAATCTCCCAAATCAAGCTCGGGGTGACTGTTTTATACCAGATAAGGCTTTCTTTAATTTGCATACTTTATTTCCTCCAATTCGTCCAAACTTTGGCGGAATATTCATATATATTTCCTCTTCCAGTTCATCATGAAGGAAGGCATTTTTTACATCATGTTACTGTAAATCTCGGTCATAATTGACTGCCAACGATAACAAAATTCTCACTGTGTTCATTTTTGCAACCGGAGAAAAGTCTCCATATGTTTGAGTGTACTCTTTTGCAATTAACCTTGCTTTATAGCGTTTCAATGAACCATCAGCTTTATATTTTAAGATAAAAACTTACTTACATCCCACTGCCTTATTTCATTTAGACTTGTGAGAAAGGCTTTATGGGCCGGTGAGAATTTTTCAAATGACACAAAGTAGGACAAGGGGTACAGTGGTCTTTTTGTACACTCTCACGTTCCTTTCCTCATAGCTGTAGGCAGATTTGGTCCCTGGTTTCAGTTTCTAGATGCTGGTCTTTCTCAAGGGTAGGTTTAGATATAGTTAGCTCATTTCCAGGATTCAAGTTGGAGTATTGGACTTGTTCAAGAGCAGGAATTGCACCTTGCCGTCTTGAGTACACGTTTCCTTTCCCAAACCGCACTTGATTAGGATTTAGGGATTCGGCGATAAATTTGGATTCAGATTGAGGGTTTTGCATAGATGATATAGCCGGTGGAGTTGATTCTAAATTGGACTGAGGGTGTTTTGACACATGTGACGCAGTAGGTGGGTGAGATGGCAGATCGAGGAAATAAAAGTCCTTACTTCCATTGTAGATGACTCCCCCTGAAGATAAGATTTAGTAAAATATGGTTTCTCTTATGTAAAGGTGACATCAACTGAGACGAGTTTCTTTGTGGGTAGATGGTAGTATTTGTAACCCATTTGTGTGGATGAGTGCTCAACAAAAACACACTTCATGGCTCTTGGATCTAATTTCCCTCTGTTATGACTATGGATATGGACAAATGAAATGCACCCAAAAATTCTTGGAATAAGTTGTTTGTGGTACGAATATGAGGGTAGAATTTCTAGTGTTTCCATTGGACTTTTGAACCCTAAAACCCCGTGAAGGGAGATGATTTATGATGTATACAATGTAAGAACTGCTTCCTCCCAATTGTTTTGGTACATTATGATAAAACAACAGTACTCAAATAGTGTTTAGGAGATGACCATTCTTTCTCTCGGCTATGCCATTTTGCTGAGGTGTATTAGTGCAAGATGATACATGAATTATTCTTTCCTTTGTGAAAAAAGGAGACAAAACTTGATTGAAATAATCTTTTGAATTATCCGAGCGAAAACTTTTAATTTTCGTACCAAATTGGTTGTAAATCATGGCATGAAAATTTGGAAAGACCACTCACATCTGATTTGTTTTTTAGGAGAAAAGAGACTCTAGTGCAATCATCAATAAAAGAAACATACCATCGTGAACCTGAAACATTTGGAATTGTGGAGGGTCCCTAAATATCACTATGAATTAAATGGAAGGGAAAAAACTATTTTTATTACTAATGGGAAAAGAGACACGAGTATATTTGGCATATTCGCAAATGTCACAAGGAAAGGTTCTAATATCTAATCTCTTGAAAAGAGAAGAAAACATAATCTTTAAAACAGTAAACGAAGGATGTCCTAAATGGAAATGGTGCAACCATATGACATCTTTATTAGACAAAGAAAGAAAGAAAGAGGATAAATTTGTTTTGGGAAGGGTCGGCATCTCAAGATAGCAAAGTCCATCCTTTTCTTTAGCAAGTCAAATCCTCTTCCCCGAGCCCTATTCTTGAAAGGCACAGTAAAAAAAATAAAATGTAACATGGCAGTATAAGTCTCTGATAAGTTTTTGAGTAGACACAAGATTAGCAGACAATTTTGAAACATGTAAAACATTTTTTAGGACAAGGTTAGAGCTTATCTGGACATCTCCTAAATCTGCTACTATGGTCGTGGTTCCATCTGCAACAATAATTTTTCTATTGCTTAGACGTGTTGTATATGTGCTAAAATGGTTAGAGACATGTGTCATGTGGTCTATGGCCCTTGAGTCTAAGATCCATGAATTTTCAAACACTTTATCAAAGACATTTAATCCAAGAGAGTTTGAAGATTTATCTGAAAGTACTAAGGAGCAGCCACTAGTAGCCGATTTTTCAAGGGTACCCAACAGGTTTAGACGTTCCAATGGTTGTTGAATCTGCACTTGTTCAGACGATGACATGGCTACCTCTGACATCCTTCAATGGTCGGCTATGAAGGCCAAGAAATAGGGGATAGTAGTTAGAGTTAAGAAAAATAACAGATAATTGTCAAGGGTGACTGTAATTACGACAAGTCACAAACAAGAAAATTGGCTATGAACGCCAGAAAAAACTAAGAATTTCCCAGAAAATAAACCTTACGGCTCTGATAGTGGTGAAGGCCAAATCAAGATACGGTTGAGAGCAATTGAGGCCAAAAGGGATAGGACAAAAAATGAGGATTGATGGCTATGAAGGCCAAAATAAAGATTAGGGTTGATGGCAATCAAGGCCAAGAAACCAATAGGAAATGAAGGCCTAAAAATGGAGGTGGCAATGAAGGCTGAAAATTGGAGATCATAATAAAGGCGATAAAAAATGATCGTAAAAAAAATAGAAGATGGCAATGAAGGCCGATGAAAAGAAAATTGAATATGGCAATGGAGGCCCAAAAAAATGGAGATGACAATGAAAGCCGATAAAAAATGGAGATGGCAATAAAGGCCGAAAAAATTAAATATGGCAATGAAGGCCAATAAAAAAATGGAGATGGCAATAAAGGCTGATGATCCCCAAAGGAAACACGAATTCGCAACAATAAAGGTTGCTTGAAGAAGAAAATCCCAGAAAAATCCCTAGGGCTCTGATACCATGTGGTAAATTAGAGGAGAAAAACTTTTTTTATTATTATTTCTATATATTGTACATGAGTCTTTAATTGGTTATATATATAGAATTCTTCATAAAAAGAAAAATAGCAATTACTCTAATTTTGTATATCTTCAAATCAAGGATTCCTGATTTCCTCTCAATCAAATCCCTATATTTTAGGAAACAGATCTCTAATCAAAGATTCCTGATTTTCTCTCAACCAAATCCCTATAATTTAGGAAACAGATATTTCCATAATTCATAAATTAGAAAAACAGGTTGGCATGTATTTTTTCATGGTGAACAATATCTACAACTTCTTGTTGTACTTGAGTGTCACTTTTGGTAATTTTGCTTCAATTCCAACTAATCTATTGATTCAGATGAACATCTTATACAATTTCATCTTTGAATCACTGCCAGATACTTTCTAACACTTAATTAAGTAGTTCAGTTAATCATATCGTAATTATTCTACTTTTTATTTTTATGAGTAGGCTATTCAGTATGCTCAATATAGATTCATGATCTGCAGAAGAATCTGAAGATTGACGGCATTGCATTTACTGCTGCCACATCTGGAGACACCGGGATTCCTAAAATTCCAACGAAAATAAGTATCAATGAGGAGGTTGCGCAATTAATAAGTCTACAGACCAGAAGTAGGTTTCATAGGGTTAAAGATGGTTTGATCACTTTGTTGAGACGTTGTTTGGAATCAGAGGCTAATGACACAATCAGTATACTGACAGGGCATGTTGAACACTTTCAAAGCTTGATGTCAGAGGATGTTGGGTGGGGTTGTGGATGGCGGAACATACAAATGCTTAGCTCTCATTTGCTTGCACTAAGGCAGGATGCAAGGGAGGTTTTGTTTGGTGGTTCAGGATTTGTTCCAGAAATTCCATTTTTACAAAGGTGGCTTGAGATTGCTTGGGAAAAGGGTTTTGACATAGCAGGATCAGAGCAATTCAATGGAAAAATTTATGGTTCCAGGAAATGGATTGGAACAACAGAATGTGCAGCACTTTTCTGCTCCTTTGGTCTTCGAGCACGGGTTGTAGACTTTGCCTCCAAGGAAAAAATCTCACAAATGCTTTCCAAAGCAAGTTCAAATCTTGGCATCCAAGTAGTTCAAATTAGTGATGGAATTCAAATTAAGAAAGGCCGTATCTGTGGTCCAATGGACAAATATTTAGTAAAAGGAGATTCTGATGCACAAGTGGAAGGCTCCGTTTCACATGGCAACTCTATGTATCCTTCTATGACACTCAAAGGCTATTTGAGTGGAAAGGCTAAAGGTCAACATGTTCTTTTTGACTGGGTATGGAATTACTTCTCCGGTAACAAGTCTACTAAATCAGGAAAACCCCGTGTCATTTTGAGCAATAAAGCGTGAGTAATTTCATTTATTTCCACAATCCAACTTGGACTTTTTTTTTTTTTGCTTTTTTCTTTTAATTAAAAAGGTGGTGGGCTGAGGTGATAAACATATCTACCCCC
Source organism: Dillenia suffruticosa (assembly GCA_033439265.1). Classification (NCBI taxonomy): domain Eukaryota; kingdom Viridiplantae; phylum Streptophyta; class Magnoliopsida; order Dilleniales; family Dilleniaceae; genus Dillenia; species Dillenia suffruticosa. The sequence continues at coordinate 5,992,491 of JAVTVX010000002.1, read as the reverse complement.
TCTCAGTGTCACAATGAGGGCCTTGACTAGTTGTAGAATGTCCTGTTTTAAGTCATAGTTATTGCCCTATGGGTGAGCCCATCACCAATGCCCCACCAAGAACTAAGCAGCGACACAACCCTCCATAACTCACTTATTATGCAGCTGCACATATCTATCTCATTTATAATTTGACATCACATTCAGTTGAATTCCAATTACAATGAGCAGGCCCCTGTACTTTCAGCATGATGGTCACTCAAGAACTATTGTTGGAATCCAATTGAAACAGCAGCTGAATGGAATGCAGCAAGCCAAGCTACTAGTTTTAGACCCTTCTCATGTAAGCACATATTATATCTGTTGCAATCTACTTTTCCAGCTACTAGCTTCATTTTAAGTTGTTTGAGTTATAAGTATGTACCACTGTTGCTTCTGAAGTTATCTGTGGTTTCAACAGAAAATCTGTGTAGAGCGTCTCATTTGTTAATCTATGCAAGTTATGTTTTCTTCCTATTGCATTCTTTGTTTACCCTTTTTATTTCAAATTTACTCTGTCCAAATATGGTCTTTTTCATTTTGGGGATGTTTTGTGTGTGTTTGTGGCGGTGGGGGGAGGGGGAGGGGGAGTTTTTGCTTCATATCATGGGCTTAGTGTCTCTGCTGGCAGGGTAAGGCTGCTTTTGTCCAGCCCTCCAAACCAGTGATGGTAGAAGTCTTGTGCACTAAATTGTGCATTCTTCTAACTTTAGCTTGCTACCTATAACTAAAACAACTCGTTACTTATGGACCAATCATTAACAGTTTGGAACATGTGGCATGAAAAGTGGTTAGGTATAATAGGCTGGGAGAAGAGATGAATGTTCATGGTGCTAAAAAAACTAAAATTGTCATGCGAGTCCTCTGTAGAGAGATTATTTTATCTTGCCATGAGTGCTCAAGCTTAGGAGTTGAAGGGCTCTTACAAATATTTTCACAGTAAGGGATATTGGTTTGAAAGGGGAATTATGCTATTATTATCTTATATCATTGTAGAGAGCTCTTAGTAGCTAGATTGTTGTCATTTACACTTAAACATCAATAAATTAATATCCTTGCGACCATGAAAAGTTATTAATTAATTGATATATTATTTAATCTTGCAAATTAATGAATTATTATATACTTGGACATTCTTTATTTTCTTTTGCCGAAACATTGAACTTAATGCATCTATATATATTCAATTTCAAGTGGAAACAAATAACATTGGTGTTATCTTACAGAACCCTCCTAATTGAGTCATGTATGTACATAATTTTGATGTAGAAGCAGATTACTTGTTTATATAGCAAGGGGTACCTATATTTTTTTTCCTTTTATTCTTCTAAATGTATTAACCTAGAAATTTAGAAAAATTATCAGTTTACCTTGTTAGTCTCGTGTTGGGACCGACTACAAATGTTATTTAATGAAGATCATTAATTTATTGAGATTATATTGTATGTCTATTTTTTTTTTTTTTTTAAGGAAAATAAGGGGTCGAAAAGTTGGATATTGCTATCTTCTGTTGCTATAAATAGCGTCATAATATCAGGAATATTGATATTTTCTCACCTATGATATTTATGTTAAAGTTTTGCATTTTTCTACTTTGACCTTTTATGAGATTACAATCATTAGAAGGTTCTGATTTTTCTTTGTATTGTATGGAGCTGCTAATGAGCTTCGCAGACCTGCAACAGATGTTTTTAATGTAAGATTTTGTAAGTGTACGAGTTGTCTCAAGTAATATAATAATAAAGTCAGGTATTGTTTCCATGAGAATTGTTATCTAATTACTTTACTTGTAATATTTAGAATGAGAATTCAATGGAAGAATATTGTAGACTACATCTACCCTAGCAAATAACAAAGAAAACTAATTAACTCAATGGAAAGAGAACCACTAGGATATCCAATTACATTGCTATATATTTGTTTCAAAAAAATACGATTCTGAATTAATTCTTTATCCATTTTTTGCCATGATTTCTAAATTACCTTACTCCACTTTCGCAATAATCATTAGGTCTATTTTTCTACAAGAGTTCACCAATCTCTAGGAAATTTTAATTGCAGATTAATGATTTATGTGTTACGCACCACATCTCTCTTATACATTCAACATATGTTAAATAATCCTTGAGATAATTCTTAAATACCTTTGTCGATTCGTTTATAAAGATGATCGATCAAATAGAAGCATCAAACACAGACTTAAATTAAACAGTGATATAAACATCAACAATAGTCAATTGCGTTAACTACTCAAATCAACTTAGCAAATATAGGAGGAGTCCTAGTGAAGGGAAATTCAGCCACTCATGTTGTGAAGAACACAATCAATAATGGGTAAAAATAACATAAAATTCGAGTGAAAAGGAAAAGAAAAATGCTATGAGGATGGTCTACTTGTCCTTGCTCCTCTCTTTCAATCATTCCTTCCTCCTCCCAAGTGTTCCTGATCAATCCTCTTCTCTAACTTGTTTATACTCTCCTCAAGAATTAGAGAACATTCCACAATTTCCCATTTCGTCCAACTAAAGTAAGAATGAATTCTATTGTCCAAAAGAAAATTCTTGTCCCGCCTTAATGAGAAGAAGATACAGAAGGAATAAGTCAAGGTTCCCATGCTGGCTTAGATGCTTCAGATGGGCGCAAATGATTTGATTTGGCATTGTTGCACCCAAATTTAGGGTTTCCAAGGCAGCTTCTGAGACAGACAGGTGCAGTCAACTTTGGGCCCATTTTCATTTTCTTCCCGACTGAGTTAGGCTAAACTCAAAACGTGAAAGTTGTAGATCCTTGTATCCTCTAATCATTGTTGTTTGATTCAGATCATTCAGTTTTGTGTAGTTCAAGATAAGAATTTTTTTCCCAAACAGCTCAAGAAGCTCCTAGCAGTCTTGCGGCTCAAATTCTAGTGCATTTTGCTCCTACTTGCAGGTTGAATTTAGCAAAATTATCATCTGGAAATAGTAGCTCAGTTTCTTAGCTTTCCATGGCATCTTGAATCACCACAATTGGATGACTACGACTCAAGTTATGAATTGTGGAATGTGATAGGGTTCAGAATTGACAGATGCTGTCCTTTCACTTCCTTGTTCTTCAATCTATCTCCCATTGATCTTGTTACTGTTATAAATGCCTACGAAGCAAATTATGAATTACTAAGTTAAATGTCCTTAGAATAATACAAAATTGAGTCCAAAGTTAATTACCAAGGGTAGAAAATACATATGAATATCACACATATCAGTTTGATGTTCTCTTGTAATTCTTATATCCAATCTACAATCAGTTTGATGCTACCCTTAATTTCTTTATTTAAAATTGCTCCAAATTTGTTGGTTTTTGTTTTTTTTTTTCTCTGTGTTTTTTTTTTTTTGTCTTTATTTTTTATTTTTTATTTTTTACCACAAGTAATCAGTAAGTTGGGCCATTCATGATGTCGAGTAGATTTTATGGCTGCCTCTGGTTTGGAAGTCTTAAGAGTTCTTTATTCTTGGTATTTTTATCACAGGCTGTAACTATCTATTTTGCAGCCTTTCCTTGAGACTATAAGGAAAATGATGGTTGCGCACTCTTAGATCTCCTCTTTTGATTGGTTATACTTCTTTTAAATTCATAACTAAATTACGTCTTTCTTTGACTTCAAATAATTGGATGGCAGTCATCTTCCAGTAAAAATAAGATAAGGCAATTTGAAGAATGTCTTAAAGTAGCTTTTGATTACCTTTTGCTTACGTCTGGCAACTTTTATGAAAACTACTTATCTTAATGTTTTTCTTTCGGTATTTTTTTATTTTAAATCTTTATATATTTTTAATTTAAGTGTTGGTTTTGAGCCTTGGCATGAATTTTCCCTGTACAAGTTTTTTGATTTGCATTAAGTTTTAGCCATACCATTTGGCAGTCTATTGAAAGAACTTTTGCTTGGTGATAATTAGTTTTTCTTATTTGGTGATAACTTTATTTACTTCCACACTTTTTTGTTGGTGAAGAAATAACCTCTGAAAGCACCATCAAACTACTACTGTATACAAAATTAATGCTGATGAAAAAAAACATGTTTTGTAGGAGACTACAAGTAGAAGCTTACAACGGACTTACATATTCGTGCTTTCCTCCTAAATCTGGATGAACTGGGAAGATTGATTCATTTATGCATTTTAGAGAATTAGCTGAAATAAGTAAATTCCTATTTTGCATGGGGTGCTCTATGTTTAGAATTGGTCAGAAGGTGAGAAAAACTCAATTCAGTCATCAGTTCTGATGACTGAAATGATATCATCATTTATATGGTAGTGCTCTAGCTCGATGTTTTAATTTTGTCTCAGTAGGCTTTCACTGATGTTAGATTTAGGTATCTGTTCTCCTGATGCACATTGGCTATATTCTTGCAGAATACAGAAGTACTTGAAAGGTCATTAAAAGAAAACTTTGGATGGCAAAAGTTGCTCAAAATGGGGTTTCACACATTTCAGAAGCAAGCATACCAGGTTGGATTACATGTGTTGAGCACTTAGTTATGTTTGCAAAACAATTTCTTAATGATTGGATGTTATCCTTATGTCTTAGCTGTGCTATATTCAACCTGGAGTTGCCCATGGTGATGAATTAGAGCAGTTGAAGACCATTAAGAGTGAGCTTTGGGAAATCTAGGTAAGTGGTTGAATTTTTGTCCCACATAGTACCTTTTTGCTCTTTTACATATGTTAAAGTAGAGCATTATGTTTTGAATATTTCAAAGTACCTTTTTTCCTATTATTCAGTTGGGGCAAATGATACACTGCTTTGTCTTAAACTATTAAAGATAAGAAAGGAAGAACCTAGGATGGAAGAAGTAACATGGCTTCTCTGTGGTACTTTTCTACTTCTTTTTTATACCCGGGAGTTTGACCAATCTTGAGTAGAGCCCGTCTGATGCTGCCGTCAAGGTTGAGTGGGATCTTATTTCCACAATGTACCCTTATCCATGACAACAACGGTATCTGAGTTTATTAGTGTGGAAAGCCTATGTCCGATAGTGATTTGTGTGACTTTGGACAAATTACTGTTTTTCGGTTTTGATGATTAAGCACTTACGATGGCTCTTTCCGATTCTGCTTCAGGAGCACTTGTTGCTTCTTCTAGGAGTAAATGACAGGCTTTTTCAGTAGAGCTCTTGCAATGGCTACTCTGTTTTTGTCCTCCAGACAGTTGGGATCCCCTCCCCGACAACAGTATCATACCCCTTAGGCAAAGTGCTTGTGAATTTGTGTATGTGTACTCGCCATGGCACCTCAATTGTTTCAGCTTCTGTAGCTGTATTGTTTCCATCGCATATATATCCTCTAATTGAGGAATTAAAAAGTAGTGGTTCTTGCTGAACCAGCCTTGTATGTTCTCATCCTTCTCAAATTTGTAACCTCTTAAATCCTCATCGTTAATCATTATTTTCCCTTTCCTTGGATCATAGAATCTCAGAAGTAGTGCTATGACAGAGGACTTACCTGCTCCACTTGGCCCCACAAGAGCTACTTTTTCTCCGGCACCAATTTTTAAACTGAATTTGTTCAGGACTGTCACTCTGGCCTTCTTGGGTGTGAAATCAACCTTTCGGAACTGCTCTAATTGTCTCGGGGTTGGAGCTCTCAGGTGAATCTGGTTCAATTTCTATTTTGCGGTCAAGGGTTTGAAATGCAGGTGTCAGTACATTGATGGCGGAGATGACAGTTGGGATTAGTGTCCATAGCTCTGTGACTGAAGGTACTGTGAGGGAGAAGATTTGGTATGCTTTTATTCCGTTCTCAAAGCTAGCTTGATGTCGATCAATCAAAACTGTGGCATACCACAAAGCAACTGCATGTGCAGTGTTCCACAAGCAAAGAGAAATACCTTGGATGATTCATACTCGATACTTTCTCTCCTGCTCCTCCTCATGGGAATTTCCAGAGTCTCTTTTGCTTTTCCTATGATGTGCTTTTTTGAGGCAAAATGATGCTACAGTTTTAATGCTCGTAGCTTCAGAAGCATGAGCTATAATTTCTGAATGTGCAGCTGCAGTCACCTGAAAATCCTTTGGTGGCTTCGGCTTGTATAAGGCCGCCTATGAAATGGCAAGGCATCACAGCCCAAGCCACCAAAGCCATTCTTCCAATTGACATAAAGGCTTACACCTGTGGCAATCAGTATAGAAGAGATGCATTGGACGGTTAACAACATATGTTCAGAAATAATGGTCTTCACCACTGATGTCTCCCTAATTATCCTTGAGGGCAGTGAGCTGACCTTATCCTCTGGCTTCTCAATCCAACCTATTTCATTGCGTAGTACCCTACCAGTGTAAATGCACAAGGTGTTATTACCCTCAAATTTTGATGATTATTAATGTATAAACCCCGTTATTCTAGTTAAAGATGATCTATAAGCGTGCACTAAGTTAACATTAATGAAATACCTGAATACAAGGTTCGTCTTAGGTTAGTCGTTGCCTTCCCTCCGACAACTCCATAGAAATAATGCTGCAAGGTGTGAGCAAACAGGGAAGGCAACCCTATCAATGAAAAGTAATTGAAATACTTTCCAACTTTGCTTCTCGCATACTTATTGTAGTATCCTACCCCTATTGTTATGATGAATAACCCAAAAACTGGCTTTGAGATACCAGAGAGAGCTGCTGCACAAGAGCCAATTGTTATCCTTAGAAACTCTCTTTCTTAAGCCAAACCACAATCTGAAGTATAAGTCTGTTGTCCTCCCAGGATGTTTCTCTTGCTTTGGAAGATGTGGTACATTCATGATTTGCTCTGTAGGTTCTTCAGGTAGCGACGGCTTTTAATGGAGATTTTATCATCATCTCTTTTAGCATCCTGGGTAGACTCTTCAACCTTCCTGCTTGTTAAGTGTCGTAACAAATATGGTTCGCTTCTCTTATACTCTGAACTCCCAGGATGTTGATCTTGCTTTGGAAGATGTGGTACATTCATGATTTGCACTGTAGGTTTTTCAGGTAGCGACAGGCTTTTAATGGAGATCTTATCACCATCTCTTTTAGCATCTTCGGTAGACTCTGTAACCTTCCTGCTTGTTAAGTATTGTAACGGATATTGTTCGCTTCTCTTATACTCTGTAGTATGTCATTGGGAAATTTGAATGTACACCAAGGTTGCTGTAGAGTTTACCGTTATCCAGCAACTCCTTATGTGTTCGTGTTTCTGAGACTTGTCCATTTTCTACAACTACGATCATGTCTGCATTGACAATAGTTGACATCCTATGGGCAATCAAGATGCGGTTCGGTTCTGCATTGCATAGCCTTATCAAGAGCACTTTGAACCAACTTCTCAGACTGTATCGAGTGCACTAGTTGCCTCGTCTAGCAAGAGAATTGGGGGATTCTTAAGAATAGCTCTTGCTATTTTGATTCTTTGTTTCTCTCCACCTAATAGCTGGACTCTCCTTTGCCCTACCTGGAATGTAGTTTTGGCACAAAGTGCAATTCGTAAGAGAGAGAGAGGTCCTATAAAGTATTAGTGTCAAATATTTTGTGCATGATGATGCACCTAGTTGAAATGCAGTTTTCAGTAGAATGATGGATATTCATAACGCGGGCACTGAAGTGATTCTTCTCTGTTTCCATTTATTATCTGACTTAGATAAATTGCATTTGACAATTTCAGGATTTCTAACATGGTCATTCTTTGGAAAGCCTAAACCTTAGAGCCTTATTATCCTTTTTTTGTGGCGGGTGGGGGGGGGGGGAGAAAAAGGAAAGCCAAAGCATTGTGCCGTCCTTTCTTCCTTTTTTTTTTTTTTTTTTGTTTCTTCCTTATCCTTTTGCGGAGTTGTCTTATGGGAAGGAGAAGTTGCTAACCTGTGTCAAGTACTGATCCGGAAGTTTGGGAGATGAAGGAATGCGCATTTGCCTTAGATGCTTCCTTCTGTCTTTGTTCATCATCTGCTTCCATGTTACCTAGGATCTGATTATCCTTGATGGTGCCAGTGAATAGTGATGGCACTTGAGGTACAGCTCCCACATTTTGCAGTAGGAACTTCAAATCGAAATCTTTGATGTTGTGTTTCTCAATGAATGTTTCACCTGATGTATGGATATGATAACTAGGCAAACCTTTGATTCAGATTATATGAATTGTGCGAAAATAACGGATCTTGTTCGTCCTAGCATATGAATATGGCACAGAAAAACTTGCTTATATTTTTGGCTGTCAAACTAATGAGAAGTCATTTTAGATTATTGATTCTTAAATGATTTTACATTAGTGAACTCCAAATAAGTTGCAAACCTTTGGAGGGATGGTAGAATCTCTCCACCAGGGAGATGACAATACTTTTCCCGCACCCACTACTGCCAACGAAGGCCACAAACTTTCCTGCTGGGATTGACTACGAAAATCCTTGGAGGATCAATTTGTCCTGCCAAGATGGATAGGCAAAATACTTGTGCATTTCTATGTTTCCCTCAATCACACCGAGTGTCTTTCCCTTTGTGTCATAGCTTATTTCCGGTTTTCTTATGATCACCTGAAATGCTTCACTCCCTGCAGCCTTTGCCTGATTGAAGACTGGCATGTCTGGTACAGCATAGGTTAATGATCTGCATTTTAGAAGAGCCCGCTTTTGGGTCCGAAGAAATGGGATTCATCTACTCAAACTAAACAAGTTAGTTATTGGTGCATGCTTGAATCTTCCATAGCTCCGAACAGGATGCTCATCACTGCCGCTATAACTTTTCCTCATTTGCTGTGGTTAGTCACAACTATTGCTCCCACCCACACGATCAAAGCCCAGCAACAATTAGTGACAGTTTGAAACATTCCGGTGCCAACACCTTCATGAGGACCTCTCCTTTACTTGTATTTAATTGCTTTTCCAAACATCCTGAGAGTGACTTGATTGCCAAACTCTCACCAACAAGGGCAAAGGCTGTTTTGATTTGAGATATACTGTGTGACACAAACCAGGTTACACTTGTAAGTTAACATCTTATGTCTTTCAGGTGTTGACGTGTGTAGACTCGTTACCTGTTCAACCATGGACGTAGCTTCAGAGAGGTAAAGTATCGTCAAGGCTGAAATTGTATTCATTTTCTTGGTGTAATTAGTTCCTATTACAAGAATCAAAGGGACGACGAACAAGGTCAGGAGAGTAACTTGCAAAGGCAATCACGACAGAAAATGACCCAACTATGATGGGAGGTTCGCGCATCTTTATTAGTTTACAAGCTTGTTTATGGATGATGCTGAGGGTAGAATGTAGTAGAAAAACATAGATATATTTATACATATTATATGAAAAATACCTTTTCTCCATGACACTCGCGGGGCTACTTATCCCAGTTAGGATTTTTTCCACCAGTTACATCTGTAACAAAAGCTCCAATCGCTTGCTTAAGTACTGCATTTAGGTAATGCTATTTGCAGGCATGCTAAATTGCCTTTCACTTGCATAAATCCAGCAACTGATCTGTGCATTCACCAATTATGGATCCGAACCAGCAAAAAAACACCAATTATGGATCCAATTGATAGTACAACCCAGAAATCTCTTTTTTGGGGAATCCATTCATATCTTGTTCAGATTTCTTTTATCGCAATTTTGGGAGGAATATTTGAATTCTTTTATTGCAATTTACTCGTAGTTGTGTCTGGTTTAAAATAGTTTGGGGGGAGTCTTTCTAAAATTTCAAACAGTGTTTTCCATAATTAGTTTTAGAATGGGAATAAATGCATATCGTGAAATCTTGCTGGTCATCACAAAGGGAGGGGGAGGGGGTGGGGCATAGAGTGGAGTAGAATTACAATCAGAGAATCTTGCTGGCTTGAGTTGAAACAAAGGACTTTGTCATGCTCACTTGTTTTTCTTTTTTTTTTTTTTTTTTTTTTTTTGGTGGAATCATGCTCACTTGTTGAGCTCCGTGTTTAACGTTTTCTCGGACAAAGACAATGGTTGCAGATAATGATGCCATTCGCAGTCGGACATGGATGTCCTATTAGCTATAATAATGGTTACCTTTTGGTATAAGAGGAATGTTTGTTGGACATGCCTTTGTTCTTGGTGTCATAAAATCATAGAATGAGAGGGAAAATTGTTGGTTCCATTCTCTTGCCATTTAATGTTATTTAATCATACAAACCATGGCATCTCAGACGACAAATTGAGATCCAACTGATGATGAAACCATGCTTGTAATAATTTTCCCCCTACTCTTATAACTAAGTAAATTCTATCTTCTACTCTAATTTTGATTCTTTTGGTCCTAGGTATTTCAATGGTAATAATTATTAGAAAATGTTAAGTATGAGAATAAATAAATAATAATTTCATTTTTTAAATATTTGAATTTTTTATTTTTATGTTTTCATATTGATAATAAATGGGTATTCTATAAACACCCAATATCGAACCGGTGTGTTTCTTGGCGTCCTCCTCCTCCCTCGACCATAATGCTAAGTGTTGATGGTATTTCATTTGGTAATCCAAGCACAACTAGTTTTGGAGGTTTATTTCGAGATCGTTTAGGCATATGGCTAGGGGGTTTCTCTTGCTTTGTTGGGATTGCTACTTGTTTGAATATTGAAATTAACGGGGGATAGAGGATTCTGGCATCTGGTGTTGCAGCCTAATATTTTGGAAGCCATTAATCTTATTAGGTCACCTTGTTCAGATTGGTATTCTTATTGGCCTTTTGTGAATGACATTAGAATGCCGACTGTTATGGATTATTGAGTTTAAATAACCCATATCTTAGGAGAAGCAAATCAATGTACAGATTCTATAGTTAAAAGCTGGCGCTCACTGATAAGAATTTGTGTTTGTGTTGGCATGAAATTGGCCCGGGGTTGAAATATTTTCTTTTGAGCACATTATATGTGGGTATAGTATTTTGTAGGCTTTAGGCATTTACTTTTTATACCCAAAAAAAAAAAGAAAAAAAAAAGAAAAAAAATTGTACATGAGGTATACTGCATAACATAATACGCCAAGGGTACCAACGTGGGTTGGCTCAACTGGATGTGGGGTTGAGCCCTTAAACATGATCGAGGTTCGATTCCCATTGGGAATATAGAACCCTCTTGTGTATGGAGCGTTCCCCATTGGTAGACCCGCCCTTCGAAAAGGAGCCACTACAGCGATCGGTCCGGATTAGTCGGGACAAAGCTCCGGATATCGAGCGGTGTCCAAGACATAGTACCAAAAAAAAATACGCCAAGGGTAAGTTTCGTATTGTCAAAAGGGTGATCCCATTAGATTGAAGGTGTTGACAAACAGAAAGATGTTGAAATAATTGTCTTTTATTGAGTGGGACTTTACCCACCTAATAAAGTTGCTAGACGGGAGTATTCCAACCCCCTTATGCATCATTTGTATTAGGCCTCACTCAAAATGAGCCCCACCTAAATTAGGAGATTTGAAAAATGGAGGGAGGAGAATGAGAAAAAGACTACAGCGGAAATCATTTTTGTTTTTATTTTTATTTGAACATGTAGATCTTTCTTCTTTTTTTTAATTTTTATTTTATTTTACTTTTTATCACTACCCACATGGGGTAAATTATTAAAAGGAGAGGGTTGACATGTAAATTTTGTCAAACCATTGCCGGTTATAAAACATTTATCAATTTTACGAACCACGCGGAGGCTTTTGTTCATTTTGTAAGTTAATGGTCAACTTGACAATTTTACAAACTAAAAAGGGGGTAAGCTGTTTTTCCTTTATATATATATACTAGGAGAGTTTTGGCCGCGCAAGGTGCGGCCTTGGCACACATGTTTTTTTCTTTTTCTTGTGTGTATTATAATTATTGAATGAAAATTATGAAGAGTGAAAAAAAATAAAAATAAAAAGAAGAAACAAAAAAAAAAGTAGAAAAAAAAGGGAATAATAGGAAACGAGTAACAAGGGAACCCAAAAAAAAAAGTAAAAAAAAAAGAAGGGTGAAGGGTAAAAAAAAAAGTTAAAAAAGAGAAAAAGAAAAAGAAGAAACCCAAAAATAGTTTTAAAAAAAAAAACAGAAATAGTGAAGGGTGAAAAAAAAATAAGTAAAAAAAAAGCAAAAAGAAAAAGAAAAAAGCTGAAGGGTAAAAGATGAAAAAAAAGTAAAAAAAAGAAAGAAGAAACCCAAAAGAAGAAACAGTAGTAAACTGTTCCCATCCATGGTAGCAATTCCTCCAGCCTCTCTCTCCCCACTTGTTTTTTAAAAAAAAATCTTCAATGGTGTGTAGGCACACAATTTTTTTATTAGATGGCGTTTTAGTAAATTAGACAATAAAAAGGGCCAAAAAAAGGAGATGACTCAAAAAAATCAAATTGTACCAAGAGACATCAAGAGGAGGGGAACTTCCAAAGAGAGTTGCGAAAACAGTGAAATCTACAAAAAAATGAAAAAAAAAAGGAGAGGAAAAGAGATAAATTAATAAGGCAAAAAGGGTGAAGGAAGAAAAAAAAAGTAAAAAAAAAAAAAAAAAAAAAAAAAGAGAACAAAAAAAAAAGAAATAGTAGCAAATTCAAAAAAAAAAAAGTGAAAAAAAAAGGTGAAGGGTGGAAAAAAAGAGAAGTAAAAAAAAAAAAGAATAAGAAGAGACCCAAAAAAAAGTAAAAAAAAAAAAACGGAGGGTGAAGCGTGGAAAAAAAAAAGAAGTTAAAAAAAAAGAATAGTAACAAACTAGTAATAGTCGAACCCAAAAAAAAAGTGAAAAAAAGAAATAAAAAAATTGAAAAAAAAGAAGAATGAAAGGTGAAAAAAAAGAAATAAAAAAAGGGAAGAAGAAACCCTCAAAAAAAGAAAAAAAAATAGAACAATAACATTATTCCCATCTGATGTGACAATCCCTCTTACTCCATCCTTACTTGTTTCTTTATATATAGTTAAGAAATATTAAAATTAAGATAAAATTAAGATTATAAAAAAAAAAACTTCAAAGAAAGTAAAGAGGAAAAAAAGGAGGGAACACTTATCTGAGGTGCTACTTCCTTCCACTCCCCACTCCCCCCTCCCCCGTTTGTTTCTTATCTTAGAAAAAGAAAGAAAGAAACCCTAAAAAAAGAGAAAAAAAAAAAAAGAGGGAACAGTATGCTACTACTTCCATCCGACGTGGCACGCCCTTGTAGACCCCCTCCCCACTGTTGTTTTCTATAATAGTAACATTATTATTTATTATTATTATTAATTAAGAAAATTAAAAAAAATTAAGATTAAGATAAGATATATATATATATAAAGAGTAAATGGTGGAAAAAAAAAGTAAAGAAGAAAATAAGAAATTTAAAAAAAGTAAAAAAAAAGAATAGTAGCAAATTGGTAATAGTGGAATTAAAAAAAAAAGAAAAAAAAAGCGTAAATGGTGAAAAAAAAAACCCTAAAAAAAATGGGGGGGGAGAAGAGTGAAGAGTAAAAAAAAGTAGTAAAAAATGAAAAAAAAAACAAAAAGAAAAAAGAAACCCCAAAAAAAGGAATAAAAAAAGAGAAAACAGTAGCCAACCGTTCCCATTCGAGATGACATTCCCTCTCACTACTCTCTTCCCACGAGTGAAGGGTGGAAAAAAAAGTAAAAAAAACAAAGAAAAAACCCAAAAAAAAAAGTAAAAAAAAAATGAACAGTAGCAAACTGGTAACATGAAACCCAAAAAAAAAGAGTGAAAAAAAGAAGGGTGACGGGTGAAAAAAAAATTAAAAAAAAGGAAAAAAGGGTAAATGTGTGAAAAAAAAAGAAATAAAAAATAGGATAGTAACAAATCGGTAACAGTAAAATCCGAAAAAAAAAAAAAAGAAGGGTGAAGGGTGAAAAAAAAAATAAGAAACCCAAAAAAGTAAAAAAAAAAAAAAAAGAAAAGGGAATGGTGAAAAGTGATAAAAAAGAAGTAAAAAAAAAAAACAGTAATAAATCGATAATCGTGGAACCTAAAAAAAAGAAGTGAAAAAAAAATGGTGAAGGGTGGAAAAAAATGAAATCAAAAAAAAAAAAGGAAGAAGAAGAAATCCAAAAAAAGTTTTAAAAAAATAAAAAGAAAGGAGAAAAGGTGAAAAAAGTTTAAAAAAAAAACGCAAAAATAGGGAGAAAAAAAAAAAGAAACCCAAAAAAGGAAAAAATAAAAAAAAAGAGGATGAACAGTAGTAAACTGTTCACTACCGAGGTAGCAAAACCTCACACACCCTCTCCCATCGTTGTTCTTTTTTATTATAGTAAGATATATATATATATATATTATATATATATATATATATAAGTCGTGAAAATTACAAAAATATAAGTTTTTATAAAAATTCAAATACATGAAATTTGAGTACTAATTCTCGATCTTGGGAAAGACAATTAAGTAAGAGGTTTTTAGTATTAGGTGTCCCTACAACAACTATCTTTCTTATTATCTAAGTAGGTAATAAAGTTTTTGTAGCAATAAATACTACCACATAAATCTTGCATCTTTATTAATAAAATTACAATTTTGCAAATATCGGTACATATGTCCATGTAGGGGCATTTTACTATAAAATAAAATTAATAACAATAATAATAATAATAATTTGAATTTTAAATATGGGAAATTATCTTATGATCTCATGATCCCATGATCTCCCTAATATCTCTCTATTCTCTCTTACATGAGTTAACTTTTGGAGAATGATAGTTTGAATCTGATTTAATTCTCTGCACATAATTGGTGAGTGTGTGAACCAAGAGCAATCGAGAATTGTCACGAGAGATCGAGACATTTATGAAAGGTACATTCGAGGTATTGAGAAATTTTTTAAATAAAAAAATTTCTCTCGCTATTTAGATCACAGAATTTTTGGTTGAGTTATCATGATATAGTTGTGGTGGTTTGATTTTGTGATCATCATTTCGTCTGTACATTTGTTCAAGAGGGTTCATGGTTTGGTTGTTTTGGATACCTACACATCGAGATACCATTTAAAATTTAATTTTTTAAGTTTTAAAAAATTATCATATTCCCACTTATGTCAAATAAATCTGACAGTGAACATATCAGCAATCTCGTAAGAAGGTGTCCAACTTTAAAGGCATGTTTAATCAACTCATTGTGTATGGAGTGGTGTCTCGGTAGTGAACTTGGCCTTTGATTGTCAAGAATCCAATTTCATTGGATATGCCTTAAACTTTGACAGCATTAACCAACGAACTAATGTCCTTGTACAAATTGATCACCATTCACGTCCAATAAACAATTTGTTCATGATAGCCATGAACACAAATATTTTTGAGATCTCAAACCATGTGGACATGCCAGACCTCAACAATGCAACATCATGGCTGCGATCATTGTTGCACCCTTCAATTGGGTACCTGGATTCATATGGTTTATGAAAACCACAATGCATGAGTATGAACATGATGGATAATCGATTTAGTGGATAAAAGTATTATATTTTTTAATTAAATTTTAGATTTAAAAATTAAGAATAAAAAATTATTCTAAAAGAACTCACTCCTTAAATTTGATCCAATAATTATTGAATCGAATTAATTAAAATATAATTTTGAATATCAGTTAATTATTTTTAAAAAAAATGAACCTTCTGGTTAATGGGTCTAGTATTGTTGATTATGTTTATAATCTAACCTAATACCGTGGAAAATGCAACTTTTTCACAACAGATGGTAGTAGATCGCCAGGACAGGACACCTCCCGAATCCGATGGAGATTACTAGCAAACAAACATAAAAATATCGTCGGAACTTCCAAGGTTGCCCCACATAAAATCTTTGGAGATCTATTTGTGTCCCGGTCAAACTAGACATTAAAAGACTTTTATACAAATTTGGCAATGCAAAATTCAACTCATGGATTTGATTAGATGCTGTTTGTTGGTTAACCATTTCAGCTGCGTTGGTCGACGGACCGTCTTCCCATAGATGATGACACCTGTGCGTTCTTGTCACACCAAACTTGAGAAAATAATTCTATATATTGATGTTATTCTTTTATTTTTCCTTTTAAATGAAAAATAAGCAAACAATCACCATTCCGCGGATCCACTAGGCATAAGAGAATCTTACGTTCAACTAATTCAATTTTGAAAGTATAATATTTTATTTTAAAAGTTTTTTTATATTAACTGTAATATTTTAAATACATATTGATAGAATTAGAATGATTTCAATCAAAAAATCGGCTCAATCGGCACGTTTTAACCTAGACTGATAATTGGTTCGGGTGAACGGTAATCCAAAACTAGACCGATCAGCTATAGTAACCAGGCTTGTCCAGTTCAACACAATCTGGAATTAGGAACCAGCGTGGTTGGTTCCAACGTTTATTGGAATTGGCCCGGCCCGACCGATTTTAACGGCTACTTCAACTTTCTTTTAGAATGTTTCTAATTTTATCCCTCTCAATAACTATAAAACAGATAATTTGAAAAGTATTTTAATCCATAAGATAAATAAATTTTTCTATAAATAGACCATAACTTATTTCCAAATTCCACAAAACAAAATCTTATATTCTCTCTATTACATTCTCTCAAAATCTCTACACAATAATTCATTTATAATTTCCTATAACTCTCTCTACGTACAACATTTTCTTTTCTCTCTCACATTTAACATATTTTCTTAATTTCCTACTAATCACACCACCTACAATATCTCTTAAAATTTTGCAAGATTTCAACATTGGAAATTCATATTTTCAAGATTTGGCGATAAACAATCATAATTTCTGTCAAGTCGGTAATATTTTATTTTTTACAAATTTATTTTTTTTACATATTTAATTCATTCGCATTATTTTTTTGCACATTTAAAATTAATTTTTCACATTTTTCACAATCTTCCCAACAATTTTCTTTCCCTCATTTTCATTTTTTCAAGAGAGTATTGCGGAAAACATAAATATTGATTTGGTTTTGAAAAAAATGAATATAGTATCTAATACAACTAGAGTTGTAACCGGGCCGGGCTGGCTACAATTCCTAAGCCAGTCCGGGCCGGGCCGGGGCCCTTTTTTAGTTGAACCGGCCCTGCCCGTTGAACCAGAACCGACAGGCCGGTTTGGCGCGAAAAGGAGGGACAAGGAGAGGTAAAATTAAAAACAATTCAAACAAAAAAAGGGACAAGGAGCCGTTGGAACCGGCCGGGCTGGGCCGGTTCCAGTTCCGATTCCATGTCCAGGCCGGTTCCCAGTTACAAAATCTATTGAATCAGCCCGGACCGTTACAGTACCCGGTTCGGGCCGACCGGGTTACTGTAAATACAACACGCATAAGAAAAAATGATTCTAATACATTGGATTATTTATTAAAAATTATGAGAAGCAAAAGACAACTTATAAAATTTGTTAAAAAAAAATATAAATTTTTGAAGAGTTGAAGAGTGGGGACACTAAGACACATAGTAAGAGATCACATAAATAAATTATCTCAAATTAGACAAAAACAAATAGCCATCGAGGGGAAATCTCACGAATACGTTTAGATATAAAACGAAGGCCTAAAAATAGGACAAATAAAATGAATAACACTTAAAAAGTTACCACTTAATATATTTGAATGTGAAATTTTTGAGAACTATATTCAAAAATATTTATAATCGGTAATAAAAAAAAGTAATAAAAAAAGAGTAGGAGGAGATCATTAGATCAATGTCTTGAAACATAGTTTAATTGTAAATTTTATGATTACTAATTATAAATTTTCATTAATTTCACATATTTAAAAAAATAAACTTAAAAAAATATTTTATTGTAATAACATATCATTGAATTAATGATTCATGAGTTTTAAAAAAAAGAATTTTAATTTTTCAACATTATAAATACCCACGTTATAGTGCTCACATAGTTAGAGTAATAATGAATGTTTGTCATGAATATGATATTAGTGATAAAATTTTTAGTTTGTCTTTCGATAGTGTATCGATTAATACTGGTGCCATTAATATTTTAAAAATAATATTAAATGAAATATTTTTCATAATAGATGTACATATCATACTTTAAATTTATATGTGAAAAATAGTTTAGAAACAACAAAACTAATTTTACAGCCCATTTGTGATATAATTTATCAAATTATAAATTTTTTGACAAAAAAACAAGAAATGAGATAATTATATAATTTACATAATATAAAATTTAAACGATTTAAATAAAAATGAGATATTAGGTAGAAGAAAACTTATGATAAGTTACAATGTGTGATTTATTTTAGAAATATTTTAATTAAATTTGCTAACAATAATTATGAATGTGGTTTTATTAATAATATTGTTTTTTATTTTACAAATACACTAATTCAATTATTAGAAATTTTTTATACATGTACAAATTTATTTTCTGAAATTTATTATACAATAACTCATTTAATATTATTTAATCTTTATAAAATTTGTTTTATATTTAATCAATTTGAAAATGAAAATGAATTTGATAGGATTTAAATGTGTGTAATATATATGATTGATTTTGTATTATTTTTGAATAAATATTACATTAATATTTATATTTTGTGACATTTAATTTAGAAAGCGACTTATTATTGAAAATAAAGAAAAATAAACTAAATTGGAGCAATTTTACAAAGTTTGAAAAATTGAACAACAATACTCTTTTATTAGCACGTAGACACGTGGATCTCAAGAGGCAATGCAAGATTTACTGCAATAAAAAATTCCTTTCCCAATTGCACACTCAAGAAGAATTTGGGATGAAATTAGAAATATTGAAAATATTTATTCCATTCCTAATATTTTGGAAAAGAAATTTTTAAAAATGTAAATCTCTTAAAGTATTATCTTTTAGAAAATTTACTTTTTATTTTATTTTTATTTTGTTTAGTAGTGTTCTAGGGTTACACTCTTATATATATATATGAGTGTTACATATTGTTTAAGAACTTTTGGAGGGGTACACCCTGAAGGGGAGACAGCAGTCGGGCTGCCCCAAGGGGGCCGCAACCATCTCTTCTCCGGGAAAGCACAGTCGCTAGGTGCATTTTCTTGGGAAGACACAATAATTAGAAGAGATATTCTTTTGTGGAAGAAAACAAGTGCAGCCGGCAGCCCTAGGATTTCATTTTCCTTTTTCAGTAGCACATTTATTTAATTGAGGCAATGTTTCATTTATTTTGTGAGATCTCTTTTCCAATATTTTCATTTTAATTTCTTTTCTAATCAAAAGATTATTGAAATCTTGATAAATAATGATTGTGAAATTTAAGTGATTTTATTTGCTTGATATTTGTGAATATTTATTTAATCTCTATATTTAATGTTTATAATTGTTTTGTGATTGTTAAATAGAGTGTTATGTATAATAACTCTAAAATAATTTACAATCATTTAAAAACAGTAAGATTTGTGTGTTTTTAATAGAGTGGTAATTGATATAGTTTTATAGTCTCACAAACTGTAAAATTTATATCAAGAGATTAGATAATCTAATTTAAATAAATCCAGATTTGAATTTACTGATTAAAATTTGATCTCTCTAGATCGTAATGCTGTCGGAACATTAAATCCAACGATGGTCTCTTGATCGTAATGTTGTCGAAACATTAAATCCAACGATAGTCTCTCTAGATCGTAATGCTGTCGGAATATTAGATCGTGGTAGTTAGCGATTATAACCAATTTATTCAGATAATATCGAGTAATTTTTGTATCGATAATCAATCAAACACATCAAGGTGGAAATAACTCCCTTGGCTAGATTTTCTCTCATTGATATTCTCTTTTTTAATTGGCATTATTAATTGTTTTATTTTAGTTAATTTTCATTAATTTATTTATTTTTGTTAAACTTAGATCATCTCTCAAATCTCTCATATTTTTATTTTTCTTGAAAGAGATAAATCCACCGTTCCCTGTGAATTCGACCCTGCTCACCCTATATTCGTTTTTAATGAAGTAGGTAATTTTATTTTTAGTTGTTTGATGACACACCAGAATTTAATGATATTGTTCAACTAATGAAAACAAAACTTTTAAAATATTAATGTATGATTCATTTTAAAAATATTTTAATTGAATTTGCTAACAATAATTATGAATATGATTTTATTAATAATATCGTTTTTGATTTTGTAAATACACTAATTCAATTATTAGAATTTTTTTATACATGTACAAATTTATTTTCTGAAATTTATTATCCAACAATTCATTTAATATTATTTAATATTTGTAAAATTTGTTTTATATTTAATCAATTTGAAAATAAAAATAAATTTAACGACATTGTTCAACTAATGAAAACAAAATTTTTAAAATATTATGAATAAATTCCAATTTGTATTTGTAGTAAATGCTTTAAATTCATGTGTAAAACTTGAAAGTGTTGAAACTCTAATAAATTATTTTGTTAATAGTTTCTAACAAAAATATATATTAGTGCACACTATTTAAAAACAAAAATATCTCATATTTTATAAAAATATGTTTATATTATACGAAAAGAAACATAATAATATATGTGATAATGATATAGATAGTGGTAGTAATAGTTCAAGAATTCGTTCATTTTCATTTTCATTTAATACTTTACATATAGTAGGAAAAAATAAAAAAAAAACTTTTTCATCGTCATTAAATGAATTAATTTTATATCAATAAACACATAAATTAGAAGCTTGTGGCAATGATGATCATTTTTATATATTAGTTTGATGAAAAAATAATATATCTTACTACCCAATTTTGTCCAAAATAATAAAAAATATACTAACCCTTTCTGTATTTATAGTGCCATCAGAAAATGTTTTTAGTACAAGTGAAAGTTTTAACAAAAAGATATACAAATTTGGCGAATTACACTTTGGAAATATTGATTCGTATTAAAAATTGGAAGAATATGGAAATAAGGAGCAAGCCATGGAAAATAACTCAGATACGGAAGATGAAAAAGAAAAAGAAAAAGAATAAATTTTGAATGTATAGAAAAATTATTTAAATATGTAATAAAGAAAATCTTTCATATAAAAATAAAAAAAAAATGTCACTATATTGAATTAATGGATTAGAAAATTCAAGTGAAAAGATTGATAGTGGACAAATATTGAATTCGGTAGAATCACTCTAAAAATTTCTTGTGTTTATAATTTTTTCTTTATCTATTTATTTGTTGATTTAAAAAAAAAAGAGAGAGTAAAAAAACAGAGAGAGTTAAAGGAAAAAAAAAACGAAGTAAGTTAAAAAAAAAAACAAAGAGAGTTTAAAAAATTAAAAATAAAAGAGAGTTTAAAAAATAAGGAAAAGGAGAGTTCAAAAATGAGAAACAAAGAGAGTTAAAAAATAAAAAGAAAAAAAACCAAAGAGAGATTAAAAAAAATATAAATTAAAAAAGGGGAACGAGCTCGTCTAGGTAGGGCATGGCAGGCCTGGATCACTCGGCTAGGCTGGGCTGGGCCAGTTTCAAGTAAACTTTTTTGGAATCAACCTAGCCCAGCTCTAGAAGGTCTCGGAACCACGGCCGATTCGGCCCATGGTTCCTGGGCCTGTCGGACCGGAACCAACCGAACACGACCCAGTGCCATGTCTATATATATGTATATTAAATTTTCTTTTAACATGATTGATAAAAATAATTTGAACATGACTCTAATATTGTATAAAAAAATTGAACATGACTCTAGTATTATATAAGAGAATATTTAAATATAAATGACAGATGAATATATTAAAAATATTTAAATATAAGTCCGATATCATGATAAAAGAAATTTGAACATGACTCTAATATTATATTAAAAAATTTGAAAAAATAAAAGTAACAATAATAATATGAATACTGTTTTATTATTTTAATAAAATATTATAATATATTGAGTTTATATAAAAAAAAATTATTATTATAAATATAGAAATAAATATTATAAAAATAAAAATAAAGATAAAAAAGATTAAATATTTTTAAAATTAAATTAATAATTAATTTAATTTTAATATATAATATTTTTAAATATTCCTAATACGTATAATTCCTTGTTTATAAAATTATTTTTTAAAATTTAAAGGTGATCATATATAATAAGAGATGATATATAAATAGTATTTAAAAAATATAAAATGAAAGAAAGTTTAGTAGAATCATGATAGGATAAGGATTTTGTTGGAACTTGAGAGGTAATGATGAAAAGCGGAGTTTGCTTAAGTTAATCGCCTCCTTAACTAATAACAGCTATGACGTTACACTTGAAATTGCCTTTCACAGGACCGCCTAATGAAGAAAGTGAGTGAAACCCAATCAGATAAAGACAACTCAACAACCCCAACAAGGACTTGAAAAGGTTACCGTAAGTTTAGTTGGATTATAAAATGAAAAAAAAAAAGAAAAGAAAATAAATATAAAATGAAATAAAAGATTATTCTCGTTTGGTTTGGTCCAAAGTAATTGGTTTAGATTGTAATGAAAATTTATAAATAAAATTATTGTTTTAAGTTTATATGAATCAGGAAGAGTAATATCCATTTATTTATTTCTTTCTCCCCTCCACCTTTCACTCCAATCAAATAAAAAAAAAGTAATATTTATTTTTTTCCTTCCATTCTTATCAAATAAAATAAAAAATATATATTTATTTCTATCATGTAAAATAATTCTTCTATTTTTCTTTTTGTTTTCTCTTTTTCTCCTTTTGCGAATCAAATTTATCCTTAGAGTAGATTAATGGATAGTTATTTGTTTGAGAATGTGGATAAAAATTTTAATTAAAATTTGAATTTAAATTTTAAAAATGGAAAGATATACGGTGAGTGAGCTTTTTGAAAAGGTGCCTATGAGATAAAAAAAAAAGGTTCGGAGCATACCGCCTACATTATAAGTGGAATCTGCTGCAAATACCAAAAGTCTTCGACGTGGCATATATAATTGGAAATAAAAACAGTTAATATTCAGAATTTCCAGGTCACCTAATTCTTAGTATTTCGCATTATCCCCGACTTAGGCCCCTGCTCAGCAACTATCTTCTTCTTCTTCTTCTTCTTCTTCTTCTTCTGTCTCCCCTGTTTTTTTCTAGGGTTTCAACATTCTAACCACTTGAAGTCTCTCTCTTTCTCTTTCTACAATTTCTGACGATCATTACTAAATAAATACAAAAGTCAATCATTTGGAAATTAAGAAACTGAGGAGGGTTCAGTTACTTGATCCTTTGTTTTTGGTTCTGATTTGACCTAAGTTTTACACAAATGGGTTCTTGCTATTCTATTGTGCATAAAGGAAGTGAATCACTGGGAGGAGGGGGAGAAGTTGATTCGACTGCTAGTGATAATAATAGGTCGTCTAACTCGGCTTCTAGGAGATTTGGGTCGAGAAGGTGGAAGAGGAAGATATCAGGATCGGCTGAGTTTCCTTTTATTAGCAGAATCGGAAGTAATAGGCGTGGCGGTGATGGAGGTGGACGAGTGGTGGTGATGGAACAAGAGCTTCACCGGATTCCGGGGAGGATGCTCTTGAATGGTGCAAGTGAGGTTTCATGCTTGTTTACTCAGCAAGGAAGGAAAGGCACTAATCAAGATGCTATGCTTGTTTGGGAGGTTAGCGTTGTCTTTTCTTTGTTATTTCTCAATCTTGTTGTCTTGTCAAGTAATTCTATTTTTGGGATTTATGTAGTATGCCAATGTTGTCATTTTTCTACCACCGTCAAAGATTATCAAATTATAAGTGGCGTGTGATTGTTGTCTTCTATGAAATGAGGATATGAGACATGAGATACACTGAAGTTGTAAAAGTTTTACACTATTTTAAGCTAAGCAATGTGACATTAAAAGAATGTGTACACAATATGGATATGTTATTTTTAGAAGTGTCTGTGCTATATGGGTTGCCTCGCAATGCCATCTTTGGATGTATGCCACTCTGCAAGAGCATTTACCCTGATGAAGAATCTGTTGGCCTCGGTAGATTGACTAAATTGGACCTTGGCGGCAGGGGAGTACTGCACTTGAATATTAGACAAACATAAGCTGCAAAGAAATGTCAGTTTTATCTTCCAAGCTTAACTATGTCATTCTATCTTGCCTCATCTCTTTCTTTGCATTTGTAGATCTGCTTAGTTCTTGGATATCTACTTTTACTAGGTCACATTCTCGCCAGTAGGCCTAAACAAGTCACTTGTTAAGTACTTGTTGACTTTCCACTAAATGATGAGCATTGGGCGGGAATCGATGCTTCATTGGGGGAAAAAACTTTCAATATATACTCTCAACTTTTCAAGCATAAAATTCCTGATCATAAGAAAGCTTTTGATGTGATAGTTTCTCATTAAAGTAGGCCAATCCCCCCCCCCCCCCAACATGACTCATGAAAACAACTATCTCTAATAGGATGCATTATTCCACTACAAATTCCTTGTCAAAATCTTCTCGCACTAAGACAGGTGCTTATGTATTGGCAGTCTTGAATTACTTGAAAGTCTTTTCTGATTCATTGGGCCAAGCAGAGTCGATCCATGAAAACTTCAAGCATCCCTATAGACCACCAAAATGTTGCATGGCTCCATCATGGCTTCAATTTTATCTGAGTCTGGCCTTAGACCTTCAGGCGAAATATCACATTGATAACAAATTGGCTCCCCATATGTTTCTTCTCTGCCTTATGTGTCTAATAAATTGATGGGACAATGAGGTCATTAATATGACACATGTCCTAATTGCAATTGAAACTGAAAATTGAAGATTTATGAGTGATGCAGCTTTAGCGTTTTCAAGCACCCATGAATGGGTTCTGTTCTTTGTAAGTCCGTTGAGATGTTCTAACATCTAATGGACTTTGCATTGTTTGATCAGTTCTGAAGCCGATTTGAAGCCCTTTAAGCTGCTGAGCACCCACAACACCGTTGTACTACTAGTGGCAGCCACTACCTAAACATTACAAAGAATAGTCCCTAGGCCTGTATTCATGTGGTATAAGTCCCAAATATATTGGAAACTAAATGAAACCAAATTGGACTAAAATAAAAGTAAAAATCAAGTTATTCTCCAAATCTCTTAAATAAAAGTTTTATTTTTTATTTTTTATTTTTTATTTTTAGTTCTTTACCTGCACAATAGTGATTGGCTTGCTTAAATTACCAGACCAAACAAATCTCAATTTGGGGAGAAATGACAAGATGTCAGCTGGTGATTCATGTAGTACATCCGGTGTTTGTTTCCCCCAAACAGATAATTCTTTTTAATTGTTTCTTGCATGAGTGTATTCATCTCCTGTTTCTTTTTAACTATTTCAATGCTATTGTCTTTAATTGCCTTTTTTTTTTTTTGTTTTGGGGGGGGGGGCATGTTTCTCCTCTGTAACCAAATATAATGAAATTTGATATTTGTGCAACTTTTGTCTTTGTCTTTTTCTTGCCCCCTTTAGTTGTTATTGACTTTCATGTCATGTTTCTTGTCTATATCAGAACTTCAATTCAAGAAGTGATACAATCTTTTGTGGAGTGTTTGATGGCCATGGCCCTTTTGGTCATATGGTTGCAAAAAAAGTTCGTGACTCTCTTCCTCTCATACTTTGCACTCAGTGGATGTCTAATTCTAGCAATTTAGAAAGCAGCCTTTATAATGGCAAATATCCTCCTGGATGTATGGATCCTGAGCAAATTGCTTCTTTAAGTATGGAGGAGGAGTGGTATGAATTATGGGATTTGGAGGAAAATGTGAAACTTCCTGATATGTATCTGCCACTGAAGCAGTCCTTTCTAAAGGCATTCAAGCTGATGGATAAGGAGTTAAAGTTTCATTCCATCATTGATAGTTTCTGTAGCGGATCTACTGCTGTTACTCTGGTGAAGCAGGTAATTTTCAAGCTATGATGGTCCAACAATTGTAGTTGTCTTTGTAATCTTTCATATATCAGTTTATTGTCTGCTTTTTTTTTTTTTTTTTTTTTTTTTTAATTATGAAGTGGGAAAAATTTAGAATAAAACCCAAGATGACCCAAAAGCAGAAAATATAAGGTTAGATGCATTGAATCACATACAACCTGAGAGGTCAGAATCAGATATCAACATTACTGGGGAAAGATAATTCTTAGACTTGAAGACAATCATTCGTCTCACACCAAATTCTTTAAAAATGATGTCCGGGATTACCTAATGTCTTTATTATTTGTTGTACCACATCAAACACCTTTAGGTGGGGTGACCTTCTGTAAAACAGCTCCTAAGAGGCCTTAGAAATATTCAACAAGCATGAAAAGAATCACCTCTTAAGTTGCTTGCTGTGAGAGCAGTAGAGCAATATGTGGTTCCTGGACTCCCTATTCTTATTGCATTGGACATCTTCTGACCAACAAATTTCCTTTGTTGAAGGGATGACATGACACCAGTCCAGTCCTCTGAGGTCAGTTTCCATACAAAGGGCACAACCTTGGACAAAGCTTTTGATTTCAATTTTGATTTTTCAAGGGAATCCTTGTATGTTCCCCTTCCATGTGGCATCTCTACTTAGATTGCCTTTAAGGCCTTATTCTCCTAAATCAATGTTCACCTCAGTCTTATTGAAATTTTGTTTACCTTTGTCAAAGTCTCAAAAATCCATTGAATGCCTCAAGTTCCTAACTGTGTAGTTTTTGACTTACTCGACATCCCAATGAACCACACTTTTATATAAGAGTGCACTGATAGCTTTTTTGTCCTTGTAGTAAAGATCTTGAAAGTAGTAAATTGAAGGCAAGGAATCACACCACCTATCTATCTGCAAAAGAACCCCACTTGAGACAGTTATTCAATATAGGAAGGAATAACCCCAAAACTTTTCTCCTTTGTTTACAATGATTCATAGAATTCGAGTCACTCTTTCCTTCAAAGGTAGATATTTCATTGGCACGTGAGATGATAGCTTGTCCAGTCATATATAGGGGAAAGATTCTATTGGTTTACAAAGTTAGATTACTAACATTTCACTTGCTGAAAACATGGTGCCTTGATCCAAACAGTCACCGGCAATGGTTTTTTCTTTTTCTTTTTCTTTTGCATAGATTATGATCTACTATTAACAAGTGAATGCAAGCTAACCACAGCCTTACCATTTTGTTTTTTCTGTACTGGACATTTGAATTATTTAAAAGGTTGTAAACCGTATTTTTCAAAATTTAAATTTCTATGAGTTTGTTTGCTAATATTTGGTCTAAGGAGCATTACTCTGCATCCTTAGAGTCCTTAGCTGAATGCATGTGTTTGGCTTGTATTTAGGATTGCTCTTGCTAGGCCCAAGTAAAAGTGGTGTTAATAGTCATTTGCTTTTAACGGAAGAATAATATATGATGCCTCATCACCTTGAAATAAAACAAAGATCTTGAAGATGAAATGCTCATGTTGAGGCACATTCAAGTGGAGACTCTGATTCTTTTCTGCCATGGCCATTTGCCTAATGAAGACGCAAAATATCATTTTATCACCCTTCTCTGGGTTTTCTTTAACTATTTCCTTTTAGTAAATTAATGTTCTCTCTCTCTCTCTCTCCCCTTGCATTTGTACCTCGTCACAGACTGATGGGTTCTTTGACTTAGCATGGTGTTGTAATGGTGTTGCTGCCATTAGTGCCCTGTCATGATCCTGTTGTGGCTGTGATATCCATTTCATGTTCAAGTGGCTGCGGGCCACAAGGGCCAAGACACTTATTTCGGCCATTACAAATTTTTTATTACAAAATTGGACTAGACCATAAAATGTATCCCATGAATGCCACTTTCAAGATTAATTGGTCCAAACTGATTGGTGTGAGTGATAACAATGTTTGGCGGTGCAATGTTGAAATTCAAATAATAGTTACAGCAACAAAGCATTATATAAAAAGATACATCTATGTATTATGGTAATGTAAACCATGTCAAGTAGTTTTACCAAAGTGTTACTGCAGTAGTTACATGGTGTTCACTTTGAGGAGAAAGCATTAAATACTTCCATTCGCTTAGTGTGTGGTATTTTTCAGATAATAGTAAAAATGTAAATAAGCTTAAAGAAGGTACCATGAAGTTGGTTGGGTTAAGTCAAAGTGCTTTTTAAGGAAGGTGAATAAATTCCTTGACATTGTCCTTATTGCAGAAGTGGTGTTTGGTTTCTATAGATGATGCCCTTGAAGTGATTATTTTAGTTTGAAATAAAGAAAGCGTATTGTCACATTAATTGGACTTTTGAACTATATTTTAGAGAGAGAGAGAGAGAGAATTAGTGGCGGCAGACAATGGAATTAAGGTTTAAGACTATACTAATCTTGGCAGTAAAATAGTAAACACACAAAACTCGGAAACGGGGGTTTATCAACCCCTCCCCACCCCCTCCCCAAGATTTCATTTCATGTTCCCTGCTTCCTTCCCTGATGCCCAGTCAATGCATTCAATAGCTAACCCAACTGAGGCAGGGCAGTGGGCATGTGGAGGTGTAAATTTGCCATCCATACCTTTAGAAGTGGTTGCCAACATTTAGCCAATATACAGGGTTAGAGAAAACGTGCTACAGAAAGGTTTTGGAAAGTGCTAGTAGGATCAAAGAGAAGTTTCTTACCTAATGGAGGATGATTACTCTCACCAATAGGATATTTTTGAATCCACTGGTATAGATCATCTGTTATCTGTGCTTGTGTTATCACATAGAGGCAGGGATGTTGTAGGGGCTAACTGGTAATAGTCCAAGCAATATTAGCTGGATGGGATTTGTGAAGCAACAGTTTATT
Organism: Dillenia suffruticosa; assembly: GCA_033439265.1. Taxonomy (NCBI): domain Eukaryota; kingdom Viridiplantae; phylum Streptophyta; class Magnoliopsida; order Dilleniales; family Dilleniaceae; genus Dillenia; species Dillenia suffruticosa. The sequence goes on along the minus strand of JAVTVX010000002.1, from coordinate 5,963,866 downwards.
GACTGGAAATTTAATTGGCTTTTTCAAGAAGTGCTTGTGTTATCTGCTGTTGAGATGAAGCATTATGGTAAACCTGCAATTGTGGAGAAATATGATTTGGAGCATGGAAGGAGGAAAACTTATCATTTTAGAGGTATAAATGGTGTCAGTTTCCATAAGCTGCATAAGTGATTGTATTAAGCTTAACCATCATTTGCAGAGGGAGGTATTTCATGGGATCTTCACTTCCATTTATAATGATGAATTGTGTTGATTTGGAGTTTTCAGCTATCCAGATCTTTGTTAGCTTATCTGTCACAAAGATGCTAATGCCATTCCCTTTTCCACTACATTGGTGTATAGACCATGAATGATTGAGCTTGTAAGCCATGCTTAGAGCAGGAGCTCAAGAGGCCTTTTATTTATTTATTTATTTATTTGTGTGCATGTTGATTCCAAGGGCCCATTGTTTGTTTTTAGAGCTGGCAGGATCCCTTGCATGAACTTCTAATACAGATCATAGGGGAATGGTGGAAATCTGGCCAAAACTCCTTGGAAATTGGGGCCCCGTTGGAAAGTCTCTTTGTCCTGTAGGCAGCAAGTGCAAGAATGCTTATGCAGAATGAATTAGAGAGGAGACATTTTAATCTTCAGTTATGCCTTGCTTAAGCATAATGACAACTGTGGCCCTCTTGTATTTTTCTGGGAGTAGTGAATTGTGCTGTGTTACTCACTTTTCTCTTTACATTTAAGTTGGTTGGGCCAGCTTCATGGCATGGGAGTTGAAATTCACCCAAAAATATGTGAGATAATTGTTTGCCAAGTCAGCATTAATAGAAGTATTCATATTTAGACTTGTATGTAGTTAAGGATGAGGAAGCATCAATGTAGGTTTATTTTAATCACTAAATATTATTACAAAATTAAAAAAGAGCATTTTAAGAAATGTAGATTTAAATATCTCTTGTGTTTGAAACCCCAAATCCAACCCTCCCCTGTTTTAAGTATAACTACGTGCTTGAAACTATAGCCCAAACCTGTCCATTTAAATAACTGGAGTCAGAAGCCTCGAGACAGACCGTAGAAATTATGTGTAGGAAATTCCTGTGGAAATGAGGTGATTAATAAGATAAGGTTAGGTGGATTAATTTTAGAATTCTTAAAAGAGTTACTCCATCACAGCTGAATAAAGACAGTGATTATTTCATTGACGTTATCTATAGACTGTTATTTTAAGGAAGAGTGTTCATGGAAAATATGTAAATTAATAGGTTTTGAAATCATGCCTCAACCCATTTTATATTGGATTTGTTCAAAATGAGTTATTGGTTTGCATTACTGCATGATTAAGACAGAACCAAACCCCTTCCTATGTGGTCACAGATTAAATACGTGGTTGATTTCAACTGCATCTATTTTGATGTGGATCAAGTGGTCTTATAATGCCCAATCTGGTTAAGACATTTTTAAATTACTAGAAGATCTGGTTGGAAATATTACTGCTACGTGGTCAGTGTTTCAACTTGTACATCATTTTTGAGAAAATCCACAAACTCTCTTAAATTTGAGCAGCTACTATCACCACTAGTAAATAATTTGACTGAACTGTTGGGCCATTGTTGATTTGATTTGTCATTAAATTAATTTGGAATGCTCTAATCACTCTAGGATGATCTGAACTAACTTTTCAACTTCAGACATTTTAGAACCCCCAATTTATCCTTGAAAAGGAAAAGGATTTCTTCACAAATTATTGCTATTAAATTTCCTTTCCTCGGTGATTTAAACTTCATGGTTGGCAACAATGCTTTTTAGGGTAATGATCTTGTGCTTGGGAATCTTGGTGATTCAAGAGCAATATTGGCGACAAGAGACAAAGATGACTCTTTGATTGCTGTGCAGTTAACTGTTGACTTGAAGCCCAATCTTCCAAGTATCTCTCTCTCTCTCTCTTTCTAGTGCAAATTTTGTTTCATTTAAGAGGATTCATTGAACAATAGTTTGCCAAAGAAACTAAGTTGAATGCATATCTAAGGAATTTAAACTCCTACCCTCTTTTCCTTAGGGGAGGCTGCGAGGATCCAGAGATCTAAAGGACGGGTGTTTGCACTGCAGGATGAACCGGAAGTTGCACGTGTATGGTTGCCTAATAGTGATTCACCTGGTTTGGCAATGTCTAGAGCTTTTGGGGATTTCTGCCTGAAGGATTTTGGTTTGACTTCTGTGCCAGAGATCTACTATCGTCGGCTTACAGAGAGGGATGAATTCATCGTTCTTGCCACTGATGGGGTATAAACTTCTCTCGCAACCAGTCTAGTTGCATAAATGTTTTCCTAGGAAAGTTTTCCATCCATTTCTTATAATTATACTGTTTTTATTGGGCGTGTTTTTTCAAAGAGACATGGTTTTAGCATAGTTTCTAATGCATCTTGGATTGCCGCGTGATTTTCTTTCGTAAGACTCTTTCTATTTCCCGTTTCTTATAATTGACATTCTACTTGAGTCACAAGTTATTCATTTTAAGTTCTTGTCCTTTTGAAACAGATCTGGGACGTCTTGTCCAACAAGGAAGTTGTGGATATTGTGGCTTCTGCTCCTGGCCGTGCAACTGCAGCCAGAGCTCTTGTTGATTGTGCAGTGCGGGCATGGAAGCTTAAGTACCCCACCTCCAAGAATGATGATTGTGCTGTGGTATGTCTTTTTCTGGAACATCAATCTGTGGCCAATTTAACTGTGATGCACAAGGATACAACGGAGATGGCTGAGAAGGCAGAGAAGACTGAGGCTTTAACAGATGGTGATTCCAGACACGCAGATATTAATGGGGTTCATGATACATGCACGTCTCCTCCTGGGAATCAAAGTATTTCAGGAACCTCCGATGAGATTGTGCCTGTTTTGGAATCTGAGGAGGAGCTTCCTAGTAGTTCCAAGAATCCATCCAAGAGGACCTTAGCAGAGTGCATTTCAACAGCAGAGGATGAGGAATGGTCAGCCCTGGAAGGGATTACTAGGGTTAACAGTCTCCTTAGCCTTCCTAGGTTCTTGTCAAGTGACAAAAGATCAGCGAGTTGGAGAAAGTGGTTATAGTTCATTAGGGGGGCCCTTTGTTCACAGAGGAAACACTACTGCAATGATACATAGGGTTTAAAAGAATCATTAGCATGGTACTGGGATAGATGGACGAATTCATTGGTGCAAGGAACCCTTCAGATGTCATGCACAGAGGAGCAGCACAGAGTGGCATGGATCATTTATGTCCTACTAAAGAGGAAAGCTGCACAGTGTCTACTGGTAAAATAGACCAACCTAAATTGTATTGTTGTTTGTTGTTTGTTGTTTATGTAGAACTGAATTGGATTGGTGTTCCCATCTTTTATTTGAGCCTCAAGGCATGAAAATTTGTTCTGTTAGATTTGTAAATTGCTTGCTGGAATGGTGGTATCTGAAAATATAGGCCTCCTTGATAATGTCTAATGGGCTCAGTTCCCACCTAAAAGACATCCTATGGTAATTGCTCAAAAGCTGTAAAACATTTTTGTGCATCTTTGATTTTGCAATGGCCTAAAATTTTCTTGTCAAATGCATATGAAATGAATGATCATGAGAACTTGTGAGATGATGGCGGCTCTGCCTGTATAAGTTTTGTGCTGAACATATGTGCTTTATTCATTGATGTTAATATGCTTTATTTCGTACACAAGTGGATTATTCATTGTATTGAACAGATGCAGTTTCTGGCATTTGACAAAGATTCCTAATACAAGGTTCTAAGAATCAATGACAGGGTAGATTCTTCTTGCCTGGTGGTAGAGGGATTTCCATTGCACTGTAGCAAATGCTGACAACGGCTATGGAGCACAGTCCCACGGGAATTTCTTCTAGCATTGGAAGGGGCTCTGAAAATGTGTTACATATTTTGTTGGGTCCTTAGTTATTGTGTAAAGGTGATATGAGGTCTCTCTCACCTGTGGATCAAGGTCCGTAATATAACTCGTGCTTGTTATGCTAAATTGGCAATATCCTTGTATTTGTGTCAATTTTTTTGCATTATTGTGTTTATTTCCTAATTATAGAATCTGTATATTATAATTTTTCAATAATGCAAGTGTAGACATGCAAAAATTATAGGTAAAATACAGAAATGGCGATGGTGATGACCTCCAAGACTCGCTTCAGAATAATGCAAGTGTGGACATGCTTGTTATGCTCTAGTGAAGTTTCAAAATAAGAGCAATGGTGATGACCTCCAAGACTCGCTTCAGAGCTTGTATCTGGTTTGTAATGACGTCGCAATATCTTTCTGAGGTGCCATATAAATTGGTCATATTACTAGTGTTGTGACATGGTCAGTTGATTAGATTTGGAGCAAAACTCCCCTATAAAAGGCGTTTTATGATGTTTGGTGTTAGAAGAAAATGGATAAGAATAAGCATGGACCGAAACAAAGAAAATGTATCCCAAATGCATTGCCCTTGGTACGAGCATTAAGCATATCTTTTTTTCTTACATGTGGGGAGGGGAAGTCTCATAGCTTGGAATAATTGGTGGGGGGGGGGGGGGAATTGGTACTGGGGCTGGGTTGTGGAGAATTTAAGTGGATGGCAATTTCAAGCTCTCATTTTTCGCTTTGCATCGTCAGGAAGGCCAATATAATTGCTTTTGGTAGGAGAAAACATCTAAGGCAGGTTATAGATTGAGCCATTTGATACATATACATATACATATACATATACATATACATATATATATATATACATATACATATATATACATATATATATACATATACATATACATATATATATATATACATATACATATACATATATATATATATATAAAGTTCTAGATTCCACTTAAATAGACATCAAGGGTCTACACTGCATATGTTAACTTTTCAAGCGAGTTAAGAACCATCTGTAGTTTAGTTTCATTAAGGTGGAGCTTGGTGTTGGTAGAGACAGAGACATCCACTCCTTCGGATCAACTAAAAAAGAATACAAAAAAGAAAAAGGGAAAAAAAAAAGAGGGGAGAATATGATAGGTGCACAAACCAAGGGATTAAAGAGTGGTTGCTATGCTTACCACACTTTCATAGGCTAAAGAACAAATTAATTTGGTGGATTAGAATAACCTTGGCCAGAAGATTCTTTTCTTCAACCATTCAATGGTGGATAACGCTTTATTAAAAGCTCAATGAAGGACAAGTTCATCAAGATGGTACCCACAAAAGTGTAGTTAATTCATCGGCATACAATCCTTTGATTCTCTCTTAAACAAGTGAGAGAGAGGGAGAGAGAATACAAAATTGGGTGGAATCCTAGTTTCACAGCAGGTTATGCAGTGCCCAACAAAATTAAAGGGCCAATGATACCGACAGAGGAATTGGCAAAAGCAAGGGTGGACTTTTTGAGCCTGTCAAATCAAATAAGGGAAAAATAAAATAAAAAGTTTGGAGTGTGAAATTCAACAAGGAAAGGAAAGTAGCAGCAGCTTTTCTATGCTTACACTCCAACAATTGTTAATAGAGAAAGGACATTTTAAATGCACTTCTCTGAAGTGTGCTGCCATCGAAAGTTGAACCCCCACCCCCACAGCTATCTTCCACACTATCCCTCTTTTCTTCCATACTCAAAACTTCATTTCTCTCTCCACACAGCCTAATGGTGACAAACTTTCTTCCCTCAACCATTCAAATCTTATATAACCCAAAAAAAAAAAAAAAAAACAAAAACCCTTCATTTCTCTCTCCCACAATAGCTCTTATTGCAGACCAAGACGCATAACCATACCAAATGATAACTGAATATACCTTAAAATGTCGTTTTAAGGGTTATCCCTCTTAAGAAGGATCATCCAAACGCCAGTCTGCTTAGTCTTAACTTTTTTTTTTTCTAATTTTGGGTATAAGGGGAGCGGGTGAAAACTAAACTATTTGATTTTTGTCACAAATAACTTCATACTTGAATTAAAATGAAAAAAGAGGTTGAATAAACTGAACTGTGAAGTTTAATTACAAATCAAAATCCTGTATTTAAAACTAGAAAGTAAAATATAAAATTCAATTGAATTTTTCTTAATATAAAATTTTATTCTAAATATTATTATCACTAAATTAGTTTTGCTTTTCATTTAAAAAGTATCATTACGTAAAAAAAGAAAAGAGTTGTCAAAATCTTTTTATGTCTGTGAATTAAATAAAATAAGATTTCACAACAACATTCAAGAAAACTGGAGTACATAAAATGCCACATTCCCTTTTAACATTTTTCTTTTCTGCAGTTTCTTTCATTTCAATTTTATATTTTGCAGACCTGTGACAATTTCACTATCAATCAGAGGGTCTTTTCAAAATTAAAAATCCTGAAAGTGTTTTTCCGCTGGTAAGATATGTGGGTCTTGATTCATTTTTGAATTTTAATACAGGACAGTTATATATGATAGCATAAGTAAATCCATGTTAATAAAGTATAAATTAAATCACACCATCTCTTATCTTATAAAATTCACTATCCCTTATCTTCCTTTAAAGTTCTCGAGTTTTCCGAGGGAAAAAAAATGAGTAAAACCATAAGTTTGTATGGACTCATGTGGCTTGACCTCACATTCTCCAGCATACAATCCCGTGAGTATCATCACCGGCAAGCTTTGTCAATCTATTATGATATAATGGGAAATCGTTAAAACCATTTCAAAATTATATTTTCGTACACATCACAGACGATTAAACAAAATTTTCCTTGTAAAACAATTCTCTCTCTTCTCTCACACACGCTCACATTCTTAGTCATTGTATTGTTCTCTGGTAGCTTTCTTTTTGGTGACCTTCCATGCTCTCTCTCTCTCTCTCTCTCTCTCTCTCTCTCTCTCTCTGTATTTATATATCTTGTGCAGCGAAGAATCAGAGGTTGCAGATTCTCTGCAGTTTTGTAAAAGTTAATAGAAGAAAAGAAATGTTCCCTGTTTCAGTGTGCTTTCTAAATTTGGAAACTAATCTTGTACTTAAGAGTCCACTTAAGTGCCTTAGCCTCAATATTAATGATCTATCTATATGTATGTATCTCTTCTCTTGTGCAGGCATACAAAGGATCTTTTCTAACTCTATTCATCACCTCTCTCTCTCTCTCTCTCTCTGTGTCGTTTGGTGGTAAAGCTGTAATATGGGTGCATAAAGATGCTCTCTGGTCTGAACCCTCTTGCACACAAAGACCAATACCTTACCTTGCCCTGTAGCACCTTTATTTGCTAATCTTCACCGATTTAATTTATTGCATTCTCTGTTATATTTAACTACCTATCTTTTTTTATATTGATATCCTAGTATTTTATGTATTATGTATCATATCATTCATGTGACAATGAAGAAGAATGTGAGAAGCAATAAATGCAGTAAACAGTAGATATGAATGATTGCGGGAAAAGAAAAAAAAAAAAGAAGGGAAAGCAGCCATATCCCATAGGTGCAGTGCACACACGTGGGGTATGTATGTTTGTGTGTGCATGTATGTAAAAAGGTTCGAGTGAGGATTCATCCGGCGATGATGGATCTGCCATTCTACTGCATACAGCATCGAGTCATCTATACAATAAATGCTTCTCTGTGAATAGATTGCAAACAAAAAGAATGAGGAATTTTAAAGCTGTTTTTGCTGCCAAAAGTCCCATTTTGATATTTGTTAATGATTTTTGGGATCACCAACGTGATTTTTTTAGATCTCAACTTGCCTCAGTTTACTTTAATTTAATTATATTTTATATATAAAAAATTTAAAAATTATAAAAAAAAATATAGAGAGAGTTTATTCAAGTAAAAATAAGAATTTATTATAAAATATACTTAAATTAATATTATATGAATAATTTTTTGCATTAAATGGTCAACTTGAATTTAATATAGTTTGCATTGTCAAATCTTAAACTAGTATCAAAATCTCATACATAAATTTTAAAACTCCTCTCCTTTACCGTTAGATTTTAATTTAAAAATTAAATATTTTAGTTGATATAGAGCCAACACATTTAGTTTAATGTGCTAATTTAGTGTTGATCCATATAAATTTTATTAAATACTCTTAAAACTCATTTTTTTAAGTTAAAATTTCAATATTTTATTACTTTAAGGTTAGTAAAGCTTAATATAGTCACTGAATTATAACTCGACTGGTATCATTTCTTTGTCCTTAGAAATTTTGAGTTCTGACCTCTCTTATATATCAAAAAAAAAAAAAAAGAAAGTAAAGGTCAATTGACATTCTTACTTATAAATAGACGACGGTGTAGAATTTCTATGTCTGAAAAGGTAATGCAGCATATAAATATCATAATTTTTTTAAAAGAAAATATAATAGAGATTATTTTCTTTAAATTTTAAAAATATTTGTGTGTCAAGTAAAAAAAAAAATTATTTTTAATATATACTCATATTTATTTTATTAAGAAACTAAAATAATTTTTGGTTAAATAAATAAAAATAAATATTTCATGATTCAATTACAAATTTTTTTACCCTGTAATTAATGATTGATAATTTAGACAAAGATTTATAGAGTTTTATCTTTAAAAAAATAAAAATTATTTCTTAGCCAAATAATTAAGAAAAATTATGTTAATCATTTTATTGAGAAATGCAACGTAATTAAGAAATAATTTTCCACTTGGCCCAGAAATTATTATTTTTTTATGTTTTAAAAATTAAAGCTTACCAATTTTTTTCTTTTTTTTTTAATTTTTTTGCAAGTCATCGTTTTCCTTAGATTGAAATTTCACATATTTTTATGACATGAGAATATCACCTAAGCATAAAATAACAACATAGATTTTATCAATAATAAAATTAATAGAGATGACAATATCGCTTTTCATTAAAAAAATAGAGAGATTCAAAAGTTTTGTATGGATATAACCTTATTTTTTTAAAAAAATTTAAAATAATATCTTTCAAAAACTATTTTCAGATCTAACACCCACGTGTTGTGATTTGAATTCACGATATGGTATTGTTCATTACGGTCTCATATCATGATTTCAAGTCACGATATGTTATTGTATATGTCGAGATTTGAATTCACAGTATAGGTGTGTTATTTTTGAAATTTTTTAATAATCTGTGTTTAAATTTTTTTTTGTTTTTTTAAGATCAGTTCCAAACAAAGCTCAAGGCTTAAACCACGCACAAGCGCACAAGGCAGCACAGATTCTATGGGCTCTAACTTTTTGTATTTTAAAGTAATATATATATATATATATATGTGTTAATAACTCAATCATGCAATCTCTTCAACGCACGAATGAGATTAGCATGGAAAGCTGTGGGATTAGCCTCATTGCATCCCACCGGACTAACACTTGATTTCTCTTACTTATTGTTGCTTTGTATATATTCATATAATAAGGATCTAAAATATTGGACTTTATATGTGAATCGGTAAATTTATTAAGTATGTTAAATAGTTTATAAATTATATGCTCACTGAATAATTATATCTTGAAGATGTTGTGCATGAATTTAAAATGTTTTTTAATAAAGAGATCTTGATGAAAGAGGTAAGAATGTCCAGCCCTTTAAAAAAATAGAAATTAGATAAATAGAAGAGACAATTAAAGTAGTGGGGATGGTGCGTATACTTGGAAAATATTTGCATAAGAGGGTACCTGAAGGAGATGCCGTAGGGAGGAGAGGACATGGACAAGAGCAAAGCAATTATACCTGAGTGAGAGGATCCAGATTTGGTGTTTGGAGGTAAGACATTGTCAGCCCTAAAATCACCAAGCATTTGCCACATGGGCACATGGAAACAAGCCATATCTCCAATGCTTCATCTCTCTCTCTCTCTCTCTATCTCTCTCTCTCAACTTTTTATTTTACTTTTTGATGCCTCTGAGAGAGAGAGAGAGAGAGAGAGAGAGAGAGAGGGAGGGAGATGGGGAAAGGGGAAGTGGGGATGCGGATAGCTATTAGTAACAACTGCTACTACTACTGGATCAGTTCCTTCCCTGTCTCCGGTAGATGTTCTGTCACAGAAACTACAATCTCATCAAATTATGTTTTACATTAACCCAAAGGGATATAATCATAAATGCCCTCATAATAATCCCTCTCCCCCTCATCTTTCTTTGCCTCTTCACTTACACAATATACCCTCCCTCCCCCACCTCTCTTCCCCATCAAATCCTTCTCTAGCACCTGCATAGAACCCCTATAAATCTGCTACAGTTACTCCAAACAAGCATCCACACCCCCCCCCAAAAAAAATAGAAGCACAAAACCAAACCTAAAGAGAGAGAAAGAGAGATGTTGGGCTCATTTAATTCATCCAATGAAGAAGAAGAAGCAAGTCCATCTTCAGATCTACACTTCCTTCCCCACCAAATCACCACGACACCACCACCAACTCACACTCTTTCCCACTCTCCCGGCACATCAACAACAAGAATCAGCAGCTTCCCTACCTCAGCCGTCCATATGCGCCAACTCCTCATTAGCTGCGCTGACCTCATCTCCCGCTCTGACTTCGCCGCCGCCCAACGCCTCCTCTCAGTCCTCTCTGGTAATTCCTCCCCTTTTGGCGACTCCACTGAAAGACTAGTGCATGCCTTCACCAAAGCTCTCTCTCTCCGCCTCAACCGCCATACACCCACCACAACAACACCACCCTTCCTAAACCCTATGAGTAGTACTAATAGTAGTAGTAATATAGACGAAGAAGTTCAATCATCATATCTCTCACTAAACCAAATAACCCCATTCATTAGGTTTAGTCAGCTCACAGCAAACCAAGCCATACTAGAAGCAATAGAGCAAGGTCAGCAACAAGCCATACACATCCTAGACTTTGACATCATGCATGGAGTGCAATGGCCACCTTTTATGCAAGCAATAGCCGACCGCAGACCGCCGCCCTTCCTTCGCATCACCGGAACCGGCCAGGACGCCCAGCTGCTCCGCCGAACCGGTGACCGGCTCCGCAGGTTCGCCGAGTCCCTTGGCCTCAACTTTGAGTTCAACCCAGTTTTGCTTCTCAGGAATGACCCATATGCTTTGAATGATCTCTTTCTTCCTTCGGCTCTTCAGCTTCTTCCGGAAGAGACTTTGTCTGTGAATTGTGTGCTCTTCCTGCATAGGCTGCTTAGAGATGATGATGATGATCACCATGATTCTGGAGGGAGAGGAAGAGAGTTGTTGAGGGTTTTTCTTCATAAGATTAAAGCAATGAATCCAAAAGTGGTGACTGTGGCTGAGAGAGAAGCAAACCATAATCATCCGGCGTATATGAGGAGGTTTGTGGAGGCATTGGATCACTACACAGCAATTTTTGATTCACTTGAAGCGACTTTGCCTCCTCACAGTAGAGAGAGGATGAATCTCGAGAGTGTTTGGTTTGGGAGAGAGATAGTTGACATTCTTGCCGGTGAAGGAGAGGAGAGGATTGAGAGACATGAGAGGTTTGAGTCTTGGCAAGTGATGTTGAGAAGCTGTGGGTTTTCTAATGTGCCTTTGAGCCCATTTGCATTGTCTCAAGCCAAGCTTCTGCTTAGGCTCCATTACCCTTCTGAAGGTTATCAGCTTCAGACTCTCAATAACTCTTGCTGCTTCTTAGGTTGGCAAAATCACCCTCTCTTTTCTGTTTCTTCTTGGCATTGAAATTTATCAATCGCATTTCTTTCCTCTCTCTCTCTCTCTCTCTGGTACTAATTGAAAAACTCTTCCAGTAACATCCCCTCTCTTTTTAGATTGGGGTTTGAAAGAGAACAAAAGTAGTATATCTAATGATGCTGAAATTCTTTTCTTCAAATTCTTCTTGAATTTTTGCTTCTTCTTTCTTGTTCTTTCTTTTCTAATTGAAGATTTTAACACATTAAAATCCCTCCCACACCCCCAACATCATCAGCACTACCAAGCAAAGTTAATCTCAATCCGCAAGCAGCAATGTAAGTGCTAGGCTAGTGCATGATAACACTTTGTACGTTGCATGAAGAAAGATTCAGAAAAACAAAAACCAGCCGTTGATTGATGATTTCTGTAGCTGCTCTCTCTCGTTTAACCATGCAAAGGCACCTTCTCTGATCAGGTGTATCTTGGGAAGCTGAAATTGAATGTTTTCTTTCTTTTCTTATTCTAATTTTATACTAATTGCCTCCCAAATATTCCTTTCACTTTTGTCACTCTTAAAAGCTCTCTCTCTCTCTCTCTCTCTCTCTCTCTGACCCCCTTTTAATAAATTTTCTGAAACTATATCCTCTGGAGCCCTTGAGAAGGCAATTGAAAGGCACAATGTGGGAGTACATTTTAATCCTTTTTATTACATATTCCACTTAAGGCTTTAATTAACTACCTATCCTTCTTCTGCTAGATGCTTTACCTTTTTGTATTATATATAGTGTTGTGCTGACTTCGGATTTCTTTATTTGTTGCAACTCATATGATATAATAACCATTAATGTCTCACTTGCTTTACTCAAGTATATTTATTATTAATATGCGCAGAGCTGTGGAAATGAATTATTATTTTAAGGGTCTAGATAAATAATTAATATCTATATATATTAATGGGCGTTCATGTTTGCTTGAACGGGGGTTGCATTATCCAAGAAAAGATGCATGAAGGTTCTTGTTTTCTGAACCGTGTGGTGTGGTGTGGCGTGTGCATGCCTCCTCATATAGCTTGTTTTGTGTCTATACATATATTGCCCAATAGTATATGCTATATGGATATCAAATTTGACCTTAATTCCTGCCTTTTGTCCCCTCAACAAAACTATCAAAGTTCTCAAATGGTGTTTCTCTTGCCGACCCCTGTCTTCGCCTCCCTCTCCCATGGACTCTACTATTTCCTTTTTCGTGCTTGTCCAACTTAGGAAGGATCTCTCTCTCTCTCTCTCTCTCTCTCTCTCTCTCTCTCTCTCTCTCTCTCATGGTCGCTCGAACTACACCTCACAATTTGTTCCCTTTTCTTAATTTCTAGCAACTAAATTCTCTCTCCTAGATATACCAAATTTTTTTTGGTGTAAGAAGATTCTACTATCAATAGGTACCTGGATTTCACTCGATTAATCTGATTTAATCTGATTTGAGTATTGTAAGATCCATTAAAGAGTTAGTTTTCTAAATCTTATTTTTTATTTTCATGGTTTAAATCTGAAATTAACAATTAAATGAGTGTAACGCTTTATTATTACGCGGAGTTTGATAGATATACCATAATATTGTATGTGACATCATGATTACTTAAAAGAAGTCAATGAAGCCTTAAAAAGCCTAATACTCGTGTAGTTGTCCAAAGTCTTGTGTTGCGATGATTTTCTTAAGCCAAAAAATTTGAGGAGATAAGATGGGGAAGGAGGTGCGAGATGCCACAGTAAGGCCTAATAGATTCCTTTAAAAGCATTAGCTGACAATGATAAGATGGTTATTACTGAAATATATATATCTCTCATCACTCAAGCCATAGCACATTCACATCACAATCACATAGATTTTGCTTGTAAAATGAGAGTTTTTGATGACTTGCTGAGCCCTTTTGATGGTGCACACATGGCTTTCTGTGGAAATCATCAATCCATCTTATCCATCCTTTTGATTCAGACCTAACATTTGATTGGACGAAACACTATTTCCATGAGCATATTTGTTGATCCATCATATCTCTCTCTCTCTCTCTCTCTCAATTATTGCAAAGACTGATAAAGTTTCATGCTTGATATATGCTGTAAGCAAATTATTCGTTTTTATGCTTTAATCATTCAAAGAATGGAAGCTGATGTTCATTCTGCTTCCATAAGGGTATCTTTTCTAACTATACTTAGTTTAATTGATGAAAGTGGGCATCCTCATCACCCTATCTAATGCCTGTCAAGCCATAATCAATTCCAACCCTAGGCCTGTGGAGGAAATTTTTGTTCTAAATTATTCATTTTTCTTTCATTTGGGTGGTGATGCAAGAGATTCCTTTCTTTTTTTCTTTTCTTCTTCTTTGGGGTCAAGGTTTGATGAAATAGTAGCTTATGCTTTGTACCATGACTATTCATGATAGGGAATATGTCTGTAATGTATCAATTTTTCTTTGTAATGATACTCCCTCTAGCTACTCTATCCTTTCCATTTTTAGGTCACATAACTTGGTCCTAGTCTTCTAATATGGTGATGGTCATACAAAACTTTCTTGCTATTAAGAACCCTTTATCAATTGCAATGTCTTGTCGTTTCACACTTACGTACAATGTCAAAATATATGTCAAATTGCAATAAATATATATATATATTAAACCCTTTTTGTTTAAAATAATTTAACTTAATTCACAACCGCCTTTCAACGTATTTTATAAAAATACTTATTGATAATATTTTACCTTAATTGAAAATTATAATTTAATTGAAAGTTGAGCTTGCTCAAACAGTTCGTGGGTCTAAATTTTCTTTCATAAGCGCTAGCTTTTGAAAGCAACAGCATAATCTCCTTAACAGGCAATAGGTTTAAATTTTCCAACCACTGGATTCTGCCCTGTTTAAAGCTTCCTACACGAAGTCATAAACAAATATTATATGTACGGACACATATAAGTTAATACATCTAAAGTAGGATATGACATTATTAAATTCAGAGAATTTGTACATGAAGTGCCCCGTAGCCATGCTCGAAGGGACCTCTGTTGATACTGGTTGCTTTCGTTTCGCCTGGTAGCAAATGAGAAATGGATTTCTCCTACGCACATATTGCTAGATTGGTGAAAACCTTGTGCGTGTTACATAAATTTGCTTGTTGGTTCCCACGTACTCTAATTTGGCATATTTATGAACTTTTGAATTTTATATGGTAAAAATTTTCAAATAAAAACTAAAATAGTACAGTATTTAAAGTAGCCCACTAACATGTATTGCTCTTTTCATTAAGAAGAGGCAGCTTTGGTAAGGTTTGAACCGGATATCTCATTTTTTTTTAATTTATTAATCAGTATCCAAATTCATATTTCGATTAATTTAGTTTGAGAGTTTATTAGACTCATTTTAGGGGATAACTTTCCCGATATAGTCTTTCTCATTCATAAGTTTTGAACTCGAAATTTAGAAATCTAACACTCTTGCTCACGACACTAACCGGCCATACATGGATATCTCATTTCAAAATATAGACAATATTATTTTCAATCAAAAAATAATTAGATTAAAAAAAAAAAGGAGGCAGCTACTCTTAATGCAGGCCTAAAATAGATTTAGAAGTGGAGTCCAGTGTTAGGCAATCGGTGGTACAATATTATTTGTTCTGACAACATATGCGTAGGGTTGAATACTTTTGATAAGCGATGCATGTTGACCAAAATTTCTAAATATCTCAAAAAAAAAGAATATTTCCAGTAAAAGTCGACCCCCCTTATTGAAACAACTGTGTCATTCATCAAGGACAACATTAGACAAAATGAAATAAAAATAATATATGAAGCACATAAAATAATTCTCTGACATTTCTCTTGTTCATAAGGTTGGACAATTTTGTTTTCTGCTGCACTTTTAGATTATATTGTGAACAAGGCTTTAACATCCCCGCAGAACAGCTCTCCTCGCCAACCTCAACTTTTTTTTTCTTTCATGGAATGAAGTATGTGGAACCGTAAACAAGATGAGTTGAGTTAAATTAAACTGAATTGTATTAATCGATGATCTTAGAAATCTTATTTAATCTTCATCCATTTAATTAATTGAACAAATTAATTTAAATTTAAATAACATTATTCACATAAATGAGTCTGAGCATTACCGTCATGGCTCATTTGGTAAACGTGTCTCAAAATTGCATTTGAGCTTAACTACTTGACCTAAATGAATGAGTCGAAATCGAGTCATGAGATCGATGTTCATGAATGACTCCATTTGAAACCCTAATTTCACTCATGTATATTGACCTCTTTTAAAGAGTAGGAAGATGCGGCGTTAGATTTAATGTCATGAATAAGATGTTAATATTTCTAAAATAAAACAAAATGTACTTTATAAATTTTGATGAAAGAACTATTACAAAGTCCGAGAGGCATCATACAAACAAATAATAGACCTTCCTCCAATTCAAAAAAAAAAAAAAAAAAAAAATCCTAGTAGCCTTGCCACCTAGTCTGAACTGCAAACTTGATGATTTGATGTAGAGGGTAGTGTCTTGTTCGTTCAAAATAGTACTGTCTCAAACCAAAGAAGAGAGGGGGGAGAGAGGGAGAGAGGGAGAGAGGGAGAGAGGGGGAGAGAGAGAGAGGTTGGTGATTGGGGCAATCCATTTGATTTTTTGCTCCATAGAAGACTTTGTAACAATATTAAAAGTTAACAATAAAGAAAGAGACATCATGCCCCCATAAAATGTCAAAACAAAAAGGGCGCAGGCAAGGCGCGGAGAGCATCTTAATTACTACCCGGCATATATATTAGTTTATTGTTTTTATTGATTGAGTTTGTAGGGTATTTTAAGAAACCACTGCACGACCTACAACGTTATTGTTCACTCTTGCGGGACACTAGAAAGAACCTAACCAAACATGGGCCTTACTAATAGGAAACTGTCCTTATCCTTTTTATTCGTCTGCACTGTCCATACATAAATGCATTTACACAAAAAATAATGTATTGTAGTATGAAAGAGCATGATTCCTTGTCTTGTATATGTTATTATTGTTCGTTAAAAATCTTAAAGAACTCTCCCAATAGCGATGATTCCATTTTGAAAGATTATTCGTTCAGACAAAACGTTATTCAAGTGATCCGAAGTCATAATACCAGGGGTATAAAAAGGTATATAATAATAGTTATTATTTAGAAACATGAAAATAAAGTGACGAAGATTTAGATATAACGTTTCTCTACTGTCCATTTGTTACATGCAAGTGGAAGTGGTGTGGGGTGCGCGTGGGGAGAGAGAGAGAGAGAGAGAGAGAGAGAGAGAGAGAGAGAGACTTATAATCATGGCCAAATCCAAAAAAATTCATTTACATGGACTTTGAGTGCATCTGATGTGGTTTCGAAAAGAAGAAAATGATGGGGGTTTCATACTGATTCTCTGAGAGGGAGAGAGAGATTGAAAGGGACGAGGATATGTGAGTGAGGTGGAGTGTAGAGAGAGAAAGGGTGTGGGGGTGGGTGTGGAAGTAGGATTTCTTCTAATAGAAGTAAATAATTTATGGACACAGAAGAAGCACAACATGAGAGAGGAGGGAGGAGGGGGTGTATAGGGGGAGGCAGTAGGGTTACATAAATAGGGTAAGGGAATAGGGACATGTCAAGCAAGCGAAGAGGGAGTTGGCGGTGGTGGGCCGTGCTGAATAAGTTAAAGCAATGTGTCTGCCATCCTATTTAATTTTTGGAGCTGTTTGCTCCTTTCGTACAACCCTCCCCCATAAACATTATCCCACATCCCTCCCCTCCTCTTATCAGTTTCAGAGAGAGAGAGAGAGAGAGAGAGAGAGAGAGAGAGAGAGAGACTGGTATTTTATTATTTCTTTTATCAGATATATTTTTCATTCTTTTAGTCTTTTTTTATTTTAATCTAGTGGGTTTGTTTGAATTGTTTTGTAATATTTTTAAGAGAAATCCTTTGAGATGTATGTGCTTACATAACATAATAATTAAAAAAAAGAATACTTCTCGTAGTGATATCTTCTTCAGGCCCGCTTTTATCACCTTTTTTATTCAATTATTAGTATTACTATTATTATTGCCAAAAAGGCTTTTGCATATACATACACTTTTGAAAGTATTACTTAGATCAAGAAAGATTAGATTGAACGGACAGTCGATCTAATAAAATAACGTGTTAAATTATTTAATCAAGTTTTAAATTTGAAATTTAATAATAAAAAATATTATTATGGAGAGATCCACCTCTAAATACAATTCTCACATATGTTCCAATTGAATTAATCGAAATATAATTTTGGATAGCGATGTTGAAAAAAAAGAGAGACAGAGAGACAGAGAAGAAGTAGATTGAGCAAGATGGAGAAAGCATTGGACCAAAACTCTCATTCTCCATGTATATATTTCTGCAAACTCTTCCCTATTGCCTCGTTGTCTCTTATTCAAGATTGTCAATTTTATTATGTTTCTACCATTATGTTGTTTCACTTTAAAAAGATAAAATAAAATAAAATAAAATAAATTTCATCTCACTCATCTCTACCCGTGTCAAATTTTTCGAATATAATCGGTCTATTCCATTTCTAATTATAATTTAAACAAAAATAGGGGAAATTGCAATGTCTTACCTAAAGAATCCAAACCCTTTTTAAATATTAATAAGGAAGATGATATTTTATATTTTGATTTATAGTCATTTTGTATTAAAACTTCTTAATTTCTCAATACTTTTGTGCATATTGCCTCTGTGGACTCAATTTAAGTATTTTTTTTAAGTTTTGATTTCAAATTTTGAAATTTATTTTCAGATATTTGATTTTGTGTTTATATTACATAATTTGAAATTTTATTTTTTAGATGTAAATTAAAATTCATGTTTATTGAATCAATAGCTTGAATTATATAAATATCTTTTTTTATATATAGGATCTGAAAATGAGAATTCAAATGCTCTGATATCAAAATGTATGGCCCTAATTAAAAAATGATTGATAATTAAAATAGAAATGAAAACTTTGCTATTAATCTCTACCATGACATTTTGTTCTAATTTACCTCTTACATTTCTCAACCATCATTAAAAAAATACTAAAAAGTGAAAATTTTCGTTGGTGATAAAACGAATCACTGAAAAATATTAATGTATAAAATTTATCAAGCATAAGAAATTTTCAATTTTAGGAAAAATGAAGTCATTGCCCCAATATTAGCATCAAAGTTAGAATCTAAAAGAGGGGTTGGGGTTGGCTTTATTCATGAGAATGTAGATTTTTTACTAATCTCAGACAGACTATATATGATAAAGCGTCGTAAAACTGTGAATCCTTCTAGGTGCTTGTAAGTACACTTATCATTAAGAGCAACCTACTATTAGTAATTGGAGATTTATAATAGATTTGGCCAAACTCTCGACCATTAATGGCTTGAACTAAACTTTTCTTTTTTTGGATAGAAACACGAACCCACTTAACCTAGCTCAATCAGGAATCACAGTAGTTGGCCTTTTAGGTGATCTTGTTGAGTCTCTAAATAATTTTCTTAAGAAGAATCTTAAGCATAATCTATTGAAATATATATACATAGGAAGGGTGAGAGCAGATAATGATCAGGCCGGGCTGGTTAACCTAACTTGAGATATTCGGCCCAGCTCAAACCATGTCCAATAATAGTTAGGGTCTGAGGCCACCCCAGGGTAATAGAATTAGAACCAAAATTGAGCTTTGTTATACTAATGAAAATGTTAATCAACACAAAATAATTCCACCCCTGGCCCCTCCCAGCTCTGTGATTCAGGCCCATGCTATAATACAGGCCATGCATTTCTGTGTTCTAATTTAGGGCAGTTTGTGATCTCTGCAAGGTGGAGGAGGAA
This sequence comes from Dillenia suffruticosa, assembly GCA_033439265.1. Classification (NCBI taxonomy): domain Eukaryota; kingdom Viridiplantae; phylum Streptophyta; class Magnoliopsida; order Dilleniales; family Dilleniaceae; genus Dillenia; species Dillenia suffruticosa. Next base: position 5,944,406 of record JAVTVX010000002.1, on the reverse strand, counting down.
TCATTAGAGCATGCCTTGAGAGACTGCCCCCACGCTAGAGCCATATGGAGACAGCTGGTGCAAAACATTGATTCAGCAGGAAGCTTTTGGAGAGATTTCGGAAGCAACTGGCTTAAGGGTGTGACTAAGCAGTTTCAGCTTAGCTTAGAGGAGGAAGGAGTGGGGTTTGCTATGGGAGTTTGGGCCATTTGGAAGTCTAGGTGCTGTGGTATTTTTCAACATAAGCTGGAGCCGCCTCATCTAGTCGCCAGAAGAGTCCTGAATATGAGCAAAGCCATCTCCAACAAACTCAACCAGGAGAGTGTGGGTGAGGATGTTAGTGGCCTGGTCGAAGCCGACAGAAGGAAGAGTCAAGCTGAATGTGGATGGTGGAGCTAGTATAACGGGAGATATTGCTACAGCAGGGGGGCTCTTCAGAGATAGTGAAGGGAAGTGGTTGCATGGCTATTGGGCAAATGTGGGGGCTACAGAAGCCGATTTGGCTGAACTGTGGGGCTTGAGGGAGGGTCTCAGGATGGCCACAAATTTGGATTTTAGGGAGGTGGAGGTAGAATGTGACTCCCTCAATGTGACCACTGCAGTGAATAGAGGAGTCGGAGATAATCATCCTTGGAAGAACATTGTGTTGGATTGTAGGGAGATGATGTACAATCTTCAAATCAACGATATTTCGCATGTTTTCAGAGAGGCCAATAAGTGTGCAGATAAACTAGTGCAGTTAGGGAAAACTATCCTGCCGGGCCTTGTCGAGTCAAGCAATCCTCCGCATGAGGTGATTCCCCTCCTGAACATTGATGCAGCAGGAGTTCCTTGGGCTAGAAGAAGAAAGAAGCCAGTCTCGTATCAGACAGCTCCTATAGGGAAAGACCAAGTCTTGGTCTTTCTTATCCTCCTGTTTTGTAGTTTGTTTCCTGGTGTTTTGCTCTTTGCTCTTCCATGTACCAAAAAAAATAAAATTTAGTCTTGATGCCCTTCTTTTTATTTGACCACGAACCTTTTAATCTGAAACCAAAATCAAACAACCAGAGATCGATGTGCTCTGTTATGGTAATGGGTTACGCTCTCAACAATGAAATTTTGGGAAAAAGCTAATATATTACATTTTACTTTGTTGAAATTTGAAGGTACCATGTTAGTCACAAGTATCCTTCAAACAAAATCTCAAATTTGAATATTATGTATACAAAAAAAAAAAAAAAACACAGATGCCACCCCCTAGAGAACCAACTTAGTTTGAACCAGATTTAAACAGATGATTATCGAATACTAATAATTTATTTGAAAAAAAAAAAAGAAAAAATGATACAAGTAAAAGATAACAACGAAGAGAAAACAATTTTTTTTTTTTTTTTGGTGAATACAAGAAGAAAAAGAGGAGAAACAAATTTGGTTTAAGAACTAGGGCTAATGTGATGACAATAACACAGAAGACGAAGTACACGTATTTTTCTTAAAAGATCCGGAGAGAGCAACCTTAATAATTACATCAATAACCTGAACATTGTTGAATGCACTTATGAATGGGAAATAAAGGAAAGCCACAACTTTAGAATAATCAAACAGAAAGCCAGAGAAAATAAAAATAAGAATACCTACATCTTCTACCGTAAAGCCTCATCAAGAGCAAGCCTGGTTAACTACATCTACATCAAGCAACGGCAATAACAATTTTCTTGCCAGACCAAAAACCACACCCACCCCCCCCCCCCAAAAAAAAACCCAAAAATACACCCAAAAAAAACCCCCCAAATAAAAGCATGAAAACCTAGTTCTATTTGGAGCAGGATCGACTTCAAGGTTAAATATGATAGAACAAGACAGACAATGCATCCATTCCAGCATGGCAAAAATCACTTACAAGAATGTTCATATGAAGGAACCATACCACATTTTTATTACTTTTCACCTTTCTTTTCTTTTCATAATTATTCTATAATTTATTATTTAAGCACATTTCATTTCCCTGGAAGCTATATCGAAGCTGTTCTCCTCCCCCTTCACCTTGTATTATAGTACAATCCTGTTGCCCAGTGTTTTGAGCTTCAAATCAAATCTCTCTCACTCGCTAAATCTTTGTGACAGCCATTGGAATCCTCTTGACCACCAGACTCAAATGCCGCAGCTTATGGAACCTGAATGTGGAAGGGAAAATCAACAAGATCGGAATGCGGCTCTCTTCCTGCCATTCTAGTTATTTTAATTAGTAAACATCCAAAAATAATCCCAAACAGCAGCTGGTGCATTTTCAGACAATCAGCTATTCATATGCCCAACAGAAGGTGAATCAAAGGTGATTTACATAAATAAACCTTGTCAAAAGTGCAGCCTGGTTTACTTTTATGCCTGCAAAGGAAAAAAGAAATCAAAGGGGAAACTCCTTCTGCAGAACATCAAGATTCCGAGAGTCGCAAGCTTCAAACATGTCATTTCGAGAAGCACAGCTGCAAAAGTATAACAGGAAGCATTATAAGAGCGTTCAATACAGAATCGGAAAGTACAGGCAGAGAAATTAAATACGTGATAGATTCCAAGACTTACCTAAGAGAAATTCTCAAATATTGCCAGGCATTATCTGCCTTTGGATTCATGGCAAGTGCCCGTACATAGTAACGTATGGACTCCTCATACATACCCTACATACAAAGAATTTTTTAAACAGCAAATAATTGCATCAATAACCTGAAATTCATTCAGATAATATTAACAGCCTATTAATCTACAATAAGAAGACAACCCCACTCCCCAATCAGGGGAAAAAAAGGGTTTTTTCAAGATATCCAGATTAATTCCTTATTCATCACACAAAGGATCTCTGGTTTAACAGTCAAATTTCCAGCTCACTCCAAGCACAATCCAAGGTTTAATCCTCGGTAACTGCATTGAGGAGGTTGAGCTTATGCACAATTTGTCAGCCATGCTTTCCCAATGCGTGTAGCTTGGGGTTATTATGCCTGCTAGATGGGTTTACTCATGCCCACCCAAGTGGTAATGGCTAAAGACTGCTAATAATAATAATGATAATAATAAATAGAATAACCATAATCTGTCCTTCCATGACTAGAACAAGCCCTTTGATAAATAGTCAGAGCAACTTCTAAACATATCATGGAAGAGAAAAGAAAATGTTCTGAGTTATTATGTAAACCACGTAAGTGCTGCCAAGTATAGGTTTAATTTAATCCTAGGTAACTGCATTGAGGAGGTTTGAACCATGCTTTCCCAATGTTTGTAGCTTGGGGTTATTATGTCTGCTAGAGGTTTTACTCGTGCACACCCAAGTGGCAATAGCTAAAGACTGCTACAATAATGAAAATAATAATTAGAATAATCATAATCTGTCCTTCCAAGACTAGTAGAACAATTCCTTTTATAAATAGTCACAGCAACTTCTAAACATATCAGGCAAGAGAAAAGAAAATGTTCTCTGAGTTATTATGTAAACCACTTAAGTGCTGCCAAGTATAGTCTATATGAACCAGCAAAGCAACCTATAAGAACCTATCAAATGAGCACAGCCTTGAACTGATTGCGAAGAATTAAGGAAGCAACAAACTGATCTCTCAAACCAGAGATTTAGACAACTGACCCAAAAATGAGATCATTTTAAAAATACAACAATGAGATCATTTTTGAAACAATATGGAAAAACAGCACTTTGTGAAAATACTGGAAACAGAAACATGGGTAAATGAGTAAATATAAAAAACATAAGGATTTTTAGGTAAATATTAATTATTTTATAAAAATAATAGAATAGCCATATTTTATAAAAAAAAAATCTAAAATGATCAAATGTGTAATTATTAATCATAAGATAAATAATACAAAATATACAAAATATAATTAATAAATAAATAATTTATTAAATATGAAAAAATATGTAAATATAGAAAATATAATGACTTTTAAGTAAATATTAATTAATTTAATATATTGAAGCAGTTAAGAAATTGAAAATGTTTTGAAAACGGAAAACGTTAATATTCAAAAGTTTTTGTGCATCATAGGATGTAGTCATTGCAATATAACATGACCATACCTAGAGCATGCTAAAAATCAACTAGACCTTATTCCCCAACTTAAGCACATATTCTTGCTAAATCCAGCTAATAGGCCTCAAATTATCATCCCCATTAGGAGATCCACACAATCATCGCAAATTCACATCCCATTTTGTAAACGGGGTAAACGTTGGTGTTGAGAAATTTCCATACATCATAGGATGCAATCATTGCAATCTAACATGAACATACCCAAAGCATGCTAAAAATCAACTAGATGTTATTCTCCAGCTTAAGCACATATTCTTGTTAAATCCATCTAATAGGCCTCAAATTATCTTCCCCATTAGGAGATCGACACAATCATCGCAAATTCACATTTATCTCATTATACTATCACCCCATACTGATAGCTAAGAGTAAGAACCATGCAATCAGGAAGATCTGCTTCTCATTATCATTGGTCCTGAAATTACCAAAATAGAAGCATAGGAAAAATACCCGGTTGGCGTAACTGATGCCCATGTTTGCCCATGCACGAACATAATTGGGCTTCAAGTCTAGAGCCTACAGACCAAAAAAATACCCATTTGAGTTATTGAACCATAGAATCATGGAATATGCCCACGACAAAAACAGACCAAAACCAAAAAAGAAAGAACATTCACCTTGTACTATCAGTTAATGAGCTACAATGAACATTCATATCATGATTAGACAGCATTGATTGCTATGAAAATCACGCATGTTATATACCAGTCTACATACAGATTTAGTCAGTTATCTTCATCATACTTTTAACTAGGCAGAGCACAACGTCACAGATCGTTTGAAAGCTAGAAAGACCATAAACATTTAGACATACTTCCATTATGCAATGAATCTCCAAACTGCATTCAGATAATCTACCATCTTTAATTGCTTACAGTGGAAACTGCAGAAATTAATGAGTGTGACATACACCCCAATCTTTTTCTCAATTTCAACCCATTCCAATGTGGAACATAATCGATGTCTTATAAGCCTAACCAAGTTTTTTGACTATATATATATATATATTGGTAGATGCCCACAAATTTCTGGTTTCTGGTCCAAGAGCGGTAAAGGTGGGATGTCAAGACAATATTTATGTGAGGTGGGCAAGAGTCAGAATCGGCCTCCAAGTAACAGAAGTGTGATAGGAGCAGAATGAAGCATAGACAGCTCAAGTAGAACTGCACTGTGTCATACATAGCATAGATAGCTTTAAGTATCTAAATAGTTGAGTAGCATTAAAATGCAAAACAGGTAAAGGTGAGATGTCAAGATAATGTCGAACTGATATAGGCAAAAGATTAGGTACAGAAATGACCTATATTATGTATACGAAATATGATACTAGATTAGTGTCATGGGAACACAGAAAATATTACAGTATGACACCGGTACTATCAACTTTAAGCACGGTATTGAAGTTACACAAGATGCTTTGTATTTATATTGTTTATTTGCGTGTAAATCAGATATCAATTTCCAATAAACATGTGAAAAGAACAAAGTAAAATAAAATTATTATAATTTAGTGTAGAAATTCAGATAAATGATTTTTTTTTGGGCAGGGGGGGGAGGGGAGGATATAAACCAATGCTAAATAACTCAACAAGTAATTTAATTATTTTGATCGAGATCTGCCCTGTCTCGAACATGATCAAAGAAACAACAATCTGCACCACTAGAAGTCAGCTGCTGGTGACTCTTAAATAATGACCTATCCAAGATGGCCGAATTAGTGATATTCACAAGACCTGAACAAGAACATACAACCAAGACTACTTTTTAGAGCACCAGACTTTGACATCACCTATATCAACTTCTTTATTATGAACAAACAGGTTTTATAAGGAAATAGATGTGTAAATCATACATAATTCTTTGTGATTTCTGTTGTAATTAGCTTGTGACCTGTTTAGATAACTATTCATATGGTACAAACATCATCCAAAAGTCATCAACCAGGCAAAATCAAAGCCACCAAAACATATAGAATAAAACTAGGTTTAACAATGTTTCAATGAGTATTAATATGACATCAATAGCAACATTAACTCTGGAATGTTTACATAAGTATTGCACGAATTCTAGAAAAAAGGAAGAAGAAAATTTGTGCAAACATACATATATACCACCTGTTGATGCAAGAGGCAAGAGAAAGCATTGTTAATAACATATGAAAAATCAAAACCACCAAACTATGCCTAAGCTAGTGTGAACTACCTGTTGATAAGCCAATATGGCATCTGCGCTCTGAATACTGTTTGCTTGGGTAGCCCCAAGTTTGTTCCAAAGAGAATAATCATTTGGCCTAAGTTTTAAGGCTGTCTGAAAAGATGAAATGGCCTTGTCATATTCTCGAGATAAGTTGTAAAGCACACCAAGCACTATGTGAACGTCAGCATCCTCAGGTGACATTTGAGCAGCTTCATCGAATAATCTGGCAACCTGAATTCCAGGAAACAAAATGCATATATGGTCTTTAAGTGTAAGAATTCTGGATGTTAGCAATCACTTGTTAACTAAGAAAGCAGCACCCTAAAATTTAGGCCACAAAAGTTTCATACGTCTGCCAGGAATTAACACCACTAGCCACGAGATTCAATATCAAAATAAACTCATCTCATCTCATCTCCCAAGTAAAATTGGGCAAGCGTATGTTTCCATGCATCCCACTCATTGCAATTAATAAACAATGTAGTCTAAAAGATACAAATCAGTATTCATGTGGATGATCGACCTAAATAAATCATATAGAGAAGAAATACAAGAAAGCCATAGGACTCAGGAAAGATTTATTAATTTGTTGCAGATTCAATAAACTCACTGGTGGAGCTGCTGGCATGGGGGGAAGGGTGGTTTCATTGCCCCAGGCTCCAAAAAGTTCTCCACATTATCTTTAATTCGGTTTGTCAAATTTTTAGGAAATGATATAAAGTAAATTGCCTCCCCCTCATTATATCATAATTTGTTTTAAATGGTTAAGTAAAATAGGAACAATTATTAGGAACTTTAACTTGTATTATCTTGAAAGTTTTGAAAATTTATGGCAATATATTTACTATTATCATTTCCCCCTAAACATATGCCCAATACATAAATGTGGCTAGTAAAAGTTCCATTCTTGTTACAACTATCAAAATGGAAAAAAATAAAAAGAGAGAGAAAGAGAGAGTGGCCTTATACTTCACTTCTTTTTTTAATACTTCAAAAACTTTATACACAAGGGAATAACCAATATAAATTGGACTTTTATTCTCTAGGAAAAAGATTAATGGTTCTAAATAAGTTTTTTATATTGTCGCATAGTATAAATTATTTTTAAATTTTGAATATTTCATTTTCATTATTATTTTTCTCTATATTCTTAAAATTTTTTTCCTCACACTTACTCCCCCCCCCCAAAACAAAAAATAAGGAGAAAAAGTTTGGCTTTGCCACATTATATACCAAATACCAATTCGCAACAACCTAAATATTTATTTCTTATGAGAAAAAAGAAATGCTGGTTCACAAGCAATAAAGCTAGTATTATGGGAATGGTGCCAACATTAGACATGCCCAAAGTTCTGAACTGAACTGAAACTGGACTGTTCTGGTTCCAGTTCCAGAGCCTAATGGCTCCAGTCCAGTTTTGGTTCTAAACTGGATGATTCTGGTTCTAATTTGGTTTTCATTTGGTTTTTGATGTCGTTCCTACGATATTTTATGGTTACTTCATGGTCCTGGTTCCTAGTTTTGATTTTCATGGCTCTTTAAAGGTTCTGGTTCACAACCAGAACCTGGGGCATGTCTAGCCAACATTCCATCAAACTGGGAAAGAATAGCGATCTTCCCCTATATTCAACTGAGCCCCAGATATATATCCTTTTTGGCTATGCCAGACAAGGGCAATAAGGTAGAAACACAAAATCTGAAAGCAATTATGACACAAACATCTCATTAAAAATGCCTAGATTGACGACGAATTCCAAACTAAAACTTCTTCACAACTGTGCACGACAGTCCATCAATCAAAATTGACACATCGAGAACCCAACAACCCCCAGAACAGAATGTACCTTCTAAATATATCCAACTACCCTCTCAAGAATTTTGGGGTTAAAGTTTCAAAACCAGCCCTGTTTTCTTTGTAGGTCTTTCGGTCTCTAACCTATCTTAAGCTCATGAACAAATCAATAATCAAGTTACATGAAAAATGAACAACACCATATAAAGCTCTCTTCTCATGTCTGAAATACCGGGTACAATGAACAACACCATATAAAGCTCTCTTCTCATGTCTGTAATACTGGAGTACCCTGAAGCCCGATTCCTATGTCCAAAATGGCAGAAATCATGGAAATAAAAAAAATAAACAGTAGAATGGAAAATGAGCACTTACATCAGCAAAATATAGAGAATCAGAAAGCTCACGAGGAGCAAGAGTTCCATATTTTGGGTGATGAAGCAGCCAGCTATATAAGTATTTTAATGCAGCTGCCTGCTCTAGCTCTGCAATTTACAGGATAACAAACTCCTTTAGACTCCCCCCACAAAGTTTCACCCATCCACCCAACCCCTCCCCCCCAAAAAAAAAGTAAATTAGATACTCAATTTGCAGCTTTCTTGTTAAGTGATTGATCACTAACCATTGGTATGACTGACACCAAGTGCAAGAAGAACCTCAAGATTTGTTGGATCCACCTCCTGCGCTTTCATCATCGATGCAATGGCCTGCAACCACAGGGTAGATCTCGTAACAACAAAAAATGGAACCTAAAGTCCCAGCAACATGATGCCAACATCAGACAGAGTAATAATTCCACCATTCAAAATAAGAAAAGTAATCAAGTTGTTTGACATTTGTTAACACCCGGCCTAAGTTTCTGATGAAGTCACAATATATTTTCTGCCAATAAATTTTGTAGTTGTCTAGATTAATTATTTATTTTTAGTCATACAGATATGTCAGTGCAACAAGGACACCAGATCAGAAAAAGCAACAATCTAAAACAACACTATATTCACCAATAAATTCACTTCCTCCCAAATAGATGTTTTACAATCCATTAGCATGCAAATTGTCACAAGCTTTTCACTTTATGAAGGTGATTGAGATATCCAATGAATAAAAAACTTAATACAATTACTATTAAGCATTGTGTTGGCTTGCTCGCAGAGGTAAAATAAAACAAAAGCAAAAAAAAAGCTCACACGCACGCGCACACAAACACACAAACACAAAATGAGCACCATCATTTGACCGTGCCTGTTGAGAAGCCCAACTTACATCTTCAGGTAGTCTTCCACTCTCATAAGAACTCACGAAATTTTACAGATCACAGTCTATATCGAACAACTCCAAGGAAACGATTCAAAATAAAAAGACAGAAGAACCTGTTGATCATCATCATTTTCTGCATGTGCTATTCCAAGTAATCTCCAACCTTCAGCATTGTCAGGATTCTTAATGACTTCAGCTTCTAAAGCAAGTACAGCTTCACTAAGAAGTCCTTTTCGAAACAGTTCTTGCCCTTCCTTTAAGGGATTGGGATGACCAACATATGGATTCATCTCCGAAAAGACATAAACTCCCCTAGAACCACCAGATTGTTGCTTGGCAGCAATTTGCTCATTGAGATACCTAGGTTTTTATTGTCAAGAAAAATATGAATTTAAGTCAATGATAAGCAAAAATTAACATATGGAGACTCAAAAGTTCCAGAATCAACATTTAGAATTCAGTCATCACAGAATGGATTTGTAGTTTAGTACCACACAAGATGAATAAAACAACCAGAAACCACATTCTAGCATGCAATTTCCCGAAAGGGCTTAAAAATTGTCAATTGTTTTGTGCAGGCAAGTGTCTGTTCTTCCAAATGAGATGAGATGAGACCAAACAAGGTAACTGAAACTAAAGAAACTTTACACATGGAGATTCACATTTTGATGCTTAAGTATCAGTCGGAAAAGAAGGATATGTAAAAATAAGACAAGACAACTTGGTAGAATATTTTTACAGGAGATCATAAGAAAATTCATAGTTTCTCAAGTTTAGAATGGATAAGGCGCCACCAAAGTGGCAGAGTTTGAAGAAGAAAAGGCTTTGTATTGACATAGGTTTATTAAGTGGGAAGAAGGCAAAAGAGGTTACAAGGACTAATCCATGTCTAGACTAAGAGAGTGCTAAAAAAAAAAAGAAAAAGAAAAAGAAAAAAAGAAAGACACAAATTTGAGGGAAAATCAACGGGAATGGGCAAGACTGTGCTTGGTTATGAAGAGTTTCCAGCTAGTACTTTTTAGATGGTAATACCTACCCTATCCCCTTTAAATAACATCTGTAAAAATTAGGACCATATAACGCAGGGGTCCATAATGCCCTGTTCTCTTGAATAATAACTAGGATAGGCACCACAAGAAAAGGCCTTATAGACAGTCACACTCAACTTTTGCCTAAAATACAAAAATTAGTCTATAAACAGCCATAAGTATGGATGAAAAATCACGGATCAATAACACATGCTCCAGCATTAATGTGTTTTGATGAAATTAAAGACAACCTTGAAACAAGATGAACAACATGTGCATGTGGAGACATTTTTTAATCACAAGGTGAACTATCTCATGGTAAGTGCAACCTCTACCAGGAACATAGCAATCAGAAACGTGCATAATATTGGAGGCTGAGAAAGATGGGAATTCACTACACGGGTAACATACAAGAAAGCATACATTACTGGTGCGACACAAGGATGAGGAAGGATATAGACACATCTGATCAATCACCACATAAAACCTCAGAAACTTGCAGTTCACTATGTTGTTCTACATTTAATAAAGGTTTCCAGACTTTCTCATTAGAAAACAGGAAAAAAAAAAAGGAACATATGGACACATCTACCATTATAACCATTGGAGGGCATGACTCTTAGATAGAATATGGGGGCACAATGTTAGTTTGCAACTCAAACAGAAGAATTACCCAGAATGACTAAAAACATCAGTGACTGATCCAACACACATACCATGCCATTCACTTGGAAGGTTAGACAAACTTACTCATCATATGCACTAGCCCAGTTATCAGTAGTTTCATCGCCAAATGCTCCTTCACCAACCTGACGCCCAAATTCATCTGCCCAGTCCTGAATGTGCAACTTAGAGAATTCATCAACCCACTGATCCTCAACCACATTTGGTTGTTTGTGCTCAGCAGAAAACTCATTCACCCATCTATCAGGTCCATGGGAAAGCTAGAAACAACAAAATCATGAAAAAAAATCAACAATCAAGCAATGACAGGGTAATGACTAACAATCTTTGCGTGAGATTACGGGAAAGATGCAACTCCAGGTAAGCTGCAGCTAAGATCGATAGGCCCCACAAGCACATGGCACCTATCATATAAGTCTAAGGACTGTGCAAGCACCGTCATGCCCATTTAAGCACAAAGAAATCTTATATCATTATTATCACAATTAATGAACACACAAATGAAGTTCTGCCCAAGGATTATCAAGTACATGGAATGATTAAACTCCCATCTTAAAGCCAAGTTTGCACTTGCCTTGGTGCGTCCAAATTCATCAGCCCAAGTAAGACCACCATTATATTCATGTTGATATTCAGCTGCCCAGTCTCCAGACATAGATGGCTTGACTTGATTGTCATCAATAATTAGTTCTCCACGACTCATCTTCGAAACAAACTGGAGAAACTTTGAATTCTGCGAAGTCCCATGCAAAGTTAGAGTTTATATATAATACAAAAGGGCACAGAAAGTGCCTTAAAAGAATAAATAAATGGAGCTACAAGGGTGAATACAATTCAGAGCAATGATTTTTTTTTTTCGCTGTTTAACCCAACAGCCATAAGAAGAGACATCTGAAGCCGCATAATGCAACCAATTCACACCATCTGAATACATCCAATGGATAGTAAGACCATTAAACATGCACACAAACATATACCTGAAATTTAGGGTCATTATTCTGAGCCAATGTATGTGCAAGCATTCGAGTCTGCTCCATTGCTGCAAAGTCTGAGATATTTGCACCTCTTGTTTGACCCAATAGAGACATTTGAGATTGTTCCTGCATTTGAACAAAGTAAACATGAACACATGTTCCCTAATTACCTTAATAGGCCAGACTTGTAACTGATCCGAAGATCTTTTGTTTCAAAAGTATGAAACTCATCACTGATGGATAGTCGACCTAGTGGGATGGGGTGTAAGGGGGTTCGAAGCTTAAGAATGGAAAAGACAATGATAGCGGAGCGGCACCCTAAATAGGGCCACACTCGAACCGGATTAGTCGGAGTATGGCTCCAAATACTCGTGGTGAGAACCAAAAGAAAAGCATGAAACTCATCTTCAATTATCTTAAAGATTGTTGTATCCGGGGATTTGCATCAGACATTAAAGAAAAATATCCTATTGTTAGTCTGTGAATGGGGATTTTATGGTTGTGATGAATTCAAACAGTTTGTAGAAAGATGAAGAAAGCTTGGAAAGCACTTTTAAGGCAGACTGAAAATTGTTGACAGAAAATCTGCATGGCCAGTTTGACAAGCAACATAATGAAAGGGAAAATAGTAATGGCTTGATATTGGCTCATACAATCATTTTTTTTTTTCAGTAGGAGAAAGTCAGTAGGGCAAGGCCTCATTATAACCAAGGCATTTTAAATGGTAGAACAAGTAAAGAGGATGCAAAACGGTTGTGCATCACCTCTTCCTAGTGAGGGTTACAACAATAGGAAAATAACTATTAATATTACCTTATACTGGTTGCAACCTGATGGTGGATCTAAAGAGTCTCAGACTTTCAAGTGGTTTAGAATGAGGAAAGAGGATATATATATTAGGGTGTGGTATCACCTCTTCCGGGGGATGCTTATGACAATTGGAACATAACAATCAATAATACGTTACGCCGCTTGCAAGATGATAGTGGGTCTAAAGAATCTGAGACTCAAGTTCTTTACAGCTGGTGAATCCTACTGGAGAGGAGATCGTAATGCAAAAGATGACTACTTTCAACAATAGGAAGAAATAGAAAGCAGAAAAGAAGCCTCAGAAACTGTCTACCTCCGTCAATTATGAGGGGAAACGGGCTACATGGTACAGGGAGAAGAGATCATCTTAAGGAAACGAGGGGGGTTACAAATATTTTTGTAGAAAAAGAAAACAAACAAAGAAGAAAAAATTAAATTGACGAGGAGTAGGCATCCACGCAAATAGTATGGATTACAAAATCACAAAACAGAACAAAGTAAAGACAAAATAAAGTAAAATGCACACACACATATTAGAGAGAGACTGATTGCTTAATCCCTTGAACATCTTGGACAGTTATATGCTTTCAAGGAGATAACACATAACACGCTTCAGTATATACTTCTGCCTTTAGCTAACCAGAATTGATCAAGAAATAAGCTCCCAACAAGTTTGGGTGCATCCAGAATAAAGGTAGTGATTCATTGACCTAATTCTTGTTGAAAATTGACCATATGTACAGTCCAATGAACCATGCACACTAATTTCTGCACCTTTTTGTTATTAGATTGAGTTTATGATGTTGCTCACAGCAAATGATAACAATATTTCCCCTTACAAAGAAAACCAATAGCTTCACATGCATTTACTACATAATTATTCTTCTTACCCTCTCAAATTCAGAGGCCCAACCATTAATGCCATGTTGCCGTTCGAATGAGAGAGCCCATGACTCTGGATCACCTTGTTGTGCTCTATGCTGATCAAACTCAGTTACCCACCCATTTGCAGGAAGATGGCCAGCTTGTCTACTTCCCTGGGACTCATTCCAGTACTCCTCCAACTCTGGAAATCTACCAGGAATATGTCCTTTGGACTGAACACTGTTGTCTATATCTAAAGAACATAAGAGTGCATCAACCTGGAAATATAAAGGAAAAAACAAAAGGCATAATCAATACAATTCTGAATGTAATGTGGCTAAGCTATACACAGTTCAAATATCCAATGAAAAATGAGATCAGAAAAGACAATACCCAAATCTAAGTTCAACAGACACCTAACTGGCATCCATGTCAATCCTAAACAGTGAGACCAAGATAGATGTTGCCTTTGGGAGTCTAGAAAAGAATTATAAAAGGTTATCTTCATAATTGAGTAGACAGTTCAATCCATGTCTTTCTGGAAGACAAGGCCTCAAAAGAAGACAGGAAGCATGAATAACTTCAAGCTTAATCCTACATAAAATTAGGGAACCCAAAATATAAATCAAAGAGATTTTTTTGGGTTCACTGAGCAGATAGCACAGAAAATCCCGGACTTGCAGATGAAAGATGAGAAACTATGAGAATGATGCAGTCTATGCAACAACCAAAAGAAGAAAACTTCAAAATTTATGAAGAACAATATTTTCATCTGGGTCGCCTTTGTGTTAAGCAATATAACAAACCTGTGCGTTAATGAACTCATTGCTCTTATCAGCAAACATGTGACGGGCCATTATACTAGTGCGATCCCTAATACACTGTTTATCAACTTCAGATAGTCCTAATCCTGGCAGCGGTGCAGGATGAAAAGGTATACCACCACGGCTACTATCGAGAAAAGAATGCAGAAAGTTTGACAACACTCTTTGTGGAGGCCCTGTGACAGAAGGAGAAGGGTTAGTAGATTCATAATGCACTTCAATACCTAAGGACAAGAAACTGGGAACCACAACTAAGAGGTGACTTGATAACCAAGTTAAATCTTCGACAAAGAAACATGAAGACAATTTGTGATCATCAGGCGTAATACCATCCAAAGTTGGTTGCAACTGGGAATTAACTTGACGATATGCATGCTCAAACTCTGGTAGGTGGGGTTGACTTGCCCTTCCCTGAAGATGAGGAGGCTGAGCATGGTGAATCTCATCCCACACATCTGCAAATTGACCTTGATCTGCAGCCCGGAAGCCATGAAGGAAGTCTGAGCCCTGACACTTCAGAGTATTATCAGGGTGTTCGTTAAAATTAACAATCAGATCATGCAGGAAAATAAGATCAAACCTGTGCACTAGGCTGCAGATAATGCTCCTGATCAAACTCTGAACCTGGTAAAGTCGGAGCATCTGGGTAGTACTGTCTATCAGAACTGGTTGGTATTGAAGCAGGAAGCTCCTTCAATCTTTCCTGCAAGAAAAGTCAATATTTCAACGAACAATAGCTCGGTTTCAGTTTGACAGACAACTATAATAAAGGCACTTTTTTTCTATGCTCCAACATAATATGATTTATTTATCTTGCATAAAAGCAAAATGCATCTACCATCATTTTAACTTGAATACACAAATAAATTTATATATATAAATATATATTGATAGGGAAAACATGTGAAAAATTAGTGAACAACACAAGGAAAAATGATGAAATTTTTGGGGGAAGAAAGAAAACTAAAGACGCTCCAAATTAAAATGAAAATATTGATTTCCATGATGAGCAATGAAAACAAAAAAAGACTATACAAAGGAAATGCATTTAATGAAATCCCAAAAATAAATAAGAACAAAACAGAACATAAGATAATTTAAGGTTACTTTAATAAGTGAAAAGTTTAAAGTTCATGAGAAATCATCATCTCCAAGTTGACAAAATGACATGGGTAAGTCGATAAGAATCAGCGTGCCCAAATGGAATCAAACGACATAACTAGAAGGCAAATATTCAGATGCTGATATCTCAATTCAAAACCCTAAAGACTCAAACCCAACTCAATAGAATTGTATCAAAGTACAGAGATAGCATCAGGCAAAGAAAAGAAATAGAGGATGAGTGAAATTGAGAGATGAAAAGCGAGTGAGGGAGAGAGAGAGAGAGAGAGAGAGAAACCTGAGTAGTCTTAGAGGAAGAACCAATAAGAGCGTTAGCCAAAGCAGCAACGGGATTTGAGGAAGAAGATGAACCGGGAACAGCACAGGCTGCTCCACCTGTTACAAGGTCACGCATCGCCATGGCACTCTCTAAATCAAAAAGACAAAGAAGTCTTGAATCTGTTTGGCTATAGTCTCTCGGTCTTTGTGCCCCAGTTCTCCTTTCTCATTTATCTCTTCTGCTCCTTTCTTTTAATTTTAATTTTTAATTTTTTTTTTGTCTCCGTCGTCACTTGACACACACTAACTTCGGTGCACGTGTCTGCTTTCCTGCACGCACGAGCCTGGGCCTCCGGCCCAATTCTGCTGTAATGACCTCGCTGGCTAGGGCCTCGGCCTCACAAAAGAATCCTCCTCGATTTAAGAATTTTTTTTTTGGTGATTTGAACCCAAGTCTATCATATGGGAGGAAAAGACGCCGCTTGAGCAAAAGCTCTTTGGCAGTTTAAGAATTTATTTTGTTGACATTATTTTTCATTCAAGTCCCCAACGGGCCGATGGTCACAATGTTCAATCCTCCTTAAGTTTCAAAATTTATTTTGTTGATATTCAAGGAATTGCAAAAGTTTTCATCAAATATTTTTTTATTCTATAATGTTTGTGATATTAGATAGTTAAAGTACAGACTATAAAATTTGTAAATAATTGTTATAAATTTAAATTAGTATTATATAAATAACTTTTATACTAAAAAATCTTATTTAATTTCAATAATTTAATTATTTTAATTCTATCGAACACTTCCATAAAATTATACTTCATATTTCAAAACAATGTCTTCCTCCTTAGTTGAGTCACATGTCAACATAAGAAATGTTGGGTTTCAACTTTATATTATATGTGTCTTGATATATGTGTTAAGTGGTTTTACATTTATGAGAAGAATTAAAAACTATAGTCTTTTAATTTTTTCCTCCTTAATCTACACACGATCCCTTTATCGCTCTTCTATGTTTTTGAATGTTTCGTCCATCACTTTCTTTCGCATTGCTTCTCTCTTTATTTTAACATTAAAAGATATTATATCTCAAAATTAAATCAATTATAAAAAATATATATATAGGACGGAACATAACATCAAACAAGGAATTCAAAGATAAAATAGTATCTCTTGTCCGATGTCATTTGTAGTAGCAGATTTCATATCGAAATGGTTGAATCACATGCTCATTTGGTCAAACGTGGAATCACAGGACGAAAACCACGCACAAGTTACAACCGAAGTCCTTTACGATAATTTCCTCAGTGGAGAGCTTTCTCAAAAAAAAAAAAAAAAAAAAAAGAACAGAACAAAGGATGGTGTCTCTGAAAACAAAGAGTCCTCTCTTTCTCTCTCTTTCTCTTGCCATCTCTTCTTGTTGCAACCTCATCTTGTTTGCACACATATTTATAGGTGTGCACTAAGACTTCTTCAACGAGATTCAATCCATGGCGGTAGAAAGAGGCGTGATCATCATGAAATTCCATTTCATGATGGTAAAGAGACGTGACCATCTTGGAAATTTCTTATTGAGGCAATGGAGAAGTGAAGTGGGTCGGATTCAAGTCGACCTATCATGGACGCCTATGTATGGCTTCCAACATCTCTTACTCATCGTTTTCATACAAGAAAATTGGTCATACGGTCTACAAGCACACCCCCTGCACTTGGGAACCCAAACTATGCACCGATTAGGGATAACACAGCAGCTACAATCTAAAAAAATGTATGAAATGTCTTTGTGTCTCGTTGTACTCCAGACTTATTTTGTTACACCATCAAATTATACCCAATCTCTCAAAGGTAATCTCAATATTTTATTATGTATTCACAATTATATCTCAACTCATGAAAGGAAACATAATTGGTCGACCAATGAATATATATGAAGGGTGTAATCAAAATAGTCTTCATTTCCATCCACGTGTTACTCAATGATAAACGAACTACTTTCCCAACATGTCCCGAAAGATGGAATCAAACATAATATAAGAAAGATGT
This sequence comes from Dillenia suffruticosa, assembly GCA_033439265.1. Lineage (NCBI taxonomy): Eukaryota > Viridiplantae > Streptophyta > Magnoliopsida > Dilleniales > Dilleniaceae > Dillenia > Dillenia suffruticosa. Next base: position 5,926,504 of record JAVTVX010000002.1, on the reverse strand, counting down.
CAAAGTAGCAAATATTTGTTTATCATCTTATAACATTGTTGAAAGTCACATAAATTACTATTAAAGAAACGCATATAGTAAGAATACAGAGATTTTCTTAAGATAAAACTTACTCACTCTCCTTTTTTCGGTCGTCTCTAGTTCATGTGATATGAAATATGTGTTATGGTGGTAAACCCTCTGTACCATTTGTACAAGAGCATGTCTTTTCATCTCATAATAAAACCACCATACATATACACTGTTGGAAAGTTTATGTGGAGTAGAATGTCAACATGCAAATAATTCATGATAAAAATATTCATAAAGTCAAAAATCTAACAAACATGGCCACTTGCACTACATTCAAAATCAAATTTATCATTATTTGGGTTGAATTTTACCATGAAAATTTGCATGAGGGTTTATTATCATGCAAGGAATATGTGCACAAAGTTTCATGATTGCAGAATAACTATAGAAAAAACTGTCATTAAAACACTCTTAAAGTTTTACAAAATTCCAACCATTGACAGTTCTTAGCATGGATTCAATCACTTAAACTCTGATACCAGTGTAGGATGGAACATAACATCAGACAAGGAATTCAAAGATAAAATGGTAGCTCTTGTCCGATATTATTTGTTGTAGCGGATTTCAAATTAGAATGGTTGAATCACATGCTCCTTTGGTCAGATGTGGAATCACAAGATAGAAACCATACACAACTCACAACTCAAGTCTTTTACGATGATTTCCTCAGCAGAAAGCTTTCTAAAAAAACAAACACACAAAACACAAAACAGAACAGAAAATGGTATCTCTGAAAACATAAAGTTCTCTCTCTCTCTCTCTCTCACCTTCTCTTCTTATTGCAACCTCCTTTTGTTTGCACACATATTTATACGCATGCACTGAGGCTTTTTCAATAAGCTTCGATCCATGGCATTAGAAAGAGGCATGATCATCATGAAATTCCATTTCATGATGGTAAAGAGACGTGACCATCTTGGAAATTTCTTGTCGAGATGGTGGAGAAGTGAAGCGGGTTGGATCCAGGTCGACCCATCAAAGGCGCCCATGTATAACTTCAAACAATATATATATTAAAATAAATTAATAATTTATTTGATTTTGAAAATATTTGATTTTTTTTTACTTTCATATTTATAATAATAAATTTTTTATATAAATCTAACTTAATATAATATCTTAAAAAAGTAATGGATCTATAATTTTTCATATTAATATATTATTTCTCATATTTAATTTTTTTACACTCTGTACACCCCCTCTCTCTCTCTCTCCCTGAATGCTATAAGAGATCCACTCTCCGAGACCTAAAGACCTGAACTGCTTAAACTGTTCAATGGCCATTTTTCCTCTATTGTTTCTTCATAGAAGTGAAGAAAAGAGAAAGTGGGGAGGAGATTTCTCTCTCATATCTCTCTTTCCAAGTGTCTACATTTCCTTGTGCTTTTTTTTCGGGTAACTTATTTTGTGTTTGGTTTAGTGAAAGAGGCGGAGAAAAATCAATGAAATAGATTTAATGATAAAATATTAAAATTTTAAAATAAAATTTTAAGTTTAAATTTTTAGAATAAAAAATAAACATTAGATAAGCAAACTTCTAAATTGGGTCCCCAAATCATTGGAATTGGATTAATCGAAATTTCAACACTACAAAAAAATACGATTTTTGCGACGAAATTTAGCTACGAATTTTTTCTGTTACTATTTTATGACGAATTTAGTGACGAAAACTTTTTTCATCGCTATTTCCAATGAAATTTGTGACGAAAAAATAGTCGTAGATAATTTAGCGACGACCGGTAATTCGTCGCTAATTTTGTGACGAATTCAGAATTCATTGCTAATTTTACGATAAATTTCGAAATTCGTAGCTAATTTTGTGATTAATTTCGAATTCGTCGCTAATTTTGAGACGAATTTCGGAATTCGTCGCTAAATTTGAAAAATAATTAAATAAAATAAAATATTAATATTTATTTATTAAATAATAAATTAATCTGGCGACAAATTTTAGAATTCGTCGCTAAATTTGAAAAATAATTAAATAAAATAAAATATTAATATATATTTATTAAATAATAAATTAATTTAACGATAAATTTCGGAATTCGTCGCTAATTTTGTGACGAATTCAGCGACGAATTCCGAAACTGATCACAAATTTAGCGACGAATTTCAGAATTTGTCGCAAATTTGAAAAATAATAAAATAAAATAAAATATTAATATATCTGTATTAAATAATAAATTAAATTCGTCGCTAAATTTGAAAAATAGTAAAATAAAATAAATTATTAATATATATTTATTAAATAATAAATTAATTTTATGATGAATTCAGCGATAAATTCTGAAATTTGTCGCAAAATTAGTGACGAATTCAAAATTCGTCGCTAAATTTGAAAAATAATAAAATAAAATAAAATATTAATATATATTTATTAAATAACAAATTAATTTAGCGACGAATTTCGAAATTCTTCGAAATTCATCGCTAATTTCGAAATTTGTCGCTAAATTTGAAATATAATATAATAATAAAAAATATTAATATATATTTTTTATTTTTTATTTTAAAAAATTATCATATTTATTATTTTTAATTAATATGTTATATTTTATTTTTATTTTATCTTTTTTAAAAATAGTATTATTATTTTTTAAAATCTTTTATTATTTTATTTTAAACTAATATTTTATTATTTTATAATAAATTGTTATTTTATATTATTTTATTATTATTAGAAAAATATGAAGGAAAGATAATAAGTAAAAAAAAAAAAATTATAACAGATAATAACATTTAGTTTGGTGGTTATATGATCTTAAAATTTTACGAAAGTGCAGAAGTTCAAACCATGGTGGGAGCAAAGCAGAGGCATTTTTCAAGAATTAAGTGAGGGAGAGCGTGTGGGCGGATGCTGGCTTGGGCATGCAGGCGGGAGCACATTTTGTTTTCATTGGTAATTTAGCGACAAATTTAGTGACGAATTTATATCCGTCGCTAATTTAATGATGAATTTTTTTCGTTCCTAAATTAGAGACAGATAATTTTTCGTCGCTAAATTTCTGACGAATTTGCTGACGAAAAATTATCCGTTACTAAATTTAGCGATAAATTTTAGATTTTGTTACAAATTTAGCGATGAATTTTAGATTTTCATCACTAAATTTGCGACGGATTTAGCGACGAAAAATTATCCATCGCTAAATTTCAAGACGGATTTCTAATTTTTGTTGTAAAATTTTTGCGATACGTTATTAGCGACGAAAAATTTATCATCGCTAACTCCGTCGCTAACGTTTTTAGTGACGAATTTTTATTAAATTTTCGTCGCTAAATTTGTAACTAGAAGTATGTTTTTTTGTAGTGCGATAATAATGATCAAATACCAAAAAAAAAGAGTGTTAAATATTAATTTAACTCAAAACTTAATACAAAGTTGGTTTGAGTTTTAAAATTCTAATCGACAAAGGTATCTTTAGGATGTCAAGGTTGAGGTCTGAACTATCCTAAGTTTTGATAAATATGTTTAGACATTAATATTTAGGTTAAATCTAGTTATCTTTGTTTTTATATCTAAATATATTGTATTAATTAGTAGACATAAGATAAATTTAAGGTGACACAAAACAAGAATCTTTATTGATCTTGTGATGAATATTAAATCTATTTATAAATATTTTTATTTAGTAAATTAGATGACACATGGCGAATAATATGTTTTAATTAAACTATATAAATAAGGTAGAGACCGTAATTCACTAACATTTATATTAGACATATTTATATCATGGGATTAAACAATTTAATATGTTTAAAATAAAGGCATATCATCTATCATAACAATAATGACCAACAAAGAGGAGGAAACAAATGTAAAATTCAGCATAATAAACATTACCAACGCTACAAGCTTGAGTAGTCAAAAAGAGATCACGACCTATAATCTAATAACACATGATATAAATTAAACAATTCTTTCTATTGGAGTTGTTTTTTGGCTCCACAGATAGTTGTCCTTTCATCTCAAACAGGAAGTCAGTGCCAATTTGTCCACCGAATCGTTACGGGTGGAAAATTTGCAAAAACCCCACAAGGGCTCTCCCGCCGGGCCAGCCCCAGTGGGGTTATTACATGTTTCCCATCTGCGGCGATCTAGCAGAGACATCGACTTTGGTTCCCTGATTAGGTCGAAAAGGCAATCATCCGCAAAGCGTAAGAAAAAAAAAATGATTCCAACACCTTGCATTGTACAATGATGGAAATTTGAAACATAAGCAGCGTACAAAAAAAGAAGAGTTGAATGCAAAAGCACAAAGCATTAAAGTAGTTCATTTCTTTGCACTTGATATCATCTTTTTTTTTTACCTATTTTAATAAATAATTAATTAAATTAATCAATTTAAATTGACAAAACTTCAAATAATAAACCCTCAAATTTTCATTCCTTACCATCTTAACCTACAATTAAAGTTTGGAGAGAACTTAAGCCCCACCCATTTTCAGGCTGTTTGTCCAATTTTTTTTTTTTAAAAAGGTTATTATTTCTTTTATAGTTAGTGTGAAATATAAAAATTTTAAAATTTAAGTGATAAGTTATTTCATAATTTTACTTAAAAAATATTCTTTCATATGAGTATAATGTTTGACAAAATAGCTTATATAAACTCTAATATTTAATAAAATTATATTAAAAGTAATTATTCTTTCATATGAGTATAATATTTTAAGGGAATGATTTCGTAAATAGTTAAATTAAGCATATATATATATATATATATATATATATGATAATTTTTGTATATTTAAATATTTTTTGATTTATATATATAATAAAATTATAATTTTGTCAGATATTTTTATTGATTCAACTAAAATAAATTGTAGAGTTTCTAACTCTACCAATTTTAATAACCTTCGGCTCTACTAGATGTTTGGTTTCTGAAACCTTTACAAAATTATTTAGAAGTGCAAATTTTGGAATTTTCATTCCATCAAAATTTTGATAAGTTAATGTAATTTGGTTCGCATTCGAAAATCAAAATTGGAGTTAGAATTAAAGATTTTGACAATAGATTTTAAAAAATTATTATTCAATTAAATTTCAGAAATCTCATAATTTGAATATTTCATTCACAAATGTTATTCCTATTCTATTAATTTAAACAAATTATATAAATTTTAATTTCAATTTATTTTAATCGAACCATGCACCTGTATAAAATCAAACACTTGAACTGTTGGAGATTGATCCTTTTGAAAAAGGTAGGCAAGCATTCTTGCTCATCAAATTCTAAAAGTTGGAATCAATCATAACCCATTCAAAATTCAACCACACCACATTCATGCAAACCATCAACCATGACCAATAGGTCACATGTCCGTGGGTCAAAACTTACCAACTTTTGCTTTCAAGACACATCAAATATATCGACAAACAATCAATTTAATAAAATAAGATATTAAATTTTTTAATCAAATTTTAAGTTCGAAACTTAAAAAAAAAAAAATTAGATTAGGAGAGTTATCTCTAAATAAGTTTATATAAATACTCGAACCGAATTAATCAGAATATAAATCAAAATATCGATACTCTAATAAAATAAAAGACACTTAAAATATTTTGACATATGATATTTTAATTGAAATCAATTTGAACCAAGGAACTATTAAGGGACTCAACGCCGTTAATGAGTTATATCCAGAAAATAGAACTCATACAAATCTTTTAAGCTAATGTTGCTGCCATAAAAGTACTTGCAAAACAAGCAGGCTTCTTTGTACTTGTTTCTTGCAACCTAATTCCTTTGTTGATATTAACTCGAACAGAAAGTTAGGTTTGGATCCAAATAGATTCATATGTCAAGTTTATGAATTAAGACAAGTTTTACGTTATCATAACAGATTTGGAAAGTTTATATAAGAAAATTAATAAAATCTGAGTTGACCAGCTGACAAAATAAATAATATATATGTAATTATATATATATATATATATTTTACAATTAAGCACTAAATAAAAATACAGGCGGGTTGTAACATTTTGAGCTAACATTAGCTGTAAAATAATATTAACTATCAAGTTATGGCGGGTGCAAGAGGGATGGATTCGACGGTTTTAAGCTTGCCCCAGGCAAGTTTGGGTTTTTACTTGAGAGCTTTGCGACGAGTTTGAGGCTTGTATGAGTGTCAACACGTTTGAAGCCTAAAAGAGAGACTCAAGCTTGATCCGATCCGATACAAGATTGGACGAGTCGTGGGGCATGCTTAGCCCTTATCACAAACTTTTATATTCTTTTATTATAGAAACAAGAGAAATTGAAAAAAAAAATGTTGACAAGGTTAAACTTATGAATTCTATTCGTGGTTGCTAAACACTTTGATAGGATTAAAATTGCCGGTAGTAGTATATTTTAAATGCGATAGGCGAAAACTCTTGTGATAATATTTAAAATACCGATTATTCCTTTTTTTTTCTAGTTTAATTAAAATCTTTTATTCTTTAAAAATATCAAAAATTTACTTTCACATATCCCTCTAGCTTTTTTTGTTGTCCTATAAAATTTTTGAAATAAATGTCAACCATATTTATAAGTAGACAAAATTATAATTCCAAAAACTTCAAAATTACATGCAAAGAACAATTTTTTCTCTTCCGTTTTCTAACAAGAAAATAAACATTCTATTGGGGGGGAATGAAAGGATTTATATGGGGACTTAAATATGTAATTTTTGTAAAAAAATTACATATTGAGAGACTTAAATTTGGTTAAAACAAAGTTTCACCAAAGAATGAAAAAATAAAAAAGAGTTCATTGAAAAGTAATAGCTGTTACAAAACAGTTTCATGAAATTTCATTAGAGCAAGGGGCAAAAGAAAGAAATGGAGTCAAATGCACAGTTGAAACCTTTATATTGTTTGCTTATATAGTATACTAGTATGGTTTTGGCCGCACAAGGTGCGGCCTTTGTCCAGATTTTTTTTTTCTTTCTTTGTGTGTCTTATAATTATTGAAAAAAAAAGAATAAAGGGTGAAAAAATGAAGTAAATAAAAAAAAAAGAAGAAACAAAAACAAGAAGTAAAAAAAGGAATAATAAGAAATCGGTAACAGTGAAATTAAAAAAAAATCAATTAAAAAAAAGAATGGTGAAGGGAGAAAAAAAAAAGAAATAAAAAAAAGAAGAAAAAACCCAAAAAAAGTAATAGAAAAAAAAAGAAATGGTGAAGGATGAAAAAAAAAGAAATAAAAAAAGAAACAAAAAAAGGTAAAGGGTGAAAAAAATATAAAAAGAAAGGAAGAAGAAAACCAAAAAAAAAAAAAGGAACAGTAGTTCCCATCCAAGGTGGCAATTCCTCCCACCTCCCCCTCCCTACTTGTTTTTTAAAAAAAACTTTCAATGGTGTGTAGCTATACATACACACAGTTTTTTTTAATCGGATGGTATTTTAATAAATTAGATAACTGAAAGGGGTCAAAAAAAGGAAATGACCTAAAAAAAACTAAATTGCATCAAGTGGCATCAAGAGTAAGAGGGATTTCTAAAAAGAGTTGTGAAAATAGTGAAACCAATAAAAAAGTGCAAAAAAAAAAGCCGAGTGAGGATAACAGATAAATTAATAAAGAAAAAGTGATGAAATGTGAAAAAAAAGGATAAAAAAAAAGCAAAAAAGGGTAAAGGGTAAAAAAAAAGAAGTAAAAAAGGAATAGTAGTAAACCGGTAACGATGGAATCCAAAAAATAAAAAAATAAAAAAAGAATGGTGAAGGGTAAGAAGAAGAAGAAGAAGAAGAAGAAGAAGAAGAAGAAGAAGTAGAAGAAAAACCCAAAAAAAAAAAAAAAAAGAAAGTGTGAGGGTGAAAAAAAAAGAAACAAAAAATGGTAATTGGTAAAAAAAAAAAAGTAAAAAAAAAGCAAGAAGAAATCTCAAAAAAAAAGTGGGAATAGTAGCCAACTGTTTCCATCCAACATGACACCCTGCTTACTTCCCCCTCCCCATTTATTCCTTTAGACAACTAAAAAGAGTCGAAAAAAAGAAAATGATTAAAAAAAAACCAAATTGTACCAAATGACATTGAGAAGAGCAAAGACTTTCAAAGAAAGTTATAAAAATAGTCAAATTCATAAAAAAGAAGCAAAAAAAAAGGCAGAGAGGAGAATGGATAGATTAATAACGAAAAAAAGAATGAAAGGTGGAAAAAAAAGTGAAAAAAAAGAAGGGTAAAGGATAAAAAGAAGAAAAAGAAGAAAAAGAAGAAAAAGAAGAAACAACAGAAAATAAGTAAAAAAAAAAGAATGGTAGCAAACCAATAATAGTGGAATTCCAAAAAAAAAGAGTGAATAAAAAAAATGGTGAAAGATGAAAAAAACCAAAAAGTAAAAAAAAAAAAACCAAAAAAATTAAAAAAAAAAAGTGTGAAGGGTGATAAAAACAAAGAAGGGTAATTAGTAAAATAAAAGTAAGAAGGAATCCAAAAAAACAAAGTTGTGAAAACAGTGAAAGTCACAAAAAAAAGTGAAAAAAAATAGAAAGAGAAGAAGAGATAGATTAATAAGGAAAAAAAAAAGATGAAATGTGGAAAAAAAATAAAAAAAGAAGCAAAAAAAAAAGAAATATAAAGGGTGAAAAAAATAAGTAAAAAAAGGAATAATAATAAACCAAAAATAACGGAATCCAAAACGAGGAGTGCAAAAAAAAAGAAGATCGAATGGTAAAAAAAAAGAAGTAAAAAAAAAAAGAAAAAGAATAAGAAAAACCCAAAAAAAGTTTTTCTTTTTAAAAAAACAAGAAGAAATCCCCCCAAAAAATGGAGGTGGGGAATAGTAATCCACTGTTCTTGTCCTAGGTGTCACTTCCCCCATTCCCCCTCCTCTCTTCTTTTATGGGTAAAGGGTGAAAAAAAAAAGTTAAAAAAAGCAAAAAAAAAAGGAAGCGTAAAGGGTGAAAAAAAGAAATAAAAAGAAAGAAGAAACAAAAAAAAGAAGTAAAAACAAAAGGTATAGTTGTAAATCGATAACAATGAAATCCAAAAAAAAAAGTGAAAAAAAGAAGAAGAAGAAGAAGAAAAACTAAAAAAAAAACAAAGAAGTGTAAAAGGTGAAAAAAAGAAGAAAAAATAGAGCAAAAAAATAAGAGTAATTGGTTAAAAAAAAGAGAAAATCCAAAAAAAAAAAGGAAAAAGGAGAAGTGGGAACAGTAGCCGATTGTTCCTGTCCTAAATGTCACTCCTTCCACTCCCCCTCCCATTTTCTTCTTTTTTATATATAGTAAGAAAGATAAAAAAAAAGAAGCATAAAGTGTGAAAAAAAAGGAGTAAAAAAAATAAATAATAGCAAATCGATAATAGTGAAATCAAAAAAAGAAAGGCAAGGGTGTAAAAAAAAAGAAAAAGAAAAACCCAGAAAAGGTTTTAAAAAAAGGAAAAAAAATAAGGGTATTTGGTAAAAAAAAGTAAAAAAAAAAAAGCAAGAAAAAATCCCAAAAAAAGTGTGGGAACAGTAGCCCAATGTTTCAGTCCTAAGTGTCATTCCCCCATGCAGAAGTTAAAAAAAAAGATGTGAAAGAAATATGCGCAAAGGGTGAAAAAAAGATGTAAAAAAAGAAGTACTAGCAAACTGTTAACAGCGGAATAAAAAAAATAAGTAAAAAAAAGAAGAGCACATGATAAAAAAAAAAAGAAGTAGATGAAGAAGAAAAACCCAAAAAAAGAAAAAAATTGGTGAAGGGTAAAAAAAAAAGACTAAGAAGAAATCCAAAAAAAAATAGTATTCCGGTCCAAAAAAAAAAAAAGAAGTAAAAAAAAGTAAGAAGAAATCCAAAAAAAATATTAAAAAAAAGCCTATGTTCCCGGTCCAAAAAAAAAAAGCTTGAACAGTAGACAACTATTCACATCCTAGGTGTCACTCCCCCAACTTCTCCATCCCCTCTTCTTCTTTTATATATAGTAAGACTAAGAGGGTTTTGGCCATACAAAGTACGGCCTTGGCCTAGATTTATTTTTTTCTTTTTCTTGTGTATATTATAATTATTAAAAGAAAACCATGAAAAGTGAAAAAAAAAGAAATAAAAAAGAAAAAGAAGAAACAAAAAAATTAGTAAAAAAAGGAAATAGTATGAAATGGGCAACGGGGGAACCCAAAAAAAATGAGTAAAAAAAAAAAGAAAAGTGAATGATGAAAAAAAAAAGTAAAAGAAGAAGAAAAAAAAGAAAAACCCCAAAAAAAAGTATAAAAAAAGGAGAAAGGGTGAAGAGTGAAAAAAAAAAGAAAAAACTGAAGGGTAAAGGATAAAAAAAAGAAGTAAAAAATAAAAATAAAGAAAAAACCCCAAAAAAGGAACAACAGCAAACTGTTCTCATCCAAGATGGCAATTTCTCCCACCTCTCCCTCCCCACTTGTTTTTTTTTTTAAAAAAAATCTTCAATAGTGTGTAGATGTACATATACATAGTTTTTTTATCGGAAAGTGTTTTAGTAAATTAAACAATCAAAAAGGGCTCAAAAAGGAAATGACTCGAAAAAAACCAAATTGTACCAAGAGGCATCAAAAGGAGGAGGGACTTTCAAAGAAAGTTACGAAAACAGTAAAACTTACAAAAAAAAAAGTAAAAAAAAGCGGAGAGAGGAGAAGAGATAGATTAATAAGGAAAAAAAGATGAATGAACAAAAAAAGAAGTAAAAAAGAAAAAGAAGAAAACAAAGAAAAAAGAAAAAGCAGCAAATCGATAACAGTGGAACTAAAAAAAAGAGTGAAAAAAAAGAAGAGTGAGAGGTGGAAAAAAAGAGAAATAAAATAAAATAAACAAGAAAAATAAGAAGAGACCCAAAAAAAGTAAAAAAAAAAAACGGAGGTTGAAGGGTGGGAAAAAAAAAGAAACAAAAAAAAGAAATAAAAAAAGGAATAGTAGCAAACTAGTAATAGTGGAAGCTAAAAGAAAAAAAATGAAAAAAATGGTGGGAGGTAAAAAAAAGAAATAAAAAAAGGAAGGGAGAAGCGTGAAAAAAAGGAAATTAAAAAAAGAAACAAGAAACCCTAAAAAAAAGAAAGAAAAAAGGGAAGAGTAACAAACTGTTCCCATCTGAGGTGGCAATCCGTCTCACCCCTCCCTATTTGTTTCTTTATATACAGTTAAAAATTAAAATTAAGATAAAATTAAAATTATAGAAAAAAACTCCAAAGAAAGTAAAGTTAGAAAAAAAAATGAGAGAACAGTTATTTACTATTCCCATCCAATATGCTACTCCCTCCCACTCCCTCTTTCCCCCTCCCCCGCTTGTTTCTTATCTTAGAAAAAGAAAGAAACCCAAGAAAAAGAGAAAAGAAAAGGGAGGGAACAATGTGCTACTGTTCCCATCCAACGTGACATACTCTTCCATACCACTCTCTCCACTTGTTTCTTTCTATAATAATAAGATTATTATTATTATTATTATTATTAATTAATTAATTAAGAAAATTAAGAAAAATTAAAATTAAGATGAGATATATATATATATATATATATAGTGAAAGTTGGGAAAAAAGTAAAAAAGAAAAGAAGAAATAAAAAAAAGAAGTATAAAAAAGAAACAATAGCAAACCGATAACGGTATAACTCAGAAAAAAGAATGAATGAAAAAAAAGAAGTATGAAGGGTGAAAAAAAAAAAGAAGAAGAAGAAACTCAAAAAAGTATAAAAATAAAGGAGAGGAAGGTTGAAGGGTGGAAAAAAAAAAGAAGTAAAAAAGGAAAAAGAAGAATTAAAAAAAGAGAATAGTAGCCAACCGTTTCCATCCGAGATGGCATTCCCTCCTACTCCCCTCTCCCCACAAGTGAAGGGTGGGAAAAAAAAAAAGAAGAAACCCAAGAAAGGAAGTAAAAAAAAAAAAGAACGGTTGTAACATGAAATCCAAAAAAAAAGGAGTGAAAAAAAGAAGGGTGAATGGTGAAAAAAAGTTAAAAAAAAAAGAAAGGTCAAATGATGAAAAAAAAATGTAAAAAAATAAGGAAAAAAAAGAGTAAATGGATAAAAAAATAAGTAAAAAAATAAGAATAGTAGTAAATCGATAACAGTGAAATTCGAAAAAAAGAGCGAAAAAAAGAAAGAGTGAATGGTGAAAAAAAAATGAAGAAGAAACCCAAAAAAAAAAAGTAAAAAAAAAAAAAGGAGAAGCGTGAAGGGTAAAAAAAAAAAGTAAAAAAAAAGAATAGTAATACATCGATAATTGTGGAATACAAAAAAAAAGAGTTAAAAAAAAGAAGGGTGAATGATGGAAAAAAAAGTAAAAAAAAAAGAACGGGGAAGGGTATAAAAAAAGTAAAAGAAGAAGCAAAAAAAAATATGTGAAAAAAAATAAAAAGAAACATAAAAAAGGGAACAGTTGCACACAGTTCCCAATCGACATGGCACATTCTCCCATACCCATTCTCCTACTTATTCTTTTCTATAATAGTAAGATCCCAACTTGTTTCTTTCTATAATAGTAAGATTATTATTATTATTATTATTAATTAAGAATATTAAGAAAAATTAAAATTAAGATAAGATATATATATAGAGTGAAAGGTAGAAAAAAAGTAAAAAAAAAAAAAGAAGAAGAAATAATAAAAAAAAGAAGTATAAAATAGGAACAGTAATAAACCTGTAACAGTAGAATTCAAAAAAAAGAAGGAATGAAAAAAAGAAACATGAAGGGTGAAAAAAAAAGAAGAAGAAGAAACCCAAAAAAAGTAAAAAAAAAAAAGGAGGAAAAGGGTGAGTGATGAAGGGTGGAAAAAAAAAAAAGAAGTAAAAAAGGAAAAAAAAAGGAAAAAAAATCCCAAAAAAGGAATGACAAAAAGAGAAAACAGTAACCAACTGTTCTTATCTAGGATGACATTCTCTCCCACTCTCCTCTTGTCACGAGTGAAGGTTGGTAACATGAAATGGGTAACAGTAGCAAATGGGTAATATGAAATCCAAAAAAAAGTAGTGAAAACAAAGAAGGGTGAATGGTTAAAAAAAAGTAAATAAAAAAAGAGGAAATCTAAAAAAAGTTTAAAAGAAAAAAGGAAGGGTGAATGATGAAAAAAAAAGTAAAAAAAAAGAAGGAAAAAAGGAGTTAATTGGTGAAAAAAAAGAAGTAAAAAATTAAGAATAGTAGTAAATCGGTAATAGTGGAACTCGAAAAAAAGAACGAAAAAAAAGAAGAGTGATGGGTGAAAAAAAAGAAAAAACCCAAAAAAAAGTAAAAAAAAAAAAGAGGGGTGAAAAAAAAAGAAGTAAAAAAAAACAGTAACAAACCGGTAACTGTGGAATCCAAAAAAAAAAGGAGGAAAAAAAAAGGTGAAGAGTGGAAAAAAAAGTAAAAAAGAAAAAAGAAAGGGGGAATGGCGAAAAAAAGAAAAAAAAAAGAAGGAAAAAAAATAAAAAGAAACGAAAGAAAGGGAATAGTTGCACACTGTTTCTATCCAACGTGGCACATTCTTTCACATCCCTTCCCCACTTGTTCTTTTCTATAATAGTACAAAAAAGAAGAAAATAGAGTAAATTGGTGAAAAAATAGAAGTAAAAGAATAGAAACAGTAGCAAATCGGTAACTGTGAAATCCAAAAAAAGAGTAAAAAAAAAGAAGGATGAATGATGGAAATAAAAATTAAAAAAAAAGGAAGAAGAAGAAACTCAAAAAAAAGTTAAAAAAAAAAGAAGGGGGATGGGTGAAGGGAAAAAAAGTGAAAAAATGAAGAAAAAAAATAAGTGAAAAAAAAGAAAAAGAAACTAAAAAAAGGAAACAGTTGCACATTGTTCCCATTCGACGTGACACATTCTCCCACACCCCTCCCCCACTTATTCTTTTCTATAATAGTAAGATTAAGATATTTCAAGACCTCCCGGATGATAATTTAAATTTATGTATCATGTGAAAGTAAAAAAATCTAAATGATTATTTATTGGTTTGGTTTTATTAGATATACATTCTCCGTTAGAATATACTTCTCAAGAAAATTTTTATTTTCTAAAATTTTTCATATGTTGGTTTATTTTTTAAAATATAATTTATTATTAAATGGTAATGTTCCTTTTCAATTCCAAAAAAAAAAAAATCTAGAAACATTTTGAAAAAATTTTCAGATATTTATTTTCTTAATTTACATATTCTTTTGAAAAATATTTTCTTACATTTGATAAAAGATAAAGGAAAAAAAAAATCTTATATTTCTGAATTTTTTTCCTAAGATTTTCAAGAAAACTAGTTTAGCAAAAAAAAAAGAAAAAGAAAGAAAGAAAAACCCAAAAGGGAAAGACCCTACGCCTTTCCGTTCGACGGCTCTAGTCCGGTCAGGTTCACTGTCTTAACCGGAGCCGACCGGCTTGATTCTTTCGTTTAGTGTGAAAATCCCCCATTTTGCTGCAACCCACTGGCTTGTTCTTTCTTCTCTTTCTCTGCTGGTGGATAGAGAGAGAGAGAGAGAGAGAATGGCGACATCATCGTCGAGCAGTGGACTGACATTCAAGCTTCACCCGCTGGTAATCGTGAATATATCAGATCATTATACTCGCGTCAAGTCTCAGTCTAACCCTCCTCCGACAACCACAACCACCGCAACACCAACATCCCCGCCGTCTCCGCCACCGCGGGTTTTCGGTTGCGTTATCGGCATTCAAAGAGGACGCACGGTCGAGATCTTCAACAGCTTCGAACTTCTCTATGATCCCTCCACCGATTCTCTCGACCGTTCCTTTCTCGAGAAGAAACAGGAACTCTGTTGGTTCTCTCTTCGCGGTCTTCTATTTTTTTTCCTTGTTTTTGTTTTCATAGTTATGTATCTTAGGGTTTTTTTTCATTGATTTTTTACTTTTTTTTTTTTTCTCTTTTCTTGTTGCAGACAAGAAAGTTTTTCCGAATTTCTATATCCTTGGATGGTATTCGACGGGAAGCGATGAGCAGGAATCTGATATGCATATTCACAAAGCCGTACGTTTCCAAACCCTAATTCTGTTTTTCTACTTTACCTAAGCAGTACATCACTTGGCTATATGTTTTCATTTTTATGTTTACTTTGGGGTTTTACATTCTAGGTTTGTTTTGTTGCTTAAACGTAACACTGTTTGTTTAAGGTAATTGTTATGTGTTTAATAATTCAAAACTGTTTGATGAAAAGTTGTTTGAGCTATGATTATAACATAGCAGGATAGTGGATCCTTTCATCAAATGTCGCTTCGATTACCCCTCAATGGGAGGATATGAGACTTCAAGGTGCATATAGCACTCAGCCCTTCAATTTTACTAAATGGATGTTTTTCTGATTAAATTGTGAATGGGCTAGAAATTTGATATGTATGCTAAAATAGGAGCACAGAGCTGCTAAATATTTTTTGTCAATTTTATTCTTGTTTTTGAGAGGTGCTTTCCTTGTTTACTTCATCTTGCAAGTTGGTTGCAAAATGATTTATTTTGAAGATAGGCCACACAAAAAGAATCAATAAAAACAAAATGGGTATTTATGGAGATATGGCAGGTTAGCTGAAACATATTTGGGTTCATTAATTTATGCTGCTGTGAAGGTTTTTTTTTTTTTTTTTTTTGAGGTTTGAAAATGATTTCTTTGTTTATTAGGTGTAATATAGTTGTAGTTCTATTTTGCTATATCTATCAATAAACCATCCCTTTAAAAAATGTTGGGAAGATAATATTATAAGTCTTATAAATTTCTTTGCTATGTAGAGTTTTGTAATCCACATATAAGAGGCCACAAGAAGCCAATTTATCTAATTATGTGAGAGGAAAAACTTAGTATGATGTTTTACTTTGTTTGGCTGATTGGAAATAAGTCAAAAAAGGGACCACCTTCCTTACAAAGCTCCACCGTCAGCATAATTATGCTTTATGTGTCTATTAACAAATGGCTTATATGGACTGATTATTGCCTGTATAAAATGTGTTCTCGCATTAATGTGGCAGAGTTAGAAGCCTGCTGTAACATGGAACTTCCATTATTTCTTTGACATGGTCAGGCAATGACAAAACCAAATAGCCTCTAGTGGGGGCAATTGCTGCCACTGAAAATTTAGACACCATTGGATATTTTTGAAATTCCACCAAGTATGTCCACTCAATTTTCTGTAATTGATCTCATAAAACGTCAAAGCAGATATTTATGTGCATATGCACTAAAATTTCAAGAAAAGAAAGCAATGTTAGCCACGTATATTATATAAGATGTGAACATTTGTGCTTAGAGTGAGATATGTGTGCAAGTGAGTATGTGCGTGTGCTCATTCACATCCATGCTAGTTCATAGTTTGCCCACTTTTTTTTTTTTGGTTGAATTTGTCACTATGACAAGGAATTTTGCCTTAAATGATTGAGGTGAAAATGTGTATGAGATAGATTGTGCAAATAAGAGAGAACAGGTAGGAGTCTGAAACTATTTGTTCCAATTGAGGCAAAGATAAGGTAGTTTACTTACCATGCCATATTGCAAGGTTTATACTTGGTCTAGAACAAAATGGAATTTGAGTTGACTATTTTTTCTAATTGAGGCAAAGATAAGGTAGTTTACTTACCATGCCATATTGCAAGGTTTATCCTTGGTCTAGAACAAAATGGAATTTGAGTTGACTATTTGTTCTAATTGAGGCAAAGATAAGGTAGTTTACTTACAATGCCATATTGCAAGGTTTATCCTTGGTCTAGAACAAAATGGAATTTGAGTTGACCATCTTTTAGTTACTGAGTTACCTTCAGAATGATAGCCATTCTCATTTGTAGATCTTTGATTAAAGTGATTTTACATTGAAGATACACAGAGGCAGATGGCAGGCATAACATGAAGAATTTGTGATCAATTATATGTCTAGAAAAAACTAATAGCACCAATCAGTAAGGAAAGGCATACTTCCGTTTTGGAGCTTAACTCCACATCAAGTAGCCATTAAATTGTAAAACATAGTGCTCTTAGGCACCAGAACCTTTGTTAGCATTATTGTTTAACCAAAAAAAATTAAATTAAATATAATATGTTAACCAATAGGTGGAAAAAGTTGCAGGCGGCTTCTGATAGATTCTTGGCTCAGAACTTTTTTATTATTATGAAAATTTTCTTTTAAAACATTTAAATATAAACCAATATGTTAAAAAAAAATCCCGGCTGCTCCTAATATACATACATTTTTGGCTTGGAACCATTTGACTATTATGAAATCTTACACTTAAAGGTATAAGGCCAGGGCAACTCTTAACATGTTTGTGTTGAGTATTTTTGCTGATTACTTTGTTCGGCATTGGTTTATTCATTGCACAGCATTGGCACCCTTTGGTGACTTTCAACATAGTTTTTGGTTGTTCCATTGAGAAAAAATGTAACAATTTAACTACGAGAAGAAGCTGAGGACATGACATCAGTATTTTAACAATTAAACCTAAATGATGATGATATAGTTGCAATGGTCTCTCTCTCTCTCTTCGTTAGTTTGTTAGATTCCCTTTTTTTTTAACGTTCTTAATATAAGCCCCATAACAAAGTGCCCATGCTTGAGCCATGCTATAACTGTATTACTTCTTGTAGTGACCATGATCAATAATTCTTAATTTGGAGATCTATTGGCACGTGCCATATGCATATGGGCTACCTGTATCCAAAATTTGTTGGACAACCCCTAGCCCTATAAGTGGCATATCGGTGCTGCACAGGTACTAGACTAATTACCAAAATCATGGGCTCAGTATATGCCTGTATTTTTGTGATTATTTGAGTTATGCTAATGTTGGCAGTAGATGGCATGTTATACCTTCATAAGAAACTGGTTGGCAGAAAATCATGCATAACAATTTTGGCGATAATTATATCCTAGACATTATTCAACCTGAAAAAGTGGGCCTTCAATGAAAGTGGATGGACCTTAAATTCTTTTCTTGGCTTTGCTTTTTCTTTTTTCTTTTTTCTTTTTTCTTTTGGCTTCTTGAGGACTGGATGGGGTAATAAAATTGACCTCTGGTCTTATTGCTTGTATCCTGGTTTGTCATATAGAGAGCTGCTCAAGGATCCTTTTTTCCAGCTATTAAGTTTGTTTGAGGCTATGCCAATGGGCTTTAGTCTCAAAATTGTGCACCGCTGAACATAGAGAGATTTTGTGCATTAGTTCCTTTAGCTTTCTTGATGAACTCTACATTGGAATCCTGTTTTAGATTGCTCAATATAATTGTCTGCATTTAGATTGCTGTCACATCTCTCTAATGTTCACTATTTCCATGCATTCTTGGAGTTTCCCACTTTATTTTTAAATGCTTATATACATCATCTTGGGAATCATTCCTAGCATGCATTCAGAAGTTGATCATTGTTCAATAAAAATGTAGTGCATTTAGATTGTTGTCACATCTCTCTCATGTTCTCTATTCTCAGCATTCGTGGAGTTTTCCATTTTATCTTTGAATGCGTATATATATATCATCTTGGGAAATTATTTCTAGTGTGCATTTAGAAGTTGATCTGTTTGAGTTGCCATTTTTTCTCTATACTTTAACTTAATGTTTATTCTGAAAGATGATCATAATGAACATTTTTTCCAACAGTTGATGGATATAAATGAAAGCCCTGTGTACGTTCTCCTTAATCCATCTATCAATCATGCTCAGAAGGACCTTCCGGTGACTATCTATGAGAGTGGTATGCCTTTATTTTGCTTTATTGGTTCTCTTCACGAAACAAATTCTCTCTGACTGATGCCATGATGGACAGTATCATGTTGCTTCTTTTGCCACCTCGGGCTGTCCCTTATTATAATCGTAATATATAGATCCATGCAGTTTATCTAAAAGTCATGGCATGGTATTAAAAAATTTTCTATGACAGAAATCCTTGTAATTTTCCATTTTAGCCTGGTAGATTTTTTTCCCCCAAATGATCTAATGTTTTTTCATCCGGTGCCCGTTATTGTTCTTCTCTGAAATGCTTGCAATTAGATCTTCTGTAATAGGTGGCTGCCATAAATGCTAGAAATTTTCTCTTATCTGCTGCTTACAAACCGGCTCTGCGACATATATGACTTCCACCTGCTAAGCCTTGTTTATTTCATTGGGTAGTTGACTTAGATGAAGACTTAATGTATTTAAGTCTTGACCATAATGAGCATCTTTCTACCTTTTGCTATGGAACTTAAATTTGAAATTGTTAAGGGCAATGCTGTCAAATTTATTCAGGGTTCTCCATGTGCTCAGGGTGCTAGTATGGTGCCTCATGGAATGGCACTAAGCAAGCTCTTCAATAAAATTTAAGTTTATTGAATATGCTTTGTGGTTTGTTTATTCTTATTTATTCCCCCTTTTAAATCTTAATCGTTGTATTGTCTTTTTACTTTTGGTCCAAGGATGTCAATTTTCTTTTTTCTCTTTGTTTTTTATTTTTTATTTTTTATTTCGTTTTTTTTCTTCTCTTCTTGATCACTCTCTTCCCTCCATCCTTTTATGTCTTTCTCCTATGTGCATGAGATACATGGTGTTTTATTCCTTCCAAAATGACATTCTGTAAATGGTTGGAAGTAAGTTCTTTTTTGTCCAGGGGGCATGGGGATGTGTCCCCTGAAACAAATTTGGGGGTGGACAGTCCCCCAGCAAGGATGGGGGTGGGGTTCTTCTTCTGATAAATACCTCCCATCCTCATGAGGGGGATTGAGGGGGTCATCCTATTCTCTCTGGGGTGTCTTGGGGCTTCGAGGTCAATCAGTCAAAGCAGTTCTCCCTGGATATTTGTGAGTGACAATGCTCAGATACAGAATATCATAAAATGTTTTATTTAGTAGTATTGCAAATTGAATGATATGTTATCCTTTTGAAATCATAATGGATACCTTGGCTAATTAATGACTTAACCGGAATTAGATTTATTTTTGCAAAATATATATTTTCTTAAACAATTTCTTCACTTCACTCACATGAGTGCATCTGGTGATAGAATCCTAAAACCTTAAGGGTGCCTATCGCCTTTAACACTTGTTCAAAGGGATCTTTTTTCTTCAGAAATTCAAAGTGGTTATCATCGTTGAATTCTTAGCTTTTTTTAGTCATTCCATATGTTACTTGAGCATTTTTGCTTCCACTGCCAGCAATTCAAGTCATTTATTGCACAATATTTGTTTGCATCAAGCTGATGAGACCTTTCTGTATTATGGGAAAAACTCATTATAACTCCAGAGTTGCATGTCATTGATGGCATTCCTCAGCTGATCTTTGTTCGTGCAAGCTATACTATTGAGGTTTGTTGTCTTCTGTACTTAGATAATGGCTGTTCCTCAGCTACATAAAGTTGGGTAATTGATTCTGTTCTTTTTCCTTACAGACAGTGGAAGCAGAACGGATCTCTGTTGATCATGTTGCACATCTTAAACCATCTGATGGAGGTTCTGCTGCTACTCAATGTAGGTCATTTTCTGTCCACCTCCCTTGGATCTTGCAACCTGTCTTTGATTCTTCCTTGGCAATTATAGATAGTAGTTACAAAGAAAGATATATGTATACTATGTTGTTGGCCTATACATATCAATTTTAATAATTGATGTTTGAATGACATGATTTTCACATGTAGTGGCTGCGCACCTTACCAGCATACATAGTGCCATAAAGATGTTAAATAGCAGAATCAGGGTGCTTCACCACTATCTCCTTGCTATGCAGAAGGGTAATCAGATTTTTCCTGATCAGTGGACTCCAATTGTAATGGGATTAAAATCTTAAGGGTGTGTTGTTGTTTTCTTTTATTATAGGTGATATTCCTTGCGAGAATTCATTGCTGAGACAAGCATCAAGTCTTTTGAGAAGATTGCCAGCCATTGAGTCAGGGAAATTTCAAGATGATTTCTTGATGGTGAGATTTTTGTGTTATATGCTTTACTGAATTTTTAATTGAAAATGAGGAAGATCTTGTCGCAGTTTTCCATTAGTGGGAATTTTTTTTTTTAATAATCTCTGATCACCATTTTGTTATTTGGTCTGCATTCTTATGTTTTGTTTCTGATGTAGGAATACAATGATACGCTATTGATTACTTACCTTGCGATGGTCACAAACTGCTCAAGGTTTGGCATTTTTCTCTTCTTCCTTATGGTATTATTTTATTGATAAATTACTTTACCTTGTGCTGAATGTAGAAAATGGAATGCTTAAATCAAATTAAACTGTTAATGGGCTCTATGATTGGGTCTTTTGTGATGGGAGTGCTTTTTCCTGGGCGGCACTGCCCTTCCTTTGTAGTAGCACATATTAATTTTAACCCATTTGCATTTGGTTTAAGATTAGAGAATATTATGCATGGACTCTGGTTCCGGTCTTGTGTAACCCCTGAATTTCTTTTGCAGCACCATAAATGAGCTCGTGGATAAATTCAACACTGCATATGACCGGCACAGTAGAAGGGGTGGAAGAACTGCTTTTATTTAGTACTTCTATTGCTTATTATATCAGCACATTACCCTGCTTGAGAACACCTTATTTGCAGTTTTTCTAATCATTATCGGATGGATAGTAAATTTAGAGGAAATAGAAAAGGTTATTTTATTTATTTTTGTCCCATCTCGATCAATCTTGCTGCATGAGTTTGCACCCTGCATCTACATTTTGGGTGGCATGAACATGAGTAATGGTTGGCTTTGGTTTTTAATAAATTTTCATTTCTTATGTTGTAAACTGTCACAGCGTTCCTTTCCAGCTATTTCTGGTTGGAGAATTATTTTTCATCGAGTGAGCTTGCTATTTCACTCCTCCCTCAAAAGTCCTCTAAAAAATACATAAAAAAGGTGAAGAAGTAAGAATTATGTGCCAGTTTGGCGGATCTTTTTTTTTTCTGTTTCTCTTCTCTAAGAAGAAATTCTCCCAAACAAATTCTCTTAATAAAAATGTAAAAAGTAGCTTTGAAGAAATAGCTCATCTCCTTATTTTTATACGGCCTTTTAGGAAATATATTTATTTTTATTTCATTTATATTCTTATTTGAAGGATATAAAATTTTAAATATATTCATACCATAAATTTATTTACTCTCATGTATTTCAGATCTAGACTTTTCCTTTTTAACTTTAATTTTTAATTCAACTTTTAACTTTGTTTTAAAAGCCATGAAATCAGTTAATTTTTAAAAATAAAAATATCAAACAATTTTTAATTTTATTTCAAAAGTTATTAATTTCTATTTTTCATTATGAGTTAAAGAAAAACTAAAAAGAAGCTTTGTCAAACGGGCACTATGTAAATGTATTCTTTGCTTCTCGATGCAGAGAAAGGGATGAAAAAACACGGACAAGGATGATTTTTCCAAGCCATTTCAATGAGTGCCTGGATCAGGGCGGATCTCTAAGACTTGATGCTTGGCATTTGATCTCTCGTATGGTGGATGGTCCCAAAACCATCCATTTTAGGTCTAAAGGACCTTTAATAAGTTGTGATTGTTATGGAAAAGTTGTCCTGTTTATCTTGGTATGATAGGGTGATTTCGTGCTATACTAAGATTGCCTGCCACAATCTTGGCATTGGGCACCTTATTTTGAACTTACAATCAAGGTGGGGATAAGTTGAGACATGTTGCACACATGTTTGTCTTGGCACCCTTGGCCGGAGAATATTTGTTTGGTGACATTGTATCCTCACCGCACCACTAAAAAATTCTCAAATAACATTTTTTTTTAATAGAGTCGAATAGAAAAATGAATTCATATAACTATTCAAATTATGTTGGAAATTTATTTTATTTTAATTTTTGGGTCACGTAGGAATTAAAGGTTATTTAAATTTTACTTATTTAACTTTCACATTTCTTATCTAGTCGTGTAGTGTAAGAAGCAGCATTTCTGATTGAACTCTAGGAAACTAGGATATTCTTGAGCTTGATCTTGAAAGTTCAAGTCTTTAGCTTTTCACCTGTTTTGAGCTTGAGGGATGAGTCCAATCCAATATCTGTTGAGTTCTAGGTAAGGGGTGGTTTTCTTCCAGGACGCAAGGAGAATGAGGGCCGCTTACTTTGCCTAATCCCAAATATTCTGTCACCTTGTAATAAAATTTCATTGTTTGACATTGTGTACTTGGCGTTTGAACATTGTATTGTTGGCATTGTAGACAAGGGGCTTTGTTTCATTGTGATTTTACCACGATGATACCAACGCCTTATAGGTTTAATCGATACCAAATCATCTTTATCAAATTTTTGAATTTGAAAATTAGAAATAAAAAAATAAATATCGAGAGAGCTCATTTCTCTGTAGACCTGATAGTTAATTCGAATTGAATTAATCAAAATCAATAAATTAATTACCTAACACCAATCAATCAAGAAAAAAAAAATGATATTACCGTTAGAAACCCTAATCCCTTCTATCTTCTCATATAATGGGGGAAAATTTTTCATACTCACGCTAAGGTCATTTGAGAAATTGCTCCCCTGAAAGTTCCCTCCTTTTTAAGTGTGTGGCATCCATAATTTTACTTGAGAGAAAATATGAACAAAGTTTATTTTTTAAAGAAAGAATGAAAAATCAATGAATTTAAAGAGATAAAATTTAAAATAAATTAATTTTTTAATAGAGTCAAAAGCAGTGTGTTTAATTTTTTTTTAAAAAAACTTAAAATCAATGTAAATTAAATTGATATTTTTAGAAAAAGAAAATATTAATTAAATTAGTATAAAAAGATTAAATTATTTTTTTTAAAGAGCAAATTAATGTACTTATTTTAGAGAAAAAAATTAAATTTGATTTTTAGAGAAAAATTTCAAACTAAATACACTTAGAGAAAAAATTGTATTTTTAATGAAATAAATTTAAATCGATGCAATGAAAAATTACAGAAGTAGCAAGTGTTTACTAATTCAATCATACAAGGGGAAACTGGAAAAATTATGGAAATATTTTTCCCCTAAAATTTTGAATTTTTTAGAAAGAAAAATTCAAAATAAATATGTTTAGAGAGAAAAATTATATTTTTATTGAAAAAAAGTCTAAAACAATGCAATGAAAATTACAAAAAACGCCAATGCTTTTTTAGAAAATAAGCAAACGTACACTCAAAGAACGTGCTGCACAAATGAAATCAGGGAAGCACAAGCAAGCATTGATTTAGAAGAAATTACTCTTGAAATGGAATGGAACACGGCAACAACAGTTAACAACAGAAGTTTCCTCGTTCAAATGAAAGCAATCAACTGAAGTCTATGCCTGAATAAGTCTCTAAAGTCTACACTCCACACAACATGGTCGTTAACAATGCCTTGCATGAGTATGTTAGCTAACGTGTAGCGCTGCGCCACCCCCGTGGGGTGGGGGGGGGGTTTGTTGGTGGTGGTAAGTAGATGTCACCTAATTTGAGTGCATTCATACAAAAGCTCATAGAAGGCACTCTTTAGCTGGGAGCTCAATATTTTTTTTGGTCTCTGACTTCCGATTTCCGGAGTTTCATTCTAATTAATCTGGATCGACCTGATTGTCGAGCCTCCTATAGAGGAGGAGGTCTCCCAAAGTAGTCTTTTCCGTTTCCAAGAAGGCTCGAACCCGAGCACTTGGTTAAGAGACGCAGAGCCCTTGTCATTACGCCGACTGACCTTTGGTGCTGGGACCTCAATATATTGTTGCAATTTCACCAAAATCTGATGTAAAACCCGATCAACCGTCAAAATTTTCAGGCAGGTGAAATTGCCATCCATCATGACATCCAATTTCACAGCCCTCGAAACACAATGTCAGCCACGGCCGTTCTCCGCAACTTTCTTTTATGATAGCATTTCCTTCACTAGCCAAACATGTGCCCCCAACACCAAGCCACCATAGACAGCAGAATGAAGGTCCCATTAGAAGTTGTGATGATTTGGCGGACAACCCAATGCATTTGAAGAGATCAAGTCTCCTAAGTGGTTTTCGATGTTTGTTAATATCTCTCTTGAATGCTAACACTCTCAATGCGGAATCAGTTACAAAGAAGCAAAACCTAATAGATAAGTCAGTAATACCTAAACCAGCCTCAGCAATTGCGTAGATAGCTTTATCTGAAATACCTGGCATGTGACCCAGATCCAAAGCTGCCAACGTTCTGTTAATTGTTCCTTTGCCTTTTAGCAGAAGAGAAATACCTCTGTTTGTTACCCTTTTACAGCCTCTTAGACATAGAGATGTGATAGGTAAGTCACTCCATCCAAGAACAGATAAGCTGCTATCTGTAATATCAGCTCCCCCAAGATTCAGAGTAGTCAGATTATGAAGGGCAGATATAGAGCTAAGCTCAGGGTCTGCAACACTCCTGCAGCCACAGAGGTCGAGCACTTCCAGATTTCTGCACGATGCCAGCTTCTTTACAGTTTCACTGGTAATAAAGTTGCAGTTGAGCAATCTCACCTCAACGAGGGAACAAGGTGCCCTGGTAACATCATGAAAGGCCAGGTCCGACAAAACTAATGAATTTCGAACCTCAAATTTCTTTAGGTTTTGGCAGCAGTGCAACACCGATGCAAACCCCGCATCACTAACTTTGGAAAAACCTCCAAGTCTCACTGATTCTAGCCCTCTGCAACCCTCTGAAAGAAGAAAAATCCCCATGTCGTTGGTTCTTTTAAAAGATGCCGAATGACAATTTCTTTTGTTTCTCACAAGAGAGAGACATGTCAAATAATGCAAAGTACACAAGGACTGAAGTCCGATATTGGTCAAGTCCTGGTGCGCTGATGGTTCGTTACTTGGTCTGTCTTCAAGATCCAGCTCTATTAATAGGGCAAGAGCATTGGTGATGGAGATGATGAGCTCATCATATATAACATCTAATACAAGTGCTAAATGCTGCAATTTGAAACCAAAGTTGCCCGATGATTGTGGGATATTAAAACTGGATGACAAGTTCAAATAGTTCCTATTGACTCCAACTTCATGCATGAAATGGATCATATCATACCCACGCACTGGCTGCAGTTTAAGACTCCGGACACTTTTGGGCAGAAGGAATTCCACTCCCTGAAAACCTTCTGCATCAAGTTCTGTCAGACGAATCTTTAGAGATAATGTCTGTATCAGTTAAACAGAATGTCTAGATAAGTTACAGAACAAATTCTCTTCCCGACATTACAATAATTAAGAGAAATTACTGAGGGCCCAGATTTTAAATTCATGAGGGAACTGAAAGTTAGGAGCATATACACTAAAATGAAAATTTTACCTCCAAGGCTGAGCATCCTCTAAGCATCCATGTCAGGTTTGTCCTCAAGATTTCTGGTGCTTCCCGGCCTACCAAATCTAACATAAGCACCCTACAGGAAACAAAGAAAAATGTTATGTAGGAGACTATAATTAGAAGGATAATGCAACTAAAAGCTTAATAATGAAGTTAAATAACCGTATGGCCTTAAAGAGAGAAACTTGAGTTCCCATAAAGATGAACATCAGAAAAGAGGCAGAGATTGCCTCACCTTGCTTAAAAATGCTTATTTTTCTTAAGCTCAAAATTTGTCTTCTTCGTCCACAAAATGAGTATAGCATGCCACGAGTTAACTGTTTCATTTGAAGAGAAGAGGGGCTGAACAAAGGGATCGGCTGAGAGAGGGAAGATATGTGGAGTCAGGGATGACATCTAGAAGTATGACAGTTACAAGAAGTTCAATATACCTAGCCATTTTCAAAATGGGACGAGGAGTATTGCTACAGCTAAAAAGCGTTAGTAATCTAAGATCTACAGCGCATGACAAATCCAAATGTTCAACAACCAACGAACACTTTGTTAATAGAGAAAACAAACTGGGAATACATCATCGGGATGTTCATCTTACTGGACCGCTATTCCAGGGGAATAGAATAGGCCTAATTTTAATTACTTATGATATTTCTTTCTATGTTGTTCAAAGAATTCATATCTCTTGTTGGCTGCTCCTGACACAAGTTATCTTTTGGTATTTACATAATGAATGAAACTGATCGCAGTAGCACTCTTCATTCCATTAAATCAACTTCAACCAAGAGTCATCCTTAACCCCAGACAAGATTGCACAACTTCAACATCCATTCGCACCGTGCTGCCCGTTAAAGGTAGCAGACAACGAGGCTAAGAAATTAAGTCATACGCATAAGACTCTCACAATGGAGAATTTGTCACTGGCTGGCCTAAAAGCAAGCCTAGCAGAGTGTCAATGAAAAAATAACTAATGAATCCTAATTTAGGTTTGGATAAGTAGCTAGACCAATCACCAATCCCTAAGAGAGTACAACAAAGACTCTGGCCTAAAATTCTGAAACTTGGGTTCCGCTTAATTTCAGTAATGTAATTCCTTTGATTGCAATTTTCTCAGCAGAAAAATAGATCTGATTCCCATTGGTTCATTCAGCGCATAAAAGGCAGAAAAGGAAGCATTGACAAAATGATCCCAAAATTAATATTGGAGGGCGGGTTCATCCATAGGGCGTACCTCAAATTAGGGCACTTTGTTCCAATGGAAACAAGAAAATTGTAAGACAAGAAGGAACACTTGAACAAATTAAGCTCCACAAGATGTTCCCCCAACAAATTCTCCAACGGACGGTCATGGAGACGAAGACAATCGACGGAGATGGTCTTGAGGCATCCATGTCGCGAAACCAGTGCACCTAAAGTCCCCGAATCTGGAGAAAACGACTGCACAAAATCAGAAAGCAAGAAAGTAAGAAACGAGGGAATGAATTCATAGATGAGAGAGAGACAGAGGTAGTTACCGTGAGATCGAGACAGGAGAAGGAGAGAAGAAGATGAGAGACGGAAGAGTGTAGGGATCGGGAAACAGAAGAGAGAGAGGAAAGAGTCTCCAAGTTGAGAGAGCGAAGAATTTCGGTAAGTATGGCGTCTGGGAGTTTCTCTATGATGTTTCCGCCCCCATCACTGCTGACCTTCTCTTTCTTCTCCATTTTTCGGGTACAATACCGCCGACACTTTGCAGGGTATTTGCTTTGCTCAGTGTCCGTCCGGATGAAAGCGTTTGAAGAAATGCATTTCGTGTTTGGGGTGAAAAATTACCCCTTTAATACTTTTAATACTTTTTTTTTAATGATACGATTAATATCTAAAATTATATTTTTATTAATTCGATTCGAGATTTATAATAATTCATTTAAAAATATGCTCTTAATATAGTTTATTCGATATAAAGTAAAATATGATTTAAATTTTTTTAGAGACAAAAACTTTAAAAATAATAAATTTTAAAAGATAAATTTTAAAATAATTTAATTTTCTAATATGTTTAATTTTAAAGAAAAAAAATTTAAAATCAAAAAAAAAAAATAAATTAAATTGATTGTATTGAGAAAAAATTAATATATTTGGTTTTAGAAAAAAAACTATATTTGATTTTTTTGTAAAAAGAAAATATAAAATAAACGTGTTTAAATAGAGAAAATGTAAATTAAATTGATTTTTTAAAAAGAGTAAAGTTAAATTTGATTTTCTTTTAAAGAGAGAATATTAAAAATAAATATGATTGAATAGATAAACAATAATTTAGTTTATTTTAAAGAGAGAAAATCAATGTATTTAATTTTAGAGAGAGAAAATTAAATTAAAAATATTTAAAGAGAAAAAATACAAATCAATTCAATTTTTTAAATAGAAAAATTAATATCTTCAGTTTTAGAGAAGGAAAAATTTACATTAGTTTATTAGCTTTAAGACCTACCTCTGCATTTTTTGTAGTCCGCAAAGAGAATTTTTAGTTTTCTTGTTTTCATATGTATCGAAAAAAATTTTATTTTCCAAACTTAAATAATTTTCTAAATGGGGGATTACAAATGATTAAATTTTAAAATATTATGATTTCTTTATTTTATATTTTATGTTTATAATAATAAATATTCTATAAATTTCTAATTTATTGATAAATTATTAGCTTTTATGTTTCTATATTCAAATTTGTCCGGTACATATGAAACTCGAGAAGATGTTTGATGGCATTATGAGGCTCGCACTCGCACCCGCACCCGCACCTGCATTACCCAAACATGTGGTAAAGAGAAGTTTCTGAAAAGAAGACACACTTCTGTCCCCAAGAGGACTGTACAGTGGTACAAACTTCCTCCTCTAATCTGATGATCTAGGTTCAAATCCTTATACAGTAAAAAAAAAAAGAAAAAAGAAGACTATTCTTTATTAAATTTTGATGCACATTTGTTCTGCAAACAGAGAGATCAAAATGACAAATTCAAGTGCATTCTTTCAATCTTAACAGGTGATGCAAAATAGAACCTTCATTATTTCCCAACTTCTGACCATGCAACCATATTTGCATCAACAGAAAGCTCAGTCTTGGAGACAAGAATGCCATCACCATCAGCATACAGCCACTCTCCATCGTGAATCAACGCTCTTCCTACGTAAACAGGCACGTGCTTCTCACCGAGGCCTTTCTTGTTGGGCCTTCGAGGATGTGTAGCCAATGCTCTGACCCCAATGTCACACCCATTGATGTCGTCTACATCTCTGATGCAACCGTTCACTACTATGCCTGCCCGCCCCGTGTTCTGGGCCAACCGCGTTAAGAGTCCCCCGAGCACCGCACATCTCATGCTTCCTCCTCCATCTATGACTAGGACCCTTCCTTCGCCTTTAGTTTTAAGAACCTCTTTGACTAGCATATTGTCTTCGAATATCTTGACTGTGAAAATTGGTCCTGAAAATGCACGAGATTTTCCATATATATTGAAGACCGGCTGCAGAACTCGCAAATCACCATCTTCCAGCAGCCTTGCATTTGAATCACAGACGTCAGTAGTTGCTAAGGCAGCCATATATTCTCCTGCAAATCCAATATATTATCATCACCAGCATCTATGGTCCTTTTGCTTTACATTCTTAATAGATTCTCTGCTTTTACATGCAAGCACTTCTCGTGTGCAAGCTAACTCTTCAAACCAAGTACGGTACCAAAATCATTCTCAAAATTTTATGGTACCTTTTTCTTTTTTAATGACAAAAAAAAGATCATTTATTATTTCTTTAAGCCCTCCCCTCATGACTCTCTTCTTCCAAAAGAAAAATAAAGAGAAAAGCAAAACAAAGAAAGAATCTTGGTATCCTAGAAAAACCTTCCATCTTCATCTTCCCGAATCCCTGGATGGCTGTCCCCTTCCCCGCCCTTCAATACTACATTCAAATGGGATTTTAATATAGAAGTATTCATGCGACAAGCAAAGAATACTTGACAAGACTTCCTGCATAAAGCTTTCTCCCCTATTGGAGGAATTTTGCCAATGATCTAAGTGAGATATCCCATGTTTATTGTGAAAATAATTTTATGTGCTCTAGCTTGGGAGAAGTAACTTCCAGTTCTATTAGAATGCTAGTGCAGGGTGTCTTTGTGATTATGTTTGTGTTAAGAAGCATGAATATATCTTTTCATTCACAGCATGTGTTCTTTCAGAATATTTTGTTATTCGGAGTACATAATCTTTGTTCACAACGTAGCTGCATAAGGAATGAGGATTAAAGAACTGCAACTGATTAAAACACAAGGGGGTAGATCTGTTCCAAGTTCTACTTGATTTGTCAAAATCAATGTCATAATTAGTTCACTCGAATGCTGACAGAAGCCAAATGCATGCATACTATTACTTCATGAGGGGTTGAACTTGTAAATCTTGCGGAATCAATTGAACAACTAAGGGAGTATTTGATTTGTAATTGGAAGTCAAAATCCGAATAAAAATAAAAAGCTTTTGAAATCAGAATTAATATTAAAATTCGACACTCTTTGTTTAGTTTAAATTATAAAATGGATATGATTATTATTATTGATATTTGATCTGTAAATCTTTTGGAATGAAAATCAAATGTTTTAAAATTAATATTTTTAAAATTTTATTTTATTTTCTAACTATAATTATAAATATAAATTTGTATTTATTTTAAAAATTAATTAGGATTTGCCATCATTTAGCTATTTACTATTGAAAAAGAAAAAAAGGCAATAGAAAATCTGCTTTATTTTTTTCAATAAAAGGTAAAAGAGGGTACATTCATGCGCAAACAACGGAAGCCACCTCTGAATAAACACAAGTGCAGGCTCAAAGAAGCTCATCAAACTTATTGCTGCCTTGGGGACAGTAGAATCAAGAATCATAAGAATGGAAAATATGCAAAACATCCCAAACAAACCACTAGGGAACTTAATCGAAATCCGCCACAAAGGCCTGCTTTAACAACTTATCCATGGCAAGTATGATCCCAAGAGAGACCACCAAATGCAAAACCCCAGACACCTAAATGCAAAAAAGAAAAAAACCCATTCCATAAAACATTAAAATAATAAAAGCAAATAAGCTTAAAACGTAACATTTTGAACAAAACCTTTGTAAACCAAAAGAGTCGGTATCTTTTGCAGCACCTATTGAATTGGCAGAGACTCTTCGGTTACAGCATATTTTGAGAAAACCAACTTGGGAAAACTTGGATTTAAGGCCATGAGTTGTAATGGGTGTTGTGGAATAAGGAAAACGATGCCGAAGAGGAGAGATTTGGACGCCATTGAAGGCAACGAAGGATTTTCTGATTTTGAGGGGATCGATAAATCTTGGAGGGGAACTGGGTGTTGTGAAAAGTGGGGTTTTTTAAGCGACTGCCACCGAAAGAGTGAAGAAATGGCTGAGAATCCAAGAGAGCAACCATTGTCCTTTTTTCCTCTAATTTCTTCCATGCTTTCTGGTTAGGATGGGAGTCGATTGAAAGTGGCCATGAGTTGTAATGGCTTCTCGTCTATTAGGATGGGAGCTGCCATCGCCAGAGATGGTGTTGGTGGTGGGGGTGGATGCGTGGGAGAGGGAGAGGGAGATGATTTGGAAGGTAGGTTTTAGACATGGGTTTCTTTACCCGGGTTTCACAAAATTTATACCTCGATTTCATTTCCAAATTTTCATTCCCATGTCTAAAACCAAATGTCTAAACCTATTTGGTTTGCACTCAACTTGTTGAAAATGACATCCCTTGGAATGATGCCCCCTACTGTACATCCCTTGAAATCACATTTGTTTTTCGCTTAAGAATCAAAATCAGATTCAAAATTAAAGATTTAAGACTTAGAATCAAAATTAGACAACCCGTTTGATTTAAATTTTGAAATAGATATATTATTTTTATTGATATTTAATTTATATATTTTCTGAATCGTATAATTATTAATTTTATTTTTTATAAAATATTTTTTATTAAAAATTATGAAAAAATTTTGATACGTACGATTATAATAATTTTACAAATTTATAATAAAATTAGCGGAAGGTCTTGAAATTATGAGAAAAAAAGACCCTTTTTAATTAGTGTACACTCTTTCAAATCCTCCCCTTTTGTATTAAATGCGAAAGCCGCAAACCTCACCTAAAAAAGCACAAATCCCTTCCCCCACTCCCAGACCTTCCCTCTCTCCTCTCTCCTCTCTCCTCTCTCCTCTCTCCTCCCAAAACAATGAACCCCCCCCTCTCTCTCTCCTCTCTCTTCTCCCTCCTCCACTCTCTCTCTCTCTCTCTCTCTCTTTGTCTCTCTCTACGCCTTGCCTCGACGAGAAGATCAAATCGAGAAGAGAGAGAGAGAGAGAGAGTTATGTAATAGAAGGAACAAAGGGATGGTTATTTTTCTTGGGTTTTATAGATGCCTTTCGGTAAAAACTCAACATTTTATTTGACTTTCGTAAAACTCATATATGGGGATTTCATACACATTCTATTAACCCAAACAATTCAGACGAGTTTATGAGTTTCAAACTCTTTACCCAAACACCCCTCAACACCCCTCAAGACTTTTCTTTTTGGTTTTATTTGTCCAGATTGGCATTCCAGACTCCACTTGCTCTGTAGAGGACATTAGGTGGACTTTGTCCCACCTGTTGTGCTGAAAATCTCAAGGACTTTAAGTATGCTCATTTTGGACTAATAAAACCAGCCAAAGACAACCCAGATCTTGCTATTAACCTTGGCACAAGAGGCATAGTACAGTCACTTATATGAGTTGCAGAAAGGTTGTGGGCATGCGAGTTGGTGTTCATGGTAGTTATTTACAGTATTTCGTGATGATCCATACATTTAATTTTGAACTTCTAGTAAGATCAACCTGTGATTAGAACAAAGAGTGTGCATAGTTCTCTATGACGAAACCTCATTCACTAAATTAGGTGGGGTCTGAAATTACTTTCTGCACTCCAAGCTAGTTACCTGACGTTGACTACTAATGTGATGTTATTACATATTCTAATTAACCAGGAAAAAAAAAGTAACAAACAATGATAAACCTAGAAGTGGATTTTGTTAAAACTGAACTTCAAGAATTTTTGTAAGAATGGGAAGGTGAGAATTTTGTACGAGCTCAAAACTGAGAAGATGGAGATGTTACGCATTTCATTAAATGCACATACGCTTCTTTCTCATCCTTTAAAGTTTGAAAGTAGGTTCCCTAGCCCATTACATCAATAGAATCAATTTGGCCTTTGAACGATGGAAGTTATTATTAAAATTATATCTCGGATGAGTTTGCCATGAGAGGAAATAATAAAACATGACTATGGCTTTCCAAGGTATTAAGGAATGAATATGGAGGCAGAGATACCGCCCATAATCAATATAAAAATTCTAAGAGAAATGAAGGTGTGATGTGACATCAGATAATGACTGCCATAATCAAAATAAAAATTCTAAGAGGAAAGAAGGTGTGATGTGACATCAGATAATGACTATCTTACTAGCAAATTATTTAAATCATAAAGAAGCCATAAAGATATCAATTTCATGACATGATTGGTAAAGGTATTTTCAGAATGAAAATAAGCCGAAAAGAAACTGATTTCAAGCGCAGAGGTACAATGGCTTGTACATTTTTCATGTCCTTAATGTTAGTTATAGAAGTCAGAATTTTTTCGGGGGTAAAAGTAAGCAAGAGAGGATCGAAGAGGATGTGGAGAAAGCCACAAAGGATTTAAGGATTAAAATCTAACCCCTAATTATACCTGGAAATCAAACAATTTATTTGATGGTCTGTAAATTTTCTTACATGCTAATGTTTTTTTTTTTTTTTTTTGGCTAGTTCTATGCAGAAGAATAGTTAGTCATTCAATGAATTCCTCAACCCTATATTGATTGATGAACCCAGAGGAAAGGCTTTCTGAGACAAATCCAAATTAAATTCTTGGGGTGCAATACCTTCTATGCGTCAAAAAGCATCAGCTTGAAACAGAATATCTTAAAACCAACTAATTCATTTTCCCACGTAAACCATCCCTATATAGAAATAGTTCAAAACCCAAAAGGAACCAAGAAAGTCCTTTTCAGACGCACTGAGATTCCAGAATTGACCAAAACACAGAGCCCAATTCAAATAATAAAAAAGCACTCTGAACAAATTAAAGAAGAGCAAGGCTTACCCGATTGAGAACAAAATCCCAGTTGATTGTATCTGCTCTTAGCACGGAGCTTAAGCTTGAAAATGAAAAATGGTTGTGGGTGGGGGTGGGTATTAAATCTGCATAGAAATCAGATCCCTCAGCTTAGCGGAAGTGAGGTTGGTGTCGGGTTTGGTTTCCTAGCAAAAGGATAAGCCCGAGTGACATTATCATTTGCTTGGTTGCTATGCCCTGACATGATCAATTGCGATCGGGATCTCAGATTCGGTGCCGGAGATGCAAGGGATGGGACGGGAATGTTGGGCCCTTCTTCAGAGTGTTTTTTACGCACCCCAAGAGGGTCAAGTCTACGGGCCGCAATCGCTGGTTCGACTGTTGCAGTTCAACCATTACTGACATCGCTGGTTCGACTGTTGCAGTTCAATTATTATGGGATCGAGGAATATTTTTTAAATCGCTGTCTCTCTGCTGACCTCTACCCTCAGTATTTTAAAATTTATTTAATTGTGGGCCGTGCCACCAATTTGCCACAAATTTCCTTTATGATAAAAATAAAATGAGTATAATATCTATAATTAATTTTTATATTATTTTAAAAAAATATTATACTAATCATGGTAATTGATACGTTAGATTATTCGAAAGAAAGATAAAGAAAAATATGAAGAAAAAGAGACATAATTAGAACAATTATGTAAGGATGGAAGAACAGATAAAAGTGATTTTTCATTAACATGTGGGCACGCTAAATTCAAAGAGAAATACAAGAATTTTGAAAATTCTATTTTTCATTCATAATATTTAGAAATGTGAAATTTTGAAAAATTATAAATATAAAAAAAATCATTTTATTTTACTTGAAAATTTTAGGATTTTATTCTTTAAAATATTTCATTCAATTTTAAAGAATATTTTAGAATAATTTTACTAAGATAAAATAGGAGGATTTATCTCTCCTTCAGGGTTGCAGCTGGCCCCCACTAGTGTAGATATATAAGCATTGTTTTCTAACTTTTGGAGGCATCCAGAAAAAGTACAGGAAGCTGCAGCCTTAGTCAGGGAAAGGGTTCTTTGTTTTTGTCATTCTTTATTCATTGAAAGCAATACCCAATTTATTGTGAGTTTTCTTTTATTATGAGCTCATTTTAATTTCTTTTCTAATAAAAAAATTATTGAAATATTGATAAATGATAATTGTGAGATCTAAATGATCTTATGTGCTTGATATTTGTGGATATTTATTTAATCTCTATGTTTAATATTTATAATTGTTTTGAGATTGTTAAATAGATATCTATATTTAATAACCTTATAATAGTTTACAATCATTTAAAAATAGCAAAATTTGTGTATTTTTAATAGAGTGGTGATTGATATAATTTTATAGTCTCGCAGGCGGTAGGATTTATATCAAGAGATTAGATAATCTAATTTAAATAAATTCAAGTTGGAATTTACTGATTAGAATTGGGTCTCTCTAGATCTTAATACTGTCGGAACATTAAATCTAACGAGAGTCTCTTGAGTTGTCTTTCGATTAGGGAAATAATTAACGATGATATCTTGATTACCGAAAAAATAAGGAGAGATCGGTTGTTTCTTGATACTTAGCGGCTATAACCAATTTATTCGCATAATATCGAGTAATTTTTGTATCGATAATCAATCAAATATATCAAGATGAAAATAACTCATTTGGCTTGATTTTACCTTAATTGACATCCTTTCTTTTAATTGGTGTTATCTAGTTATTTTACTTTGATTAATTTTCATTAATTTATTTACTTAGTTATTTTAGATAATTTCATAAAAAAAAACCCCTTCATATTATTTTTATTTTTATTTTTATTAAAATAGATAAATCAGCCGTTCCCTATGAATTCGACCCTACTCACCATAGACTCATCTCTAGTGAAGTAGATAATTTCATTTTTGGTTGTTTGACGACACACCAAATTTTGACGTCGTTGTCAGGGAACGGTATTGACAGATTTATTTCTTTTAAAAATTTTACTTTCATTTTTTTTTGTATATGTCTCGTTCTGCTCGTACAGGTGAACTTGTGTTTGACCCAGAGATCGAGAAAACACTCCGAAAACTGAAAAATGAGACTCAAGAAGCAAAGAAGACAGCAAGTTCATCACTAGGAAACAATCTGGCCAACCAACTCTTAGACTCAGACGTTGACGTTGAAGAGAAGGAGGTCAAAGAAACAAACATGGCAGCTCAATAGACTTTAAGGGAGTTGGCAACCCTTGAATTTAATCAACAATGTTTGTGCATTAATTTTTCAAATATTACAACTCTATTCGAATTAAAATCTGAATTGATTCATTTATTGCCTAAATTTCATGATCTTGCGGGGGAAGATCCTCACAAATATCTTAAGGAGTTCCATATTATCTGTTCCACCATGAGACCATAGGGTGTAACCGAAAAATAACTTATACTTATTGTTTTTCCTTTTTATTTGATAGATAAGGCCAATGATTGGCTCTTTTATTTGCCTTCTATTTGACCTGACTTGGAGAGAATGTTTTTAGAAAAATTTTTTCTAGTTTCTCGTGCAGCTACTATTAGAAAGGAAATTTGTGGAATAAGGCAGTACAATGAGGAAACCTTATATGAATATCAGGAAAGATTTAAACAACTGTGTTAATTGTCCTCAATATTAGATTCCAGAACAGTTGTTGATCCAATATTTCTATGAAGGTCTTTCTCCAATGGAACGAAACATGATCGATGCTGCGAGTGGAGGAGCATTGGTGAACAAGACACCCAATGATACGAGAAATTTGATGTCAAACATGGCAGCCAATGCCCAACAATTCGGATGGAGACAAGAGACTCCAAAAAGGGTCAATGAGGTGAGTGTTCTTCCCTCGAACATAAAATAGAATCCCTAACTTCTATTGTGGAAAGATTGGTTGTAGGACAAATCCAACAAGTGAAAACATGTGGTATTTGCTCGAACATGGGATACACAACCGATATATGTCCTACTCTTTAAGAGGAATGCAGCGAACAAATGAATGCAATTGGGGGATTTCCGTGACAACCACAACGGAAGTATGATCCTTATTCAAACACCTACAACTCAGGACGGAAGGATCATCCAAATTTTAGTTATGGGAATTGACAACAAGGGTTTCAACAACAACTTCGACCATAATTTCAACCGCATCAACTCTCTTCAAATCAAGGTATGTCTATAGAAGAAATGATTAAAAGTTTTGCTAATAGCACTCAATTGTTTCAACAGCAAACCCAACGAATACAACAATAAAACCAACGATTTCAACTAGAAACAAGAACCAGTATCAAAAACTTGGAAAATCAGGTGTTGCAATTGGCAACGATCGTGAATTGAATGGAGAAAAACAATGGGAAGCTACCCTCTCAAGTAGAAATCAACCTCAGAGAAAATGTGAGTGTTATGGCAGTCAAGAATGAAAAGAAAGTGCAGGATAACTCATCAACAATCGAAGAAGATAAAGAGGCCGAACAAAACAAAACATCAATATTGAATGAATTGGCCACAAAGGTAAGTAAAGAAATCGATACTTCTAAGACTAGAGTTGTAATTCCACCTCATTTTCCTGACAGATTAGCAAGATCGAAGAAAGAGAATGAGGAGAAGGATATCTTAGAGACTTTTCGAAAGGTGGAAATCAACATCCCGCTCTTGGATGCGATCCGATAAGTGTCAAGGTATGCAAAATTTCTCAAAAAACTATGCACTAGGAAGACAAAGCTAGGGGCAGTGATAAGATTTGTGTTAATGAGAGTGTTTCAGCCATCATCCAAAGAAAATTGCCTCCTAAGTGTAAGGATCCTGGTATGTTCATCATACCAATAATCATAGGGGTTAAGAGTATAGAGAAGGCAATGCTTGACCTAGGTGCATCAATCAATGTTATGCCCTTAACTGTTTTTAGGTACTTAAATTTAGGGCCTTTGAAGAAGACTAATGTGATCATACAATTAGCGGATAGGTCCACATCATATCCTGAGGGAATTGTTGAAGATGTCTTAGTCAAGGTCAATGAATTGATTTTTTCGGTTGATTTTTATATCATTGACATGGATGATACTTATTTACCCAACCCTGCTCTCATATTGCTTGGAAGGCCTTTTATGAAAATAGCAAAAACTAAGATTGATGTTGAT
Organism: Dillenia suffruticosa; assembly: GCA_033439265.1. Lineage (NCBI taxonomy): Eukaryota > Viridiplantae > Streptophyta > Magnoliopsida > Dilleniales > Dilleniaceae > Dillenia > Dillenia suffruticosa. Next base: position 5,888,005 of record JAVTVX010000002.1, on the reverse strand, counting down.
AAAGGAACCCGGTCATTTGAATTTGATGGAGAGATTGTCACATTTAATATCTTTCATGCCATGCAACATCCAAATGACTCGGAATCCATTTTTCATGTTAGCATTATTGATTCTGTTGTGAATGAGAATGTTGAACAACATTTGGTACTTGATAAACTTGATCTTGTGCTGAAAAAGGGATGGACAGATAAACAAACCGAGATAACTCAAGATGAAGACACAGATGAAACTATCATGGCTTTGCAATCCACACCAGAGTTACCCTTAGGCAAGCAGGTAATGTCCTGCCATTACCTCTTTCTAATGAGAGAATTCTTCCTTCTACAATGTAGGTCCCAAAGCTTAAGTTGAAGCCTTTACCTGAACATCTTACATATGCATACTTGGGTGCCAATGAAACCTTACCAGTAATCATAGCCAAGGACTTGACCGAAAATCAAGAAAAGAGCTTAATGCGGGTATTGAGAGAATGCAAGATAGCTATTGGATGGACCTTGGCAAACATAAAAGGTATCAGCCCTTTTGTGTATATGCATCGCATTCTGCTCGAACCCGATTCCAAACCAGTAAGGGAACTTCAACGAAAACTCAATCCCATCATGAAAGAAATTGTTTTGAAGGAAATTTTGAAACTGTTAGAATTAGGAATTATATATCCTATTTTTGATAGTAGATGGGTAAGTTCGGTTCATGTTGTTCTCAAAAAGAGAGGATTTCAATTAATGAAAAATGAGAACAATGAGTTAGTACCAATGAGACTTCAAACTGGATGGCGAATGTGCATTGACTTTAGAAAATTAAATACCGTCACTCGGAAGGATCATTTCCCTTTACCCTTCATTGATCAAATGCTAGAAAGATTGACGGGTAAATTGTTTTTTTGTTTCTTGGATGGCTACTCGGGCTATTATCAAAGAGTTGTAGCTCAAGAAGATCAAGAAAAGACTACATTTCTTGCCCATTTGGAACATTTGCATATCATAGGATGCCTTTTGGACTTTGTAATGCACCAGGAACATTTCAAAGATGCATGATGAGTATATTTTCTGATTTAATTGAAGATTTTATCGAAATTTTCATGGATGATTTTACGGTGTATGGTGATTCATTCAATCAATGCTTAGATAATTTGTGTAAGATTCTTAAGAGATGCATTGATACTAATCTAGTCCTTAACTATGAGAAATGTCATTTTATGGTGAAGGAGAGAATAGTGTTAGGTCGTAATTTCTTCAAGAGGCATTGAAGTTGACAAAGCCAAGGTGGATTTAATTGCTAACTTGTCATATCCTACTAATGCGCGAGAAATTCGAAGTTTTCTTGGCCATGCAGGTTTCTATCTGCGATTCATCAAGAACTTCTCGAAAATAGCTCAACCACTCTCGAGATTATTGTAACATGATGTTACATTCGATTTTGGAAATTAGTGTAAGGAAGCTTTTGATACATTGAAAACTTTGCTTACTTCAACTCCGATTTTGCAGGCACCCAATTGGGATCTACCAATTGAGTTGATATACAACGCAAGTCACTATGCTATGGGAGTTGTGCTCGGACAAAAGGAAGGAAAGCAATCTCATGCCATTTACTATGCATCGAAGACACTCAATCCGGGACAATGCAACTATATCACAACTGAGAAGGAGCTTCTTGCCATAGTTTTTGCTTTTGAGAAATTTAGTTCTTATTTGTTAGGCTCTAAAGTTGTTGTTTACTCTGATCATGCAGCCTTGAAATATCTGCTTTCGAAGAAAGAGTCAAAACCACGACTTATCCGATGTGTACTGCTTTTGCAAGAATTTGATTAGAAGATTAAGGACCGGAAGGGACTTGAAAATTCTGTAGCTGATCACTTGAGTGGCTTGGTGCGAGAAGAAGAATCCTTACCTATATCTGAGACATTTCTGGATGAGCAATTGTTTACCCTACAAGGTAAGATAGGTAAGGAACCTTGATTTGCTGACATTGTAAATTTTCTTGTAACTGGAATTTTTTCACATGACCTAAGTATTGCACAAGAACAAGCTTAGGAATGACTCGAAGTACTACATTAGGGATGAACCTTACTTGTGGAAAATAGGATCTGATCAAATCATTCGTAGATGTGTGCCTAACGATGAAATTCATTCCATACTTGCTCATTGTCATAGTCATGTATGTGGTGGTCATTTTGGTCCCAAAAGTACAGCTAGAAAAATTCTGGATAGTGGTTTTTATTGAGAAACACTCTTTAAGGATGCATACCAATATTGTAAGAGTTGTGGGAATTGTCAAAGGATTGGCAACATAACTTCTAGGGATGAATGCCCTCAAATCCCAATCTTATTTTGTGAGATTTTTGATGTATGAGATATGGATTTTATGGGACCTTTTCCTAGTTCATGTAACTTTCTATATATTTTGCTTGCAGTTGATTATGTCTCGAAATAGGTAGAAGCAAAAGCTACCCGTACTAATAATTCTACAGTTGTTGTAGGTTTCCTTAAATCTAATATTTTCTGTAGGTTTGGGGTACTGAAGACGATCATTAGTGATCAAGGTACATATTTTTACAATCGTATGGTGGAAGCTTTAATGTGCAAATATGGAGTTAATCATCGAGTAGCCACCGCATACCATCCTCAAACCAATGGGCAAGCAGAAGTTTCTAATCATGAGATCAAGAGCATTTTGGAAAAAACAATAAATCCAAGCCGTAAGGATTGGAGTTTACGATTGGAGAATGCACTTTGTGCATATCGAACTGCATTCAAAACCCCAACTGGAATGTCACCATACCGATTAGTCTTTGGTAAGTTATGTCATTTACCAATTGCAATTGAACATCGTGCTTTTTGGGCAGTTAAGCAATGCAACTTAGATGCCAAGGAAGTTGGAAGGGAGAGGAAGCTGCAACTTCAGGAGTTGGAAGAGATTCGTTTGGAAGCTTACAACTGTGCAAAGCTTTACAAAGAAAGGACCAAACTTGTTCATGATAAACTTCGTCGACAAAAACAATTCTTTGAAGGCAAAAAAGTGCTCCTTTTCGATTCCAAATCGAAGTTTATGCCAGGTAAGTTAAAGTCTCGATGGACAGGACCATATTCGGTAGTAAGTATCTCTCCTCATGGTGCTATTGAAATTAAAAATATAGAGACTAACAACACTTTTAAGGTGAATGGACAACAATTGAAACCATTTATTGACGGATTTGATGTATCTACAGTGGAGAAAGTTCAATTGGCACATCCCACATACAAGGAGGAGTAAGACCAAAAGACACTATCGAGTCAAAGGCGATAAACAAAGGTGCTCATTGGGAGGCAACCCAATAGTCCTATTTTATTATTATTATTATTATTATTATTATTTATTTTCTTTATTTTCCCTTCTTTAAACTTGATTTATGAGTGATTTTCTTTTCGCAAAAAAAAAAATCAGAATTGGTCGCACTTTAGGGCGTGCCCACGCCCTATCTCCTACTCACATCTGCTCACTTTATTTACCCGGACAGACATCATTTTCCTTTAAGGCGTGCCCATGCCATAACCCCTTTTCACACCTACCCATATCACTCCTACTGGCAGACGTACTCCCACGATAGGGCGTGACCACACCCTAAAACCTGTTCACGTCTGCCACTGAGACCATTAGACGGACAGAAACTCACTTCATTTAAGGTGTGTCCACACCTTAAGTTCAGACCACTTCTGCTCTTAAAAAAAAAGTCGAAAAGAAGAATCAAAATCAAATTGTTCTGCTCTAACCTTTCAACATTTGTTTTCTAGGGTTTTCTTTTGCCTTTCGCCTTCGACGCTATCACTACTGCCGCTACCAATGGCTAGGAAATAGATACACCCTCGCCACCAATGCCGTTGCTCTGGCTTCCGCCTACGTTGGCCCCAGGGACCGAACAATCAGGGTACATCTCGCATCTCTCTCTCCTCTAATAGTGACGAATCGCCTTCATCGCCTCCCGCACATTCGCTTTCCCCCTCTCGATCCCGTCCACACTCACCCTCCAGTCCACCCACGGGCCATCACAGACCTCCATCCTCATCCTCTTCGAGAGATCTCAACCCCCCATTTCCCAACCCTAATCCCCAATCACCCCCATTCACGAACCCTAGCCTTCCTCCAACCCACTCACCTCCTACAGACCCCTCTCCGACTCCATCCGCCCCTGTACCAGAGACAGCAGCTGAACCCTCCTCTTCCCATCCAAAAAGACCTCGTGTCCGTTCAAGGGTGGCGAAAGGGAAGTTTGTCCTTCCCTCGCCGCGTACTCACCTTCGTGGCTGTTTGTGATTTCATTCCACTGAAGTGCGACAAAGGTACTCTGCTATTTCTGTTCGACCTATCATTCCTTATAAGTCTTTTCATTTTCCATCGTTGCAAGTACTGAATATGCATGACTCCATTGCCCGATATCTCTCTGCTATTGGCTGGGAGCAATACTTGAATTGCACTTTTCCTGCCTTGTTTGAGTTAACTTATGAATTTTACACCACTTTTCACTTTCACACACCCACGGATTTCACTGCCTACACCCCTAACCTAATTCACTTTCGTTTGATGAATCACTCATTTCATCTCTCCTTGACTGAATTTAACGTTGCCTTAGGGTTTCTTAGTGAGGCTCAAACACAGTTCTCTGCATATCATACTAGTTTCTGTGATTTCCCTCCCAATTTTAATTCTACATACATGCGTATCTGGACTGAGCTGACTGTTGATCCTGTTCCTTACCACCTTAGTCATTCTAAGGGTAGCTATTTGAAGAATAATGATTTGTGCCTCATTTATAGGGTCCTGGCCTTTAGTTTCTCCGGCAGCAAGGATAGCTCCGCCGTTTGTATTAAACCTGAACTTTTTTTTGGTGCATGCACACCAACCAACATGTTAATTTCGGGTTTTGGGTAGCCTCCCAATTTCTGTCTTGTGTGAACAAACCAAGGCGACCATTAATTTTATACTCCTTCATTACCCTTTTGGCGGTGAATTTGGGCGTGTTAGACATGCCTCATCATGATCTACATGAAGCATGCCCCATAGAAACGTTGGATTTAGATTGTTTAGTACGTATGGGTGTTTTATTAGTTTCCCATGGGCATTACACTTTTAACCCCCCGGTGCACGCCCGAAGCAATTTTCTTGTCCTCGTGCAAGTTCTCCCATCCCTGAGGTGGTCCTTCTCCCCTCTGTCATCTCTACTCCCGTACCCACACTTCAGTCTCTCAACGAATGTTTGTCTTGCATGGAGAACAACCTTATGGTATATTTCGAGTTCGTTGGCTTTCATCATCCGTTTCTGCCTCCACCCTAGGGGAGTATTGTTTTATCTTTTATCTTTTTTTTTTTCCGTTTGTTTCCTTATTTTTGCACATTTTCTTGTTTTCTTTTGCTTTTTCTTCCCTTAGGTATACATTGGGGACAATGTTCTGTTTAGGTGTGGGGGAGGCTCGCTATTTTTTTCGATTCATACTTAGGAACATTATTTATAGGCATTTTTTTCGTTTAAAATTGTTGAGTTCTGTGTCCATAAACTAAATAAAAAAAAATTCCAAGTTCCCTTTTGTTGATATATGCTATTTAGGTGGCTGGAGATGTATGAAAAATGGCTTGTATCGATAGTATTTTTGTACTTTAGATGGCTGCTCATATCTTTAATAGTTTTTTTTGAATGATGAATATGCAATATTTGACACAAACGCTACTAAATAGTGAGGTTTTGAGCCTAAAACAAGCGAATTCATTTTTTGTGCTTGAAATTTCTTTTCTTCTTGAGTGAATATCACACTTGGAGTGGTTATTCTAGAATTTGCAATGTTATGCACTTCAAGATCACATCCAGGGTTTCATGCATGGAAATGATAAAAGCACCTAGGTTTTACTCCATTTTGGTTTTCGTAAAAATCCCTACCTTGATTTATAATCCCTATAGTGAACCAATTTGAGTCTGAAACCCTTTCTTTCTTCAAAACCCTTCAATACAAAACTATAACCCTATTTTGGTTGGCGTTTCAATCCTTGTACCAAGGATATGTGTAGTCAATTGCATGATATTAGTCATATGATTGCCTCATGAAATGTGTATCGATTAGAGTTTTGATGATGATATTTGCTACATATGAAAAAGAAAAGAAAAGGTTTGCTTTTGTTTCTCTTTGTGCTGAAATGTTCTTTAAAAAAAAAAAGAGAGAATAGAAAGCAGCAGTAAAAAAAAAATAAAATTTGCTGCATTTTTGAGAATTTCATTTCAATCATGGATCGTAGAGAAAATGGTTGACAATTTTTTTATGTGATTTGAAATGTTGACTATGTTAGGCACATGTGGGTGACAAGAGCATGAATTCTTGGTGTACTACTTGTGCGGGGCAAGGGTGTTATGCAGAAATAATTGTGTGATTAGTTGCATATTCTCTTTGGTACATTTACCCTTCATATTCCCTTTTTTCCTACCCCTAACCCTAGCCACATTACAAGCAAATGAAAGACCTTTAGATTGATGCGTGAAATTCAAAATTCTAAATGGTGGAGATTTGATATATTTGCAATCATATGGTAATAGTATTTCATGCTGTTGATTTGAGTGATATATATATATTTTTTACACCTATTCGTGTGCATTTGAGTGATTTCCCTTTGGAGAGAATTGTTGGATCTTGTTGTTCGGATTTCATAAGGACCTGTTAGGACATGTAGTGGTTGTTTTAGTACGGAACACTGTGAAGTACTTTTTATTTCGATTATGCTTTCAGCTAAACTTTTTAATGGTGATTATTGACTTGGGGACTTGGAAGAAAAACAGGTTGTTAGTTTTAATTTTAGATGAGTTAGGAATGCTTGAGGACAAGTATCATCTAGGTGTGGGGGAATTTGATAGGAACAAAATAAGTGTAATATTTGTAATTGATTTTTACATTATTTTAAGAAAATATTATACTAATTGTGGTGATTGAGGTGTTAGATTAGTCGGAAGAAAGACAGGAGAAATATGAAGAAAAAGAGGTTTAATTGGAGCAATTATACAAGGATGGAAGAACAGATAGAATTGACTTTTCATTTACACGTGGACAAGCTAAATTCAAGGAGAAATATAAGAATTTTGAAGATTTTATTCTTCATTCCTAATATTTAGGAATATGAAACTTTGAAAAATTGTAAATGTAAAAAAAAACATTTTATTTTACTTAAAATTTTTAGAATTTTATTCTTTAGGATATTTCATTCAATTTTAGAGATGGAATAATTTTACTAAGATAAAATGGGAGGATTTATCTCTCCTTTGGGGTTGCAGCCGGCCCCACTAGTGTAGATATATAAGCATTGTTTTCTAACTTTTGGAGGCATCCAGAAAAAGCTCAGGAAGCTGCAGCCTTAGCCGGGGAAAGGGTTCTTTGTTTTTATCATTCTTTATTCCTTGAAAGCAATACCCAATTTATTGTCAGTTTTCTTTTATTATGAGTTCATTTTAATTTCTTTTCTAGTCAAACGATTATTGAAATTTTGATGAATGATGATTGTGAAATCTAAATGATATTATTTGCTTGTATTTGTGGACATTTATTTAATCTCTATATTTAATGTTTATGATTGTTTTGGGATTGTTAAATAGAGATCTATGTTTAATAACCCTAAAATAGTCTACAATCATTTAAAAACAGTAAGATTTGTGTGTTTTTAATAGAATGGTGATTGACATAGTTTTATAGCCTCGCAAGCGGTAAGATTTATGTCAAGAGATTAGATAATCTAATTTAAATAAATCCATATTGGAATTTACTGATTAAATTGCGTCTTTCTAGATCTTAATGCTGTCGGAACATTAAATCCAACGAGAGTCTCTTGAATTGTCTTTTGATTAAAAAAGTAATTAACGATGGTATCTTGATTACCGAAAAAGTAAGGAGAAATTGGTCGTTTCGTAGTATTTAACGGCTATAACCAATTCATTCGCATAATATCGAGTAATTTTTGTATCGATGATCAATCAAACACATCAAGATGGAAATAACTTATTTGGCTAGATTTTACCTTAATTGATATCCTTTCTTTTAATTGGTGTTATTTAATTATTTTATTTTGATTAATTTTGATTAATTTATTTACTTAGTTATTTTAGATAATTTCACCAAAAAAATCCCTCAATATTATTTTTATTTTTATTAAAAGAGATAAATCAGTTGTTTTTTGTGAATTCGACTCTTCTCCTCATAGACTCATCTTTAGTGAAGCAGATAATTTTATTTTTGGTTGTTTGACGACACACCATTTTCTCTTTCCACCATTTTCATTTTCGTATACGTTATCTCATCGGTAATCTTAAAAACTTTTTCTACGGCCCGTTTGAGAGGGAATGGAATAAAACCAGTTTCCATTATTAGAAAATAGAGAATTATAAGGAAACATTCAAACTCCATTTGTTTCATAAATATATATAAGGAAATGGGAATGAAACCCTGATTTGTGGATGATGCTAAGTGCTCTTTTCATTGATTAAAAACCCCTTTGCTCTTGTTCATGAGCAAAGAGCAATTCATTGTGGACCGCATGAATTACAAGTAGGTTAAGAATGATTGCCCTTTGGTGCAGTGTTGATGTCACAAGCGGTAGTAGTTGAGATACCGTAAGTTGTGAGCACTGCGATCAGCTACCCTTCTTCGCTGTTGGTAGTTGATTGAGAAGTCTCCTCGTTTTGATTTCTACCCAATTTCAATTGCAGGCAAACCTTTTTAGCAAGCCGAATAACTGTCGAGCACCCTTGGCTCTCAACTATATCCCTATTTCTGTTTATAGGGAAATGTGATTATTACGCAGACTTTAAATAGTTACGGAGACTTAAATTTGGTAAAATACTTGGTTTAAATCGCCTTCTTGATAATAAAAAACTAGACCCAAAGACAACCTTTTTCAATACACTCTATTTTTACTCAAATACATTTCCATCGTGACTTTTAATAAATTGTGTGATTCATGATTCAACCGCATTAAATGCAATGATGTCTCCAAACACGTTTTTTTCGTGTCTCTCTCGCCTTTTGTGTTTGAATGGTCACATCTCTCTTTGTTTTTTTTTTGGGGGTTCGGAAGGTCACATCTCTCTCCCCCCTCTCTCTCTCTGTTTTTTTCTTTTTTTTCTTTTCTTTCTTTTTTTTTATGATTTGGAAGGTCACATCTTCCAAGTTGGCCCGTCTCGCTCATGGAGCTCAAGATGAAATTATAAGCTCCAAAATACTTATCAAATGGCCGGTTGGTTCTCGTTTTCTAATTCCTAATTATCTTTCCTATAAAATTAATATATATTTATTTATTTTAAAAATAGATTTAAGAATGAACCAAATTGCATAGACAATATATCGACAAGCCTCACTTTCCTTTAAATTTTGTTGATTTATCTCCATTTTATCTTTTTATATTTATAATTTTATAACAATGAAAATTTCTCTATAATAAGGAATTAAAAATATTTTATTCGATAAAAATTTTCTAATTTTAATATAATTTAATCTCAATTTGTTTATGATTTAGCATTTTGACAATTACTGTAGACCCGATATACAATGGTGGTGGGCCTGATATCTATGTTTTTTGTGGGGCTTGGTCCGATCCAACTCAAGCTCCAAAAGGCCCGACACATCTCACTTCAATTCAACTTTGAGATCCTACAATGTCAATGAGTAAACAATTCTTTACGTAGTCATTAAGAATTCTTGTACTTGTTCATTGAGAATATCCGAGGAAGAGTATGTCAGAACAGGGTGTTCGATCGATGGATGCTATTCCCACTTTGATTCTTAGAAGGAAGAGAAAAAAGGTACAGATGCCAAGCTTAAAAAGTAAGTAGAGGGGGACAGAGATGGGTGCTTGGCAGGTGCATCTATTGCGTTCAGCCAGAGGCATCCGAAGAACTGAGGGGAAGAGAGAGCGAGGCTGAAGGGATCTTTCCTCAGACACCAAGAGTGGCTCTCGAGGAGGGTGCCGAGTGAGAGGATATTGAGAGTGGGGCTCTCGATGAACCTAGGCATGTGATTCCCAAGCGCGCAATTCAGGAGTTCGAAGTTAGGCCGTTTGGCACCTTTCTTAGGTAGTAGTACGTGCAGAAGGGCAAAAGAGTTATGCCAAAGCAAACGACTCCTCTTCCTCCCTTTTTGGACACTGCTGAGGACAGAAGGTTCACCGACTGGCTAGATTGCCATCGTTCTGAGTTGGAGTTGAATGGTTTAAGTATGGAGTAAGGAGATGAAACCCTCATGGCCATCAGGATTCAGGTAGAATTTTCATTTTAGAGTTATATTTTACTGTTTTTGATTGTGATGAGTTAATTTGATGTGTTTTGTATAGATAATTGTTTTAACTGAGTTCCAATGGTTAAAAAGAAATGGGTGGTGAGACATGTGGAGCACTTGATGAGCCAAAGTAATGGGGAGATTTTCCATTTGCCTACCACTCTGGCTTAAAGAAAGAGAGAAGTCGAAGAAGGGAAGGCGGTAAGTGTTGCCTTAAATAACAAAAATAAGGAAATGGAGTGTCTAAGAACTAATATGGAGTCAAAATAAATATGGTATATTTTATTTTTGATCCACGTTGATGCTTTTCCTTCCATAACTTTTTAGCAGAACTCTTGACGGGTAATTATCTCTTAATTTTACCTAATTTTCTTTCTATTCTTTTGTCATAGAACATTTCACAATTAATACAACCAAAAATACAATATATATATATATATATATATATATATTTTACTTTTTGTTTATGAGTTTATTTTTCTCCGATCTCATATTCAATTGATTTCTATGTTTAACAATCAGTAAAGGTTACGTACACCAGAAGATGAGGACTTCTTTCGATTAAAGCAAACCCATCTCTTCAAGGCGAGGTTTGGGGGGCCGCCTTCACCCGGGGATCCTCACAGCTAAATAAGGTGATTACTGAAGAAGATTAATGCTGCATAGACAGAAAGATTCAATAGGCTAAGTCAACAAGTTTCTATAATTTTCTTAAGTTGGATTTGATAAATATTCTCGCTTTTAGGCCTGATATCTATGGTTTTTGTGGGGCTTGGTCCGATCCAACTCAAGCTCCAAAAGGCCCGACACATCTCACTTCAATTCAACTTTAAGGTCCTACAAGGTCAACGAGTAAACAATGCTTTACGTAGTCACTAAGAATTCTTGTACTTGTTCATTGAGAATAATTTAGATATCCGACATCTATAAATTCTCTCCCATTACTCATACACTATATATATACTTAAAGAAAATTTATTAAGGGAAGTTCAATTTATTACGAAAATTTCCTACCTTATCAGGTGAGATTATGGATATTTCTTTTCTTATCGGATGTGATTATTTCTGGGATCAAGGGAGGTTCATATCTCGCGTGATCATGATCTTGATTTACTTGGCGGAGGTGTTGTTCGGTAGTTAGTGGGTGGAAGGTCACTTGGTAGTAGCCAAGAGGCTTAACCAAAAGTGTTTAACCAAATGCCTACTCGGTCGTCTTGGGTGCTTATCAAGAGTGTTCTATGGATTTTATGATTATGGTTTAGTGGATTAAGTAGTCTCTGGTTATATAGTTATGTGTTGTTAGGTTTTGTACTATCATTTGTCTTACACTCCTAATGTTGTTTCGAAAAAATGATATTAAGAGTAAATTTGAAGGGGTACAAATTGGGAAAATGCACAAGTTATGAGAGTCGAGTATTAAATGCGAGATGTGTCATCTCAATTTTCGAGAATCGTCTTTGTTATGCAAATTATTGTGTAATTTGTGATTAATTATAGATAGTGTGATGTTTGGTATAGTTTCGTTAGTTTGCTTTTTGAAAGAATTTTGGAATTTAGGGGTTCATGAAATTTGTGAAAAATAAGAATGGCTAAGGGTTCTAAATCACAAACTCTCTGCACTATTGGCAAGATCAGGAGTACTATGATAGAGAAGGAATTGCGAAAAACAGTTAATGAGATGAGATTGAGTGATGACTACTCATTGCGATTACCAACGGAGGAAGAAAGGGCGAATAAAGCATTGGAGGTATGCGTCTTGATGCACAAGAAGTATATAAAGTATGGGCTTCGAATGCCTTATATGGATCCTTTGGCCAGGGTTTTAAGGGGTTTGAATATATTTCTTACCTTATTAATTCACATCACTTGGCATTTGGTTGTGGTAGTAGCTAGTTTGCTAAACTATTGTTGCATAAGTTTTGATTGTGAAGTTTTGTTGTTGGTTTTCTCTTTGAGGAGGTGTGTGTCTAGAGTTCGACAGAAGGGGTGGTTTTACCGTAAGACAAGGCCAAAATCGAGATGAAAGTCCTTCAACAAGGAGATTTTTTATAAGAATTGGTTTTTGTTGAGTTTAGGAATAAAAAGTTGATGTTGATATTGCTGAAGGCTAGGATAGAGCCTTTTGTGGGGTTAAAGCCTTCGAAATCCTCTTGGCATTCGGTTTGGGGAATTTTTGCTCTATAAGAAGTAGAGCCATTTGTACGGAAGCCCTGCTATGATGAGGTGCTGACGCAAACAGGTTTATTGGTGGGTGAAAAAGTATAAATCAAGAGGCCCCCTTTAGTAAAATGGGAGTAACAGAGCTCATTGATGTTCTTGCTTTTGCCGAATAGGACGATCTTATGAAAATAATTACCGAGAGTCTAATGGGTTCAAACCCAAGAGGAACGTCGAGAAGGGGAAGAGCATGTCAGAACAGGGTGTTCCATCAATGGATGTTATTCCCACTTTGATTCTGAGGAGGAAGAGAAAAAAGGTACGGATGCCAAGCCTAGAAAGTGAGTAAGTAGAGGGGGATAGAGATGGATGCTTGGCGGACGCATCTATCGCGCTTTAGCCAGAGGTATTCGAAGAACCGAGGGGAAGAGAGAGTGAGGCTAAAGGGATCTTTCCTCAGACACCAAGAGTGGCTCTCGAGGAGGGTGTCGAGTGAGAGGACATTGAGAGTGGGGCTCTCGATGAACCTAGGCATGTGATTCCCAAGCGCGCAACTTAGGAGTTCGGAGTTAAGCCGTTTGGCACCTTTCCTAGGTAGTTGTATGTGTAGAAGGGCAAAAGAGTTACGCCAAAGCAAATGGCTCCTCTTCCTCCCTTTTTGTTTGGTCCTTTGATGGTAGGAAGGATATGAGGGAGAGAGGTACTATTGCCATTAATGTCGACAATAATCACTTCAATTAGGTAGACACTGCCGAGGACAGAAAGTTCACCGACTGACTAGATTGCCATCATTCTAAGTTGGAGTTGAATGGTTTAAGTATGGAGTAAGGTGATGAAGCCCTGGATTTAGGAAGAATTTTCATTTTAGAGTTATATTTTACTCAAGTTTTTGATTGTGATGAGTTAATTTGATGTGTTTTGTATAGAAAATTGTTTTAACTGAGTTCCAATGGTTAAAATGAAATGGGTGGTGAGACATGTGGAGCACTTGATGAGCCAAACTAATGGGGAGATTTTCCATTTGCCTACCACTCTGGCTTAAAGAGAGAGAATGCAAAGAAGGGAAGGAGGTAATTGCTGCCTTAAATGAAAAAAATAAGGAAGCGGAGTGTCTAAGATCTAACATGGAGTTTATGTTTCGACAATGTGACACATCCATTACAGAGTGTGAAAGGTTAAAGGCCGAAGCGAGGGGAATGAGGAAAGGCTATATGGTGTTGAGAAATTGGTGTAGAAGTAAGAGCAATCACACCTTGCAATGGAGAAGAAGTTGGTAAACTTAGGGAAGAAGTTTGTGGAGACTGTTGAGAGCTACAAGTATAGTTAGCATGAGCTTTCTGTAAGGCTTCGGCAATTAGAGGATGCCCTCCACTAGGTGGCTGGAACAGAGCTTGGCCGCAAATGTTGGTGGTGTTAATTTCGATGTACCGGGTTTGAGCCTAGTTGGTACTCTTGGTGGTGATTCTTCTCATGAAGCAGCTGATGTGCACTCTCATGTCACTGCACTCTAGGCTAACTTCAAATCTTTGTTGCAGAAAACTCTTCCCCTTCCTTTGCCTCCTTCGTTGTAATCTCTATATATTTTTACTATGTTCCCTCTCCTTTTGATGTATCATGCCCCCTAAATTTGCATGAACTTTTCATGCTTCCGTTGTATAGTATATGGAAGTTTGAATACAAAATTTTTAATAATCTCATTCCCTTATATTTTCTTGTCACTATTGCGTTCTCATTCTGAAATTGAATGACTCGAATGTCGAGTTGTTTTCAAGTGCATTATAGTCGAGCGAGGGTGTTAAAACCCTTTTTAGGTGTGAATCTGAGAGAATGAGAATTAGATTCCATTCGTGTATTAAGACCTATATGAGACAGAGTTGAGAGAGTAGAAGTTATATCCTGCTAGGCCTGTATGAAGTGTAGAGCTGAGAGAGTGGAAATTATATCCTTCTAGGGCCTATATGAGATGTAGAGTCAAGAGATTGGGTGCGCCAACCCACTCGTATGCTAAAACCAGCATAGGACGCATTACTTAGAGAATAAGAGTTTGATCCTACTTGGATGCTGGGATTTGTAGGAGGCGTAGAGTCGAAAGAGTAGATGCGCCAACCCGTTTGGGTGCTAGGACATGTTGTTAAGAGAATGAGAGTTTGATCTTGCTCCGGTGTTAGGACCAGTATGAGACATAGAGTCAGGAGATTGGGTGTGCCAATCCATTCGGGTGCTAGGACCCATATAAGATGCATTGCTAAGGAAATGAGAGTTTGATCTCACTCAGGGGCTGGGACTCGTGTGAGGCGTTGAGCCAAGAGAGTGAATGTACGATCCCACTTAGGTGTTAGGACCCGTATAGGACGCATTGTTGAGAGATTGGGAGTTTGATCCTTCTCGGGTGTTGAGACCCATATAAGGCATAGAATCGAGAGAGTATATACGACAACATGTTCAGGTGGTGCTAGGACTCGTATAAGACATGTTGGGTTCTGGAACCCAAATAAGTTGTAAAGTTGAGAGAGTGGGTGCACCAATCCGCTTGGATGCTAAAACCCGCATAGGACACGTTGCCACCACTTGAAAGTTGTTTCTGATTATTACGTAATTGGCATGATTAAAGTGTTATAAAGAAGTAGTAGAGCATGTAAAATTGAGATATTATTGTAATGATAATTGTGAGATAAAAATTTCAAATCGGGATAGTTAGTTAACAATACTAGAACACTAATAGAGTAGTAGTAGTCGATGGACAAAAATTACTAGACCGAGGGGTTCGATGGATCTGGATCACAGCTGAGTAGTCTAATGCCTAGAAGCATCTTGAACTTGACATTCATGTGTGTGGTACTCAGTAATGCTTCCAAAGCATCCACACTAGGCTAATCCAAAATGGCATCGTAAAGGGACGGCACCTTGATAGTATTGAAGTTGGCTGTGATAGTAGCGTGATTTGGTGGCATTCTCAAGGTTACTGTGAGTGAAATAGTGCTCTCGGAGTATAACCACTCGCCCAATAGTCTTTTCAAAGGTCCGGCGTGGCGTTAAGATGTGTTTGACTGAAACCCATTTGCTGAAAGATATTTTAATAGAGGAGATTGTAGCTCCCCATTGATCGACGAAGATTCTCTTCATGATATATTGGCTTATCTTAGTGGTAATGACTAATAGGTCTTGTTAGCTCAAGTTGACTCCTACTAGATCGTTATCACTCAATCTAGTCATTGGTATCTTCTTTTTCTGCTCTTCTCAATACGAGTAATAAGAATATCCTTAGAAACGGATGTCTCTGTCATCTGAAATAGCGGGGCGAATATTCGCTCGATCCAACATTGCTGTGTTTCCATTTTGTCTATCGGACTCTTGCTAGAGGACAATCACTGAGAGTGGAGGGTGCTGGAGAGGAATTTCAATTCTGTATGTGAAGGATTATTCAATTTACCTGGTTCATGATAGTTCTTGCGATCGATGGCTTGTTCGGCACTGTGAAGTTAGCCTCCATCTGACCCCTTGTGTTTGGTCCCCAAAGGAGATTGTTCTCTTGTTCTACACTGATGAATCTCTGAAGTTTGCTATCTCGAAGTAAGGCCTTCAACTTGTCGTACAGTTTTTGGCATTCATTTATGAGGTAGCCGTAATCTCTGTAGAAGTACCAGTATCTGGTCTTGTCCTTTTCGAAGTCATCTCCCATTGGGTAAAGGGGCCATTTAACATAGGATTCGTTTCTGATTTGTATTAGGATCTGCCTAAGTGTGTCATTTAGAGGTGTGAGTTGTTGAATTTGTGATGGGGCGAAGGTTCTCGTCGACTCCTTTTGGGTGAGGATTCATGCCGTAGGGAACGACTACGATTGTTTCTTCTTGTTCTACCTTGGCGCCTGTCGAACACCTCAGTTTTTTCTACAATGATGTACTTTTTTGCCCGAGCGTAAAATTTCTAAATGGTGGCAGGAGAATTCTAGAAAAAAGAAAAGTTAAATTTGCTTTTCTTTTAAAGAAAGAAAATCATAAACAAATGTGATTGAAGAGAAAAACAATATTTTAGTTTATTTTAGAAAGAGAAAATTACTATATTTAGTTTTAAAGAGAAAAAATTTAAAATAAATATATTTAAAAAGATAAAACTATATATATTTTTTTAATTTTAAGAGAGGGAAAATATTATATTATTTTTATTAGAGAGAAAATATTTAGATTCATACCGCACTTATCCTTATCATGTTTAGATTCATATCTTTGAGACCTAACTTTACATTTTCTATAGTCTATGAAGAGAATTTTTAGTTTTCTTCTTTGCATATCTATTGAAAAATATTTTATTTTCCAAACTTTAATAGTTTTCTACATGGGGTGTTAAAAATGAATTACAAATGATTAAATTTTAAAAATATTATAATTTCTTTAATTTTATATTTTTATGTTTATAATATAGATATCTAATTTATTGGTAAATTATTAGCTTTTTTATATTTATATTGCTTTTATGTTCAAATTTCTCTGGTGCAAATGAAACTAGAGAACATGTTAGATGCCATCATGTGGCACGCACCCAAACCTGTAGTCAAGAGAAATTTCTGAAAGAAGACACACTTCTTTATTAAATTTTGCTGCACATTTGTTCTGCAAACAGAGTGAGATCAAAATGACAAATGCAAGTGCATTCTTTCACCTTTAACAGGTGATGGAAAATAGCACCTTTATTATTTCCAAATTTTGGCTACGCAACAAAATATGCTTCTGAGTGATTGCTCAAACAGAAAGTTCAGTCTTTGAGACAAGAATGCCATCACTATCGGCATATAACCACTCTCCATCGCGAATCAAAGCTCCTCCTAGGTAAATAGGCACGTGCTTCTCACCGTGGCCTTTCTTGTTGGACTTTTGAGGATGAGAGGCCAATGCTCTGACCCCAATGTCACAGCCATTGATCTCGTCTACATCTCTAATGCATCCGTTCACTACTATGCCTGCCCAGCCCATGTTCTGGGCCAACTGTGCTAAGTTTCCCCCGACCAACGCACATCTCATGCTACCTCCTCCATCTATGACAAGGACCCTTCCTTCACCTTTAGTTTCAAGAAGCTCTCTGACTAGCACATTGTCTTCAAATATCTTGAGTGTGACAATTGGACCTGAAAATGCACGAGATTGTCCATATATCTTGAAGACTGGGTGCAGAACTCGCAAATCACCATCTTCCAGCAGTTTTATGTTTGAATCACAAACTTCAGCAGTCGCTAAGGCAGCCATTTATTCTCCTGCAAATCCAATATATTATCATCACCGGCATCTAAGGTCATTTTGCTTTGCATTCTTATTAGTTTCTCTGCTTTTGCATGCAAGCACTTCTCGTGTGCAAGCTAACTCTTCAAACCAAGTACAATACCAAAATCATTCTCAAAATTTTATGGTACCTTTTTCTTTTTTCAAAGAAAAAAAAAAAGAAAAGATAATTTATTATTTCTTTAAGCCCTCCCTTCATGACTCTCTTCTGCCAAAAGAAAAATGAAGAGACAAAAGCAAAACAAAGAAAAAAAAATCTTGGTATCCTGGAAAAACTTTCCATCTTCATCTTCTCGATGCCCTGGATGGCTGTCCCCCTCCCCGCCCTTCAATACCACATCCAAATGGAATTTTGATGTAGAATTTTTCATGCCACAAGCAAAGAATACTTGACAAGACTTCCTGCATAAAGCTTTCTCCACTATTGGAGAAATTTCGTCAATGATCCAAGTGAAATATCACATGTTCATTGTGAAAATAATTTTATATTCTGAAGCTTGGGAGGGGCAACTTCTAGTTCTACCAGAATGTTAGTGCAGATAGGTGTCTCTGTGATTATGTTTGTGTTAAGAGGCATGAACATATCTGTTCATTCACAACATGTGTTCTTTCAGAAAATTTTGTTATTCAGAGTACCTAATCTTTGTTCACAAGGTAGCTGCACAAGGAATGAGGATTAAAGAACTGCAACTGATTAAAACATAAGGAGGTAGCTCCGTCCTAAGTTTTACTTGATTTGTCAAAATCAATGTCTTAATTAATTCACTTGAATGCTGACAGAAGCCAAATACATGCATACTATTGCTTCATGAGGGTTTGAACTTATAAATCTTGCGGAACTAATTGAACAACTAAGACTTTTCCTTTTGGTTTTATTTGTCCAGATTGGCATTCCAGACTCCACTTGCTCTATAGAGGACAGCAGGTGGACTTTGTCCCACCTGTTGTGCTGAAAATCTCAGGGTCTTTAAGTATGCTCATTTTGGACAAATAAAACCAGCCAAAGACAACCTAGCTCTTGCTATTAACCTTGGTACAAGAGGCATTGTACAGTCACTTATATGAGTTGTAGAAAGGGTGTGGGCATGCGAGTTGGTGTACACGGTAGTTATTTACAATATTTCGTGATGATCCATACATTTAATTTTGAACTTCTAGTAAGATCAACCTGTGATTAGAAGAACAAAATGTATGCATAGTTCTCTGACTAAAACCCATTCACTAAATTAAGGGGGGGTCTGAAATTACTTTCTGCACTCCAAGCTAGTTACTTGACATTGACTATTAATGTTATGTTATGACATAATCTAATTAACCAGAAAAAAAATAACAAACAATGATAAACCTAGATGTGGATTTTGTTAAAACTGAACTTCCAGAATTTTTGTAAGAATTGGAAGGACAGAATTTTGTACCAACTCAAAACTGAGAGGATGGAGATATAACACATTTCATTAAATGCACTTATGCTTCTTTTTCATCCTTTAAAGTTTGAAAGGAGGTTCACTAGCCTCTTACAGCAGTAGAATCAATTTGGCCTTTGAATGATGGAAGTAATTATTGAAATTACATCTCAGATGAGTTTGGCATGTGAGGAGATGATAAAACATGACAATGGGCTTTCCAAGGTATTAAGGAATGAATATGGAGGTAGAGATACCGCCCATAACCCAAAATAAAAATTCTAAGAGAAATGAAGGTGTGACATCAGAAAATGACCATCTTAATAGCTAATTATTTAAATCATAAAGAAGCCATAAAGATAGTAATTTCATGTCATGATTGGTAAAGGTATTTTCAGAATGAAAGTAAGCCGAAAAGATACTGATTTCAAGTGCAGAGGTACAACGGCCGGTACATTGTTCATGTCCTTAATGTTAGTTGTAGAAGTCAGAATTTTTTAAAAGTACGCAAGAGAGGATTGAAGAGGATGTGGGGAAAGCCACTAAGGAGTTAAGGATTAAACTCTAACCCCTAATTAGACCTGGAAATCAAACAATTAATTTGAAGGTCTCAGTATAATAATATACACAGAAAATTTTCTTGGATGCTAATGTTTTTCTGCTAGTTCTATGCAGAAGAATAGTTAGTCATTCAATGAATTCCTCAACCTTATATTGATTGATGACCCCATAAGGAAAGGCTTTATGAGACAAATCCAAATAAAATTCTTGGGGTACCAATTCCTTCTATGCTTCAAAAATTATCAGCTTGAAATAGAATATCTTAAAACTTACTAATTCATTTCCCAGAATTGACCAAAACCCAGAACTCAATTCAAATTATAATAGAGCAAGACTGAACAAATAATAAAAGAGCAAGGCTAACCCAATTGAGAACAAAGTCCCGGTTGATCGTATCTCCTCTCAGAATGGAGCTTAAGCTTGACAATGAAAAATGGGTGGGGCTGGGAATTAAATCTGCATAGAAATCAGAACCCTCAGCTACGGATTGATCCACAGTGAGAAGAGTGTTGCGTTTTGTTTGCTAGCAAATGGATAAGCCCCAGAGTGACACTATTATTTGGTTGGTTTCTGTGCCCCGACCTGACCAATTGCAATTCGCAACTAAAATTGCAACCGAGATTTCGGGTTCTGTTCCGGAGATGTAAGGGATTGAATGGGTTTGTCGAGCCCTTCTTTGGAGTGTTTACTACGTCCCCAAAAGGGTCAAGTCTATGGGTGGGTAACTGGGCATGACTCTTATCTCTCTCTCTCTCCCCTAATTGCTGCCATCTGTTTTATTTTAAATTTGGTCGTGGGTCGCGCCACCAATTTGGAACGCGTTTGCTTTTTCTTCCCACCCTTTCTTATTTTCGTATACGTTATTTTATTGGTAACCCTAAAACTTTTTCTACTGCCCGTTTGAGAGGAAATGGAAATAAAACCAATTTCTATTATTAGAAAATAGAGAATTATAAGGAAACATTCAAACTCCATTGGTTTGACAAATATATATAAGGAAATGGCAATGAGACCATGATTTGTGGATGACGCATAATGCTCTTTTTGTTGATTAAAAATCCTTTGCTCTTGTCCATGAACAAAGAGCAATTCATTGCGTACCGCATGCCTTACAAGTAGGTTAAGAATGATTGTACTTTGGAGCATTGCTGGTGTCACAACTATTATACCCGAAACTTTGTAATACTCACCTAAAACGTATATTAAACTAATTAATATTTATATAAAAATTCTTATATTTTTTATATTTAATAAATTATTGATTTATTTAACTATAATTATAATTTTTTATATTTTTATTCTATAATTTATAATTACATATTTGATTATTTTAAATTTTTATCATAAAATATAATTATTTTATTATTTTTATAAAATAATTAATATTTCTGTAAAAATACTTATATTTTTATATTTATGTATTTATCCATACTTTTATTTCATATATTTTTACAAAATATCATTTTTTTACCTAATCGGTTTATATCCATTTTTATTTTTTCATTTTTATTTCTGTAGTCTATGTAACAAGTAGTTGAGACACCATAAGTTGTGAGTATTGCGATCAGCCACCCTTTTCACTTTGGTTAGTTTTTTTTTTTGGCAAGTCTCCATGTTGTTTTGATTTCTACCCAATTTCGACTGCAGATAAACCTTTTCAGCGAGCCGAATAACTGTCCAGCACCCTTGCCTTTCACCCATATTCCCATTTCTATTTCTACAGAAATGTGATTATTATGCAGACTAAATAGTTATGTCTCTTCAATTTTTCAGTTAACCAAGTTTAAATCGCTTCCTTAATAATGAAAAACCAGACCCAAATATTACATTCTCTAATAGACTCGATTTTCACCCAAACCCAATATGAACTCAAGCCGACTCTATAATTGATGAACCCATTTGACTCATTAACGGAGCTCGACCCTAGTCTTGACCATTATATTACTAAGGGGCGTTTGGTTCGCGGTTGAAAATCAAAATCAGAATCAAAATTATATTTTTTAGATTCAGAATGGATAGAATTATTTTAATTCATCTATTTGATTCGATACGCTGAAGTAGGTATCAATACCATAGTTGGAAATTAATAATTTTTTAATTTACCTTTATTCCAAAATACAATAAAAACTATAAATAATTTAAAATAAACTGTTTTAAAATATTATATGAAATTAATTTCATTTAAAAAAATAAATATTATATGAGTTTATCAATTAAGTTTTATATCTTTTTCAAAAAAAAAAAGAAAAATAACTTAATAATAAAAATATTATATTTTTTCACTTGTAAAGTTTATATATATATATATATATATATATATATATATATAAATATATATGAAATCTTGATATCGAAATTTTAGAAAAGGAAATGAGACTTTGCATTAAAATCTATTTTGTAAAATTAATCATGCTTTCACTTATTAAAATTTGAAATCTAATTTTATAAAATTTTGAATTGATTAATTTAAAAAAAAAGTATTATTTGATCAAGAATCTGGATTTTAGGTAATTTTTTTTTTTAGAATGTGAAAAGATAAAGAAGTATAAGAATGGAGAGTAATAGGTAATTTTTGATAAGTGTAAGAGTAAATAATTATTTAAAAATGAGACGTGTGTTTCAAATAAAGCCCACCAATTTACTTAACTTTTGTGAATTTCTAGATTTTTATTTATCAATCTAAAATGTTCATTCCTATAGTATTAACCCAAATATTAGCTTTCGATTTTATTCCCTTTCACACTCCCAAGGACACCTTGGCCCCTGCCTAATTTTAGGTGTTTAACAGACCTAAAATATTTGTTTGAATTATGTTAATAAATCATAAATAAATAGTGTAAAAAGGCATTTTAAAAGAAGCAAATTTTCAAGCCAAAAAGACACTTCCGTTTTTGGCCAGGCAAGAGGAAATGAAATTTCTTTCATGTTTTACGCGTAATGGCCATGATTCACAAATTAATGAAATTATATAAATAATCAACATAGCAAAGGGTAATGAAGTTTGGCAATTGAGATTTTAGAGCCCGGCTTTACAAACTTGGAGCTCGGCACATTTAAAATTTTATGGGTTCAAGTTCGAGTAGAAAACTCAAAAAATCAACACTCGATCTCGACTTAAAAAATTAAAAGAGCTCGTGCTCCTTTTTGGACCAGACTCAAGCTTGAATTGACCCAAAAAACAGAGAGAGAGAGAGAGAGGCACGAATCAAAGGCGATGGATCTAAGCACTTTCAACTTTTGCTATCCTTTTCTGATGTTAGGGGCTGCCACCGACACCACAGCAGCGGCAGCCATTGATCAAAGTGTCTTCTTTGTCGACACTATTCATTCATCTTCAAAGATCGATTTCATCACCAAACTCCAGTGGGAACAACTTCGAACCTATAACTAGGACTGATAATTGAGTTTTCTGAGTTAGGTTTTGCAAACCTCGGACTCGGTCCATTAAAAATTTTATGGGTCCGTGCCAAAACTCAACTCAAGAAAACCTAAAGAATTAGGGCTCGAGTTTTGCCCAAAAAATTAAAAGGATCTCGGATTTGTTTGGGGCTAGGCTTGACCTCGAACCTCAAAACCTAAAAAACCCAGAGAGAGAGAGAGAGAGAGATCATAGGAAACTTGACACTTTCAACTTTTGCCACCCTTTTCCAGTTTGGTAGCCACCGTCAACACCACAACGATAGTGTTAATCAACCGGAATGTCTTCTTCGGGCTCTTGGTTGTTCGATTTCATTTTGAGAGGTGAAGGACGACCGTCTTACAGGGAGTGCAGAGGAGTCGAAGCATCATCGAAGTACAATAGTCACCGACAAATCACTGAGAATGCAAATCGAAGTTCAACAACGCCACTGAGAGAATAAGAGTGCTTTAAAGTAGATAGAAATAGAAACAGCAACTAAGGAGAGAGAGAGAGAGCGAGAGAGAGAGAGAGAGAGAAAGAGAGGAAGTATAAAACACATTTTCAAGAAACTTCACTTAGGAAGCAATCATGACCTAAGAAGAGTGCAAGAATCAGTGATGAAGACGAGAGAGAGAGTAGTGCCGGAGAGAGAGAGAGAATGGGAGCTTCACTTAGGAAGCAATCACGACCCAAACAAACCAAAGAAGAAAGTATTTTAATTTTTGTAGGGTAATGTATCCTTTTGATAATGTGCAAAATATCTATTTTATTATTGATATTATGATTTGATTTCGGATCGATTAATGTTCTAATAAATGTTTTTATGACATTTTTATTTTTAGGGATAAAAAATGAAGATTGGATCAAAATGGATTTAAGGAGGCATTTTTGGAGTTAAATGGTTCAAGATAGCATTTGGGCCTACAAAGAAAGGAAGAAAATATAAAGTGAAGACTTACTTGTAGTAGAAAATTTTTACTTCAAGTAAATTATTTTTAAACGGTTGATTGTTTCCCTATTCTTTGGGATATTTGAGAGAAGAATATTCTTAGATCTAGATTTAGATTTAGGGCAACAAGGGAGCACTCTACTTCTCCTAGGAGAGCCTACGGGCTATGCTATGTGTGTGTGTATGTGTGTGTGTGTGCGCGTGCGCGCGTACTTTCCTTGTGGGTGGCGGCTGGACAATGGCAACATAGCATACACAGCACATTTTCTTTTCTAGGTTTTAGTCTTCTTTTACATTTTTTTCTCTTTTGTTTCCACTTTGTGTGTGTGTGTGTGTGTGCGCGCGCGCGCGTACTTTCCTTGTGGGTGGCGGCTGGACACAGCACATTTTCTTTTCTAGGTTTTAGTCTTCTTTTACATTTTTTTCTCTTTTGTTTCCACCATAAGTGGTTAGTTTTCTTTTTCTGTTTTAAGGAGAATTTCATTGATTGTATTCATTATGAGATTATGTATTTTATTTAAATTCTTGTATTTTTAATTCAAGTATTCATCGATTCTTAGTTTATTTTTATGGATGATTGGTATTGATTAATCTGACAATTTAATTCAATATCAATTTTCTACTGTATTTAGGATTTCAGTGATCCGTAATTGTCATGAATGAATGGTATAAGTAGCAAATAGATTATTTATTTTTATGGGTCGTTGCCGATAATCATTTTAACTTAAAGAATCAATGGAACAAAATCAAATAATTATACGGTTATCCTGATTATTTTTATTTTGCTTTAACTGTTTTCACAAAACTTAATACTATCATTATTTGATATGAAACGCTATCGTATCCGGTCGATTAATAATAAATTTTGATTAGATGCTGGATTTGGTCAATTAATTTAAAAAAATACAAGATTTATTACGGCTATCTTAAGAAATCTAAAATTAAATGCTTGAATCGTAAGAATAATATTTTTTTAATCGATAATTAGTGAAATAATCAATTGTGTGAACTTTTGGATCAGATTTTTAGTATATTGAATTTCTTCTCTAATTTTTAACATTTTTTGCATTATTATTTTATCTTTTAAATTTTAGATTTTTAATTTTTGCTTTAATAATTTATTTTATAAACTCCCTAATTTTATTTAGTTATAATTAAGGAGTTAAGTCAACATAGTTCCCGTGGATTCGATTTGATACCACTACTGCTACAAGTTATTGCATTGGGAGATCAGTATTAATTTTGAGAGATTCGACAACCCGACCAAATTTTGGCGTCGTTGCTGGGGAACTATTTTAATTTCTTAGTTTGTACTTTTAACTTGTTTATTAATTTTTGAAGAGGAAAAGATGGAAGATCATGAAAGAACTTTGAAAGAGTTAACTGTACCAATTTTGAACCAACAACTCTTATGCATCAAATACCCAACTCTTGAGGTAAATCACTAGAATCTTGAAAATCAAAATTTTGAACTGTGTACTTTGGTTCGTCAATTGGTTGTAGGGCAAATGCAAACAACCAAAGTTTATGGAATATGCTCAATTTCTGGACATCCGATGGATATGTATCCATCTCTACAAGAAGATTCCACTCAACAAGCAAATATCGTAAGAGGATTCCCTTGTTAACATCAATGTACGTATGATCCTTTCTCCAACCATTATAATCATGAATGGAGGGATCACCCAAACTTGAGTTATGGAACCCAAGGAGGACAGACAAGATATCCACCTCAACATTTTAACAAACCAACACCCGCACCTGCACAACCCTCAAATTCTGATATGTCTTTAAAGGATATAGTGAAAACCCTTGCAGCTACCACTCAACAAATTCAACAAGAAATGAGAACGAGCATACAGAATTTGGGGAATCAAATCACTCAATTGGCAACCTCGCTTAACAACTTGGAGGCTCGAATCTCAGGGAAGCTACTTTTACCAATGGTAGCAAACCCCAAAGAGAACATAAGCGCAATAACGTTGAGAAGTGAGAAGAACTTCATTTGAACTTCACTCCATCTAAAAAGGTGGATGAATGGAAGGATATGGATGAGGAAGATGAATGCAAGTATGAAAATTCAATCAAGGTAACATCAAAGTTTTCTTTGTCTAATGCTTCTAGTCTAATTGCGCCATCCTTTTCTTGTAGGTTTGAGGAATCCAAGATGGAAGAATACGATAACGAAGTTAGGAAGCTAAGAGGTGATGAGATGGGTAAGAATGTATGTGATATCATCAAAAGAACTCTACTCGAAAAATGTACGGATTCAGGTATGCTCACCCTACCTTGTGTTATTGGTAAGAAAAAAATAGAGCATGTCATACTAGATTTAGGAATACCTGTTAATATCGTGCCTTATTCAATTTATAGTGCTCTAAAATATGGTCCCTTAAAAGAAACTGATGTTATTATTCAAATAGCTGACCACTTTTATACTTACCCAGAGGGTATTATTGAAAATATTTTGGTGCAGGTTAACGAATTAATTTTTCCAACTAATTTTTACATTTTGAAAATAGAATGAGACACTATCATAAATTCAGCTCCACTTGACGACCATTCATGAAAACAGTAAAGGTTAAAATAGATGTGGATGAGAGTAATCTTTTCGTTAAGTTCAATCGCGAGATTGTTAAATTTATTATTTTTTATTCTATGAAATATTTAAATGAGTGTCAATCAATTTGTTCTGCTAATATTTTTGATTTAATTGTGTAGGAAATTTGTGAAGAAAAATATGATATTGATTTTGAATTGAATCCACAATTAGATATGGAAGGAAAGTCATATGAGTCACCCAAAGTGAAGTTGAAGCCTCCTTGAAGAGAAACAAGTGGAGAACATCGAATATAAAGACGTTAAACAATTGCGCTTGTTGGGAGGCAACCCAAATATTGTTTTTAGTTGATTGTAAATTTTTTATTTTGAGTGTTATATAGTAACATTTATTCCTTTTATTTATGATTTTATTTATTTATTTTAGGTGTCTAAAAGAGAGAATTCAAAGAGTTTCAGTGGTTCAAATCAAGAGACAAATAAAGAATGGTTCAAATCAAGAGACAAATAAAGAATGAAGTGCAAAAAAAAAAGACAGAAGTAGTCATTGCGTTAAGACGTAATCACGCTGAATTCTGAAGTCAATTTCACAGTGGACAGAAGCAGTCCTTTTCTTAGGGCATGATCACGCAATTTTCAGTAGACTCTAAATCCACTTCACATTGTATAATTTCATCGTAAAAGCACTATTCATTCAAAATCTCCAAATTTCAAGTCCACATTTCTTCCAAAAAAAAAAAAGAATGAATTGAAAGCCCTAAAATTTTCAAAACTAATCCTCTTCACAAAGAAATCATTGACCTAATTTTTACCACTCTTGTGGCTCCTTCGCAACAACAAAGACCATCAACTACAGACTAGCAAATATCATCACCCTAGGGGAGTTTTATCTCTTTTCTCTTTCTTTTAATTGTCTTGCTTTTATATGTTGCATTAGGGTGATTTTATGAGTGTTGCTACTAGTTTAAAATTGTGCCTAAATTTCTCATCTTTTTGTATATATTGAGAACAATGTAGTATCTAGATGTGGGGGAGGATTTTCATGTCAATGTCAATTCTTTTATTCTTCTTTAGAATTTCGTACTTTCTGGATTTTATTGGATAATAATTTTGAATTATATTGGATAATAATTTTGAATTAGTATGCATTGTTGATTTGAGTTGAAATACATGAAAGAGGCAAGCGTGACTAGTTGTTTTTGGATAAAATTGTTTTGAGTATCTCATTGATCTTGATGATTGAATTAATTGAAAATGTGATATATTCGATACAAATTAAACACTTTTGTGAGATTTTGAACCTTAAGAGCATTCATTATCTTACTCTAAATTTTTTTCATGAGTGTTTATCAATCATAATATGTTTGTTCTAGAACTTATTTTGCTATACTTTTTGAGACTACACCCATGAGTTCATGTATTAATATGATACGAACACTTAGCTTTATCCTTTTTATCTCTCGAAAAAAGACCTTCATATGCATAATATTCCCCATAGTGAACCCATTTGACCTTATACCCATTTTTTTGTGTATAACCTCATTAATTGACACATGGTCTTCTTTTTACCCTTAACCTTTTTTTGTCCTTATATCAAAGAAGCATGTGCTTAAAGCAAGAATTGAGTGGTTATTTGTAAAAGGGAATGGGATAACTTCATTTTGGGGATTATTTTTCGGGATTCGATCATATGTTGGGGTGATTTGTGTAAATTTCATATTTTCATTCATCATAAAGTCTGATTGTCTTTGAGAAAAAAAAAAAAAAAGATGATGAGAAAAAAAAAAGAGAAAAAAAGGGGAAAGAAAAAAAAAGAAGAAAAATTCCCAAGAAATTGAAATTAGGGAATTTGGAGAAATTCAAAAGTTTGATTGAGGAATGAGATATTCTTGATTGAAATATCTTTCTTTTGGGTTCATGATATGAGATATAGGGGATATGATCTTGTGATTTTCAACATGTTTCTTTTGATATATTTATTATACATCACACTTACCCTTTTATCCTATATTTACCTAAACCACGTTACAACTCTTATAAAGACCCCCGGATTTTTGTTTTGAATTCATATAAGTGGTGGTAGAGATTTAATAAATAAGCAAACTTATGGTAATGACATATTTGATTTGATTTTGAGAGTTATTGATAAATTTTCTTAAATACTTTGAGTATATAGAGTGAACTCCTTGTGAAGGTATTGAATCTAGATATATTGAATTTTGATAAAATTGTTGAGTTTGATAGGATGCTTATATTTTCTTTTAAAGTTATGATACTATGATCACTTGTTTTCCGGATTGTTGTTTTGGTTTGAATTTTTGACGTGTGTTAATTTGGATTGTTTGAAAATGCATTGAAGGAGGGGAAGAAGTGAAGAAGAGAATAGTCGTGTGACATTAATTTAATGAATGCTTGAGGACAACTATTGGTTTGATGTGGGGAAATTTGAAAATACGCAAAATGTCTATTTTGTTATTGATATTATAATTTGATTTTGAATTGATTAGTGTTCTAATAAATGTTTTTATGACATTTTTATTTTTAGGAATAAAAAATGGAAATTGGATCAAAATAGGTTTAAGGAGGTATTTTTGGAGCTAAATGGTTCAAGATAGCATTTGGGCCTACAAAGGAAGGAAGAAGATATAGAGTGAAGACTTATTTGTAGCAGAAAATTTTTACTTCAAGTAAATTATTTTTAATTTCATTGATTGTATTCATTGTGAAATTATGTGTTTTATTTAAATTTTTGCATTTTTAATTCAAGTATTCATCGATTCTTAGTTTATTTTTATGAAGAATTCGTATTAGTTAATCTGACAATTTAATTCAATATTAATTTTTTTACTATATTCAGAATTTCAGTGATCCGTAATTATCATGAATGAATGGTATAAATAGCAAATAGATTATTTATATTTATGGATCGTTGTCGATATTCATTTTAACCTAATAAATCGATGGAACAAAATCGAATAATTGTACAGTTATTCTGGTTATTTGTATTTTGGTTTATCTGTTTTCACAAAACTTAATACTGTCATTATTTGATATGAAACACTATCGTATCCTGTCGATTAATGATAAATTTTGATTGCTAAGTTTGGTCAATTAATTTAGAAAAATACAAGATTTATTACAGCTATCCTAATAAATTTAAGATTAAATAATTGAATCGTAATAATAACATTTGTTTAACCGATGATCAGTGAAACAATCAAATGTGTGAACTATTGGATCAGATGTTTAGCATATTGAATTTTTTTCTAATTATTATCATTTTTTGTATTATTGATTTATCTTTTAAATTTTAGATTTTTAATTTTTGTTTTAGTAATTTATTTTATAAACTCCCCCATTTTATTTTTAGTCATAAATAAGGAGTTAAGTCAATATAGTTCCCGTGAAATTTGATCTGGTATCACTATTGCTACAAGTTGTTGTATTGGGGGATCAGTATTAATTTGAGAGATTCGACCATCCGGCCACCTTTCCTAGACCATTTAGATCCCATTTCAATGTGCTCTCTCTCTCTCTTGGAAATATAAATTTAGACCCCATTAATTAACTGAAAGAACATTTAGATCCTATTAAACCATGAGGCGAGACCATCAAAGTCCAGATCAACTCGTTCATGATGGCCAATTTTGAAGAGATTCTCTTTGAACGACTATAATTGACAGTAAAGAATTGACGAAATTGAAGAGTTTATGGAGAAATCGTTCCGATCAACCAACAAATTTGACATCTTCATCCTTGGATTGATTTTCAGTAGTAATTACTTTTATTCTTCGATGGCAATGAAAACGGTGGAGTAACGGACAATTTTAGAAGTGTGGCTATTCAGTTCACAAAAACAAAATGTTGCATAGGTTTCTGTTTCTCTCGATGTTGCCTCTCCAAGACATTCCATTCTTATTTGCTTCCGAGGACAAATTGGAACAACAATGGATGAGACATGGAACAAAATGAGCTCAACTCAACCAAATAAACACTAAATAATGAGCCAAATCAAAGCACTAAAAGAAACAAAAATATTGGTAAATGATGAGTCAGTTGTATAATGGGCCGAGTCAACTAGTGTTTAATCTTGACCCATAATTAAAACAGATTTAAATAATAAATTCGAGTTCGATCCGATACCAAAATGAGTTAAGCTTGATCGTTCAAAATAGACCAAGCTCGGACCGGCCCGATCCCATTCCCGGTCCTAATTATAAAGCCAAAAAGTACTTTTTTGGATGGTAGCTAGACATATATACATTTCTTTTTATTTATTATTAAAAACTTGAGGAAGTGGGAGGTGGACAAAACTCCCGTGAGATAAGACAATGAGGAAAAGAACAATTCGTCGAATCCAATCAATCATCGTTCCCAATTGCTTTGCCCGTAAACAAGCAACAATTACATAGATTTATAGTGTTAGAGATTTGTTTAAATTAAAATATTCAAAAGGCCCAACAACAATCAAAGTTTTCATCCTTGCCCCGATTTTCCAGGTTAATAAGGAGTTATAGACATAGATCTTCAACATTGAATCATGAATCGTGTTATTAATTGAGATCAGTTTAGTGTTAAGCCATGGAACCCCTAATTTTTTAGTTGTTTTGTCCTTTAAACTTAGAAAATATATTTGATTTCTAATGAGAAATATTATTATTTATTATATAATTCTAAATTTACAATTCTGTGGAAGAAAAAAGAAAGTTATTTATTTATATATTATTTTTTTATGCTTGGAAGGAGGAGCCTGCCACTCTTGTCGGTGTACGGGCGCATGGTGTTAGGGTCATGAGTGTGTTCGAATTCAAATCCAATGAAAGAAACACCTCAATTTAGGGAATGATACAGTCATAACACAATATTGATTTGATATTTAAATCAAATGAGTGGGCCAAAATACGGGTGCGGTGTCTAAAAAGAAAAATGCTACTTGGAAATCGTAGGAAAAAGAATAAAAATTTTAATATAATTTTATTCAATAATTAAAAAGAATAAAAACAAAAATGAATCTTGTTATTAATTGAGATAACTAAAATGAAAATTTCTCTATAATACGAAATTACAAATATTTTATTTGATAATTTTTTTTTTCTAATTTTAATATATATTAATCTCCATTTTGTTTATGATTTACCATTTTGACAATTGTTGTAAACCCAATATAGGATGGTGGTGGGTTTGATATTTATTTTTTTTGTTGGGCTTGGTCCAATCCAACTCGAGCTCTTAAAAACCCAATACATTTTCTTTTTCTTTTTTTGTCGCTTCAATTCAAGTTTGAGGTACGGGCGTAAACAATTCATTACTGTTTTTTTTTACTATCGATATTTGAAATTATATTTCAATTAATTTGATTTGAATATCTATATAATCCTTATTTAGTAGGTCTCTCTCCCAATATAATTTTTTTCACTCTTAAATTTTGAACCCAAAATTTATTTAAGAGAACTAATATTCTATCTCACTAATCCACCACCCAGACGTATGTTAGTAACAATTCATTAAGTTGTCCCAAAGAAATCTCATATTTGTTTATTTAGAAGAATTCAGATATCCAATATCTGTAAATTTTCTCCCATTAGTCACTGCACTATATGATTTTTCAAATAAAATTTATTTGTATTAAAAAGTATTACAAATAAAAATAAAATAATACAAACAAACCAAGTTAAAGTTTTCCACAAAGCGGGCGATTAAAATTGACCACACTAGTCTTTTTTGGCAAGATGCTCTTTGACTAGAGTCTTCTTGTTTAGTCGGTATTTTTTTTTCGTAAATTCAGATTTTATCTGATTAATTTAATTTGAATATTATAAAATATATTTTTAGGGATTGGATTTTTGAAATCATTTTTCATCATTTTTAAAATTCGAATTTAAAATTTTTGATTAAGAATATAGAGTACCCTTGAACTCTATCAAAAGGAGTTTGGTTTGTTTAGCCTGTGATGTGTGAAATAAAAAGAGGCTATTTTTGTTTTCTGCTCCTCGTGATTTAAATAATAACTTAACATTATATTATATTATATTTTATTTATAATATTTTTAAATTTTATATAAAAAATATATATATATTTTAAATACAAATATATTTATTTATTTGAAAATATCAGTATTGTTTACAAATTTTTAATTAAATGTTTCAATAAATATATCAAAATATATTGACAATTTAACTAAAAATTAATATATATTGTGACTATTTATTGCAAAAAAAAAAAACAATTTAGATTAATTAGAATTACTCAATCATTAAAAATTTGTAATACAAAGTGTGGCCTAAAGGCAAAGACAAGAGTTAGATTCAAACTCGACCAAAAATCCGAAGGACAAGTCATGCGAAGTTATCTTGATTGATTCATCTCAAACAAAACTGTAGACTTTCTCTTTCTTCGAGGAAAATGCATTCGGTGGACTTCATACCCTTAAAATCAAATGGTGGGCCTAATGAAATAGTAACCTACTTTAGCTTTGAGGTGACTCTCAACAGAATCATGACCTAATAGACCAAAAAAATGGATACTTACCCTAATTGCATGGCGGTGGGTTTCACGTTCTGATGTCAAAATACATGCATCGAAATGAAAGAATTATAATATCTAATAATGAAAAAAAGAAAATGGTCCTACAGTTGACCCCTAACCAAAATTTGGATTAAAAAATTTGATATTAACGGTTTAATTAAAATAGACAAACAGTCGATACAGTGAGATAAGATATTAGATTTTTAATTAAATTTTATATTTAAAATTTAAAAATAAAAAAAATTATATTAAAAAAATTGTCCCTAAATATGATTTCAACAGACACTTGAATCAAATTAATCAAAATATGACTTTAGATATTAATCGTGATAGGTAAAAAAAAATAACCTAGCTAAAAATTGCTTTGTTGAGAAAAAACAAAAATTAAAGGAGAAGGGACCCGTCGTGGCCCATGGACAACATGTTAAAGTTGGACACAATTGCTTAGAGCTACTTTTTCTGGGATTTATTAATTAGAATTTTAATGTAGTCAATGATCTTAGGACACAAAATAATAAAACTTGGATTTAATCGAAGGCTACGGATTATAAATTGATGCAAAATATGTAATTTTCGAATTAATCAATATGACTGGTTTTTTGTTTTCCTTTTTTTTTTGGGTCCAAAAATTCTGGTCCGCAAAAGTCATAAAGCAAACGCAGTATATTAAAGAGAAAAAGCAAGCTAAAGTGAGAAAGAGAAGTCAAAAGTGAAAGCATATAAAAGATCTCCCCTCCCTTTTAGACTTGGAAACTAATTATCATTTTTGCGGGTATTAGTTTCACATGTTATAATCCATTCTTTTCGATTAGATCAAGCCAATTACACACACACATATTTATATGAAAATAAAAAAGAAAAAGAAAAGAAAGAAAAACCACGACCCTTTAAAAATCTTGATCAAGTCAATTCCACAATTTTAGAAAAGTCTACAGAACTTGCATAGAAGTCAAGTTGGGATTGGGATGATGAGTGCGGCGACCATCAACAAGAGATATAGCTCAATTGATATCATTCTCTTTTTTTTATAAATATCTCAAATTCAAAACTCTTTATTTACTTAAAAAAAAAAAAATGATGAGCGGAGCGGGGTATGAAAGCCACCGTTCAGGCCTAACCTTGATTGTTTGTCCTATGGTTTCTCCGATTAGAAAATAAAAGCATTATTTTATTGCCGGGGTTTAAACTTTTCTGGGTTTATTAGGAGGGGTTTGTGTATTGTTGGCTATACAATTGCGATAAATAATTTTTCTATATGATCACACAATAAATTATAATTATTAGAAGTCAAATTTAGTCTCTGAAAGTAACTAACAAACGTATAATTGCTCGCCTATGCCTATTCCGCTTGTGTGATTTGCCCAAATCTTCACCTAGGCAAGGAAATCATTGTAACACCTTTCTCAAGAGTTGTGATCAGCGGTTTAATAATGTGTGAAAAGATCTTGGTCTTGAGACATCTCATAAAGGCCGAGAAACCATTAACATCGTATTCTAGTATTTCAGACCATGATTTTTTTGGAAAATCAATGTTTGTTTTAGCCTTCTTTTTCTTTTTTTCTTTTTTTTTTTTTTATCATAGTTAGGCCATCAACATAATATTTAAGATTTTATCCAGATTAATTTGACTCGACCGCTTACAGGACCCAATTGAGGGACAGGTCTCCCGACGCTGATTTTTCCATTCTTATGGAAGATTGAATTCCCAACCATGATAAGGGGCGTTAATCTCTAAATTAACTGAACCATCGTACGTTAGTTTAGCCTTCTTTTTCTATCTTTTCTTATCTATGGGATTCGACAAAAAATAGAATCCGAGTAAAACTTTTAAATTATTCTTAGGATGACGAATGTGATGATAATAAGTTTTTACGAGTCAAGTGATCACGTAATGATCAATACATTTTCTTTTTTCTTTCACAAATTTTGACCCCCAACAAAATATAGTGCTAGAAATGAGGTACACATCGTGTGGTATCGGTCATATTAGATTCTGAAAATTAATAAGAGAAATTTATTATATGAAATATTCAAAAAATCAAAGAGGTCATGGACATGGACTCTTTAGTAATTTGTTAACTAAAATGCGTTAAATGTAAGCTTTAATACACAAAGTATAATTTGAGAGTTGATGCATCAAAAAAACGTAAATTCCAAAATTAGATTTTGGGTGATGCACAAATCATAAGTATGACCAATACTAATATAAAATGGATAGCGTTAAAATCATATGCCTAAAGGTCGTGTTGAAGCGAAGATTTTGAGAATAAATTTATATTATAAAAGAATAAAAATTATGCTAAAGAGGGGTCAAAGAGAGTTGGAAGCGGACCAACATGCACAGAAACAAAAATATCAATACTAACATATAGTTGGCGTCGTGGGATGAAATATTAGCTCTTTTAACTAAATCTTAAATTCGAAACTTAAAAATAAAAAAAATTACGATTGGTGAGTCGCCCCCTAAATACAGTTCCGTAAATGTTCAAAACGGATTAATTAAAAAATGATTCCAGAAACCGGTGATGAGAAAAAAAAACCCAGAAATATCAATGAAATAGTAATGTTTTTGTTCCGAATTTGTTTATGAAAAATACAATTTGTTTCGAATGTTATCATGCCCCATTATATATATATAAATTTGTTTCAAATTTTAAAATATCAATGAAATATTATGTTTTTGTTTTCAATTTTACTTTTATCTCTTTTCATGTTTACTAAGTACTAAATTACATTACAATAAAAATTAATTTTTCAAAGAGTAATTTGGTTATTGTTTTTGTATCTTAACAAACATTGTAGGCTCAAATCATTCTACTAGCTCGAGTGGAATGAATCTCTACAAAGCTCAAATAATTTTTATATCTCAAGTACCAAAACTGTAGTTCAATTTCTAAAATCTCTCTAATTTATATTAAAAATTATGTGTAACACATTATATATATATATATATATATTTGGTAACGCATATAATTACGGTTAAACTTATTTATTACGATGTTAAAATGATACACAGGACATGAAATGAAATTCGGGCTTTTTGTAGTCATAGAGAAATCACTAATCTAATTATTTTAATAGTAGAATTTATAAATTAGCTATTAATGACAAATTATCTTGTGGATAGATTTATACGATGCATATTCACAATAAAATGAAATAAAAATTCTTATAATATGGATAAAATTATAAAATAAAATCACACGGGCCCTTCTCATTAGATAATTCTAATCTATTGATGATGTCAAAGGGGAATAAAAATAAATAAATAAATAAATAAATAAATAAAAAGAGAAAAAAGAACTTTCCTAACATGAATGAAGAAGAGAACTCATACAGGCATGAGTAAGAGAGAAGCTAATCGGCGGATGATGGGTTTGCCAAATCTGGGATTTCGGTTTGAACACGGCATCTCGCTGTGGAGGCTGCTTAATTTGTTGTCATCCAAATCCAAAACCAACCAAAGCTGGAATTCAAATTTAAAAGATTATTGAGTGAACCCCGTGAATGCGTGATTGGTAAGAAAGAGACAAAGGCCAAAAAAAATCAAAGATTTTGGTGACCCTCGTGCGCCTAATCAGATTTTTGGGACCCAAACGGAGATGTTTGAATTTTGAAGGTCCCATCCCATATAATTTGAATTTTTATCTTGGTTGGGGCAGATGGACGTGGACCCCATATTTTATTTTATTTTTTAATATAATTAATTGATATTTAGAGTTATATTTTAATTAATTTGATTCGAATATTAGTATATCTAATTAGAAAATAAATTTTTTGAATATAATATTTTTTATTTTTAAATTTTAAAATTAAAATTTGATTAATAAATCTAATACTTTTATCACGTGTCACCCTGCTTTAACTGACATGAGATAAACATTTCTTCTTTATAATCCTTCCATTTCGTCGTCTGGCTCTGGCTCACCCTAAAATGTCGCCCCTGATTTCTTTGCGAGGAATCCGCTGTTTTCTAGTGAAGACAATTTTGTCAAAAACAAATATACGTGTCTGCGTATAGTCAGTTATTAGGGGCCAAATTGGTTGTGTGAATTCTCCTGAGGCCCCACATTTCTTGCTTTTTGAAGCTCCTAAAATGAAAACTATTGCAGGAAATTTACCAAAAAGTTTTAAGATTTTTTTGGGTTTTGGGGGGGGGGGGGGGGTTGGTGTTAAGAGAAAAGGAATTTACGTCTAGTGGAATATTTTGCTAATTTCTGAGTAGGGTTACCCGACTGATTCATTTTAAATATCAACGGTTAAAAGTTTTAGGATATAATATATGATTTAACCATAAAAAATGTTATGCAAAAGACAACCCTCCAAGCTTTGGCCTATGTGAGGGTCAAGTATGAGTATAATTCCCAAGTCTACCTCCTAGACTAATTTTTATTTCTTAATTAAAAAGGGGTCCAACTAAATTATGTTTAAGTCATTGTAGGCATGGTTACGGTTCTAATCAAACTGTACAACCGTCGATTAATTATGAAAATATTAAATCTGATATATTTAGCCAATTTAGTTATAAAAATGTATATGAATTTTATATTCAAAAACTAATTAATTTTTTTTTTTTACAAATTTAATAGGGGAATAAATATTTAGTTCTCATAGGCTTCAAAATAAAAATTTTTATAATTTTGATTTTAAAATCAAAATCAAAATCATTTAAAATCAGAATTAGATTTAAAATCGAAACTGATCGTAATTTCTAAAACTAAAATTGCTCCGATTCGATTTTTGTTATTCTATATCAGAAATTGGGAACTCTGGTTTCAGAACAGAGACCTCGTTTAGGTTATTGCAAATACAGTGGTTTAAGATGTGACACTCATTCCATAATTTTTAAATTTTGAGTTGCTGAAAACTTGAGTATAGCTACAATATTTGTAGTGGAAACCGTTTATCTCTAGATTTGATCCGAGTAAGTGAAGTTTTGTTTTGATTAATTTCTGTCGAGTTATTATCGGGTTCCAATCGAGAGGGAGTTCTCCCAATATCGTTTTTATCATTATTAAAATTTGAATTTCGATTCTTGATATGGGGTGTTAATACCCTTTTCACTAGTCCAATTTGTTGTATGCTCTAAACCTTTGGGCGCAAAGGATATTGCTATTGTTTGGTATCTTGGTTGTGTTGCGGGAAAGACGGTAACTGTGAGTTGAATCAACCATTTCAAAATAAAAATAGACTTTCATCGTGTTAAAGTCTCATCAGTTAATTCAATTTTCTGATAAATAAACATGTAATTTTTTCTACTTTAACAGAAGAAAGGAGTCTATTTTTTTTTTTTAATGTTAAAAGTTCTTAGTTTTGGTTTATGAGTTAGTATGAAAAATAAGAATTTGAAAATTTAAGTGATAAATTGTTTTACAATTTTTTTAAAAAATCTTTTGTAAGTTATAAACTTAATGAAATTACAATAAAAAACAATTGATATTAAAGTTTCATAAATAATTTATAAAGTATATAGTTTTATAAATAATTCTAAAATATTTATAAATTAAATATAAATATTTTAATTTCTTAAATATTATAAATATTTAAAATTCACATTTTTAAAAAAAAATTCATAAATTCATTAAAAATAATAAATTAACAATTTATATTTTTCATCAATGTGAAAATAGTTAGATTTTTTAAAACATCTATATATGTGACAAAATTGTAATAGTTAAAATAATTAAAAACAATTTTATCAGTTTAGACCTTTTTATTAAAAAGGCCAAATAAAAAAAACTCCTCACGAGCTTCTCATTTTTTCTATTTTCTGAAAAAAAAAGACTTTAAACAATTTAAAAAAAATCCATTTGACCTAACTTTTAGTTTTAAATTCATTTTTAACCCAAAAAAAAAAAAGTTAGGCCAACACTTCTTCTAATATAACATCAAAGCTCAAATCTGTTCTACAGGGCTCTTTGGTTTGGGCTCATTAATTATTTGCGAAGAAAGATATTAAAGCTCGATTAGCTCATAGGTGTGAAAATGGTATACAAACACACACACAAA
The DNA here is from genome assembly GCA_033439265.1 of Dillenia suffruticosa. Taxonomy (NCBI): domain Eukaryota; kingdom Viridiplantae; phylum Streptophyta; class Magnoliopsida; order Dilleniales; family Dilleniaceae; genus Dillenia; species Dillenia suffruticosa. The sequence continues at coordinate 5,848,903 of JAVTVX010000002.1, read as the reverse complement.
CCTTCCACCTTAATATTATCTTTTAAGGTAAGGATTAATTTTTCTGATATACTCAGTCGCCAAGAATGAGTAGTTACATTAATTGCCTTAGTATCCTTCTGCCCTTAATTGGGCCGAGCACAAGCTAACATTGAGAGATTTTTGGAAGAAGTTGGAATTTATTTATATAATATGCTGGCCTTATGAAAATAGAGTTTCTGATTAGATTAAACCCAACTGGGTGCCAAAGGTCTAAAATGAGTGCCAGACCAGAAGTCACTCAAGAGAGTTAGGTTGATTGGCTAATCTAGTCAAAATCATTTAGAGGCTCAGGGTCACCACCGGAAAATGCATTCCTGGATGAAATTCGACTGTTCAAATGGTGCAGATTCAAGTTATACTACAATGGTACTAATATTTTCTTAATTACACATACAATTCATGTGTGTGCGTATGCTATGAGAGAGAGAAAGAGATGATATCGGAAGAGAGAGAGAGTTAGTTTAATGAATTAAAATGTTAAATATTTTAATTAAATTTTAAGTTTGGAATTTGAAAATAAAAGAACATATATATATATATATCGGAAGAAATTTATTTAAAGTTAGGTTTGATAATATTTTAATTAAATTAATTAAAACATAATTTTAAATATTATAAGATAAGAAAAGTGCACGTGTACAGTTGCAAATGGTAGCCTCTCAATCGCATCTGTCGGTAACAAATTCGACACGACTAGAAAGAAAATCCAAACCCCCCCCCCCGCCCACCTGCCTAAAACAAAGTCTTGAATTTATGATGCCCTCTCCTTGTCCCATCACAGAGCTTCAATACCAAAATCATTATTTCTCCACCCCCTTCTCTGGATTCTAGCCATCCCATACCCATGCGTGTATATGTTGTAGGACCGGCTAAATGACTCTGGCCATAGTTAGTCCAAACGGGGTTGGTCTGGTTTTGGTTTTTGAAGCTTTCTTTTCATGGAGGTTAGGTTTGGCAATTGGCATGATGCCTTTATTGTAATTCAAGTTTTTCGCCATTATCTAAGTGGTGGACTATCAATAACATTACACTTACAAGATCGTCTCTGCCGATGCTTTCATATGGGAATTTTGAGATGTTAACTGTTTCAAGTAAAACCATATGAGAGGTAACTTTCATCATATTTAGCTCTCAATCTTTTTGTCGGATCCTCGTGTTCTCGGACACAATGACAATGTGTCAACTAATAACATTTGAGGGAAATTAAATTTGAGTTTAAATGTGTTAAAGAAATGCCGATTACAAATTTGAAAACAAATAATGACAATGGCAATTTAGAAGTGCTTATAGTACATAAAAACAAAAGATCGGTCTCTAAGAGAACAATCTAGTGATCACAATTTTTTTTTCCTAATTTGATAATTTTAAATTCGAATTTCTGTGCAATGAAAAAAGCACTTGGATGCTTTTTTCCGAACAGATTTCATTAGGATGAATTGATACTTGTAAAAATACTAAATATCGATCGGTGTTTGAGGGCACAAAGCACTTGGATGCTTCAAACATAACAAAACTAGAGTACTAATCATTAAAAAAAAAATCATTTGACGTGGAGAGAGACTCGCATGAAAAAAAGGAGAAAATGGGCGTGGATTCAGTAATAAAATATTATTTTTAATTAAAATTTAAAATTTAAGTTTTTAAAATAAAAAATATAGATATCGGGAGAGAGAGCCTTTAAATTGAGACTTATAATGTTTGAATTGTATTAATCGAATAACTCAGATATTATAGTCAAGTTACAAGAAAAAAAAAAGAAAATGTTATGGAATTAGGTGAGCATTAATTTTTTTTTTCCAGAAAAAAAAAATATTAGATGATGAGTTCATAGCGACCACGCCAACAGTGGCATGCATCATAATCTCTCAGGCTTTTGGTGTATAAATTAAAATGGATGAGACATTGGCAGACTAAAAATATAGAATACACATGTTTTATATAATAAATATTTAGAGGCTCAACGAAAGAGGAGGCACGCAATAAAGGAGTATTTAAAAGGTCACGGAGAGCGCAGAGACGTAGATTTTGGGGCAACCATCGCTCTCCTCTGGTACCAAAAAAAAGGCGATCGTTCCCTTCCCTGGGTTTAACTGGACCTCCGATTCCTCTCCCTCTCTCTTTCTCTTTCTTTGTGTCACAAAGTACAAAATTCCAAACGAAAATTTGTATAGTAGACAAGAAGTTTTCGGACAAAATATGAAATTATTGGTAAGAATTTTTAACAGAGAAGGGACAGTATCAAATTCGTAAATAAAAAAGTTTAAAATCATTTGAATGAAGAGTTAAGTTAACATTTCTAACCATACAATTTTGGATAAATCCAAATAAAAGAAAAACATCAAAAGAAAAGAAAATCTTTAATTTATTACCCATTTTAATTTCAACAATAAATTCAAATTTTATGAGAAATAAATGTCATCAAATTAGCAATAAGTATTCGTACACACCAAATGGTAAGGAGTAAAGGATGCTAATGAAAATAATGAAGCATGAAAAATTGTTCACCGTCTCCTCTTCTCACTTTCACTCTCACCTCATTCCGTAGTTTCCTAAGTTTGGATCGCGGAGGGGAGGGAGAGGGGAAGGTGAACGGGAAGATTTATTTCATCTTGTAGAGCTAAATGTATTTTTTTTTTTTTTTTTGTTTGATAGGAATTGAAGGAAAGGAAATGAATGGTATTTTTTTTATTTAATTGGAATGAAAATTGAAACTAAATATCAACTTATTTACTACTATATCATTGTAAAATAATATTTTAATATTTCTCATTACATAATTTTTTATTTTAAAATATTTTTTAAAAATATATTTTTTTCTAAAAATAGTTATTTAGTATATTTTTCTATTTTTTTATAAATTATTTTTATTATTATTTTATATTAAATAAAATTGAAATAAAAAAAATAATAAACAAGGACAAGAACAAATTTGTCTAAAATTTTTATTTTCTTCCATTTCGGTTCACTATAAGACTAAAATAATTTCCCAAGAGGGAAGGGAATGAATTACGTTACACTTTTACTTCCGCATTTCTTTCCTCGTCAAATGACTAAAAAGAACCATTTTCCTTCGTTTTTACCTCCCCTTTCCTCTTTCTTTTATTTTTCACTCCAATCAAACCAATCCTATAACTAGAGCCTGCCCCCTCTCACTTTCACTTTCATCTTACTCTTAGTTTCCTAAAGTAGAGCCCGCCCCTCTCTCTCTCTCTCTTCCCGTAGTAGTATACAGCTTTTTTCGTGGGTGGTATCTTTTTCCCATTTTCTCCCTGCTGTTTATAACCCCCCCTACCACTCCATTTGTTATTCTTAATTTTTTTTTTCTTTTTGGTGTCAAAGCAAATCGTACAGCCGAGGAAGCTGCAAACATCACCTCATCAAAATCCAGTGATGGCTTCTTCTCTTTTAAAATTTGTTTCGCGTAGATTTATAGTCTGACTTTAGCCCAACATTTCTGAACATACTACCCAAAATCTCTCTCTCTCTGCACTGTTCTGTCACTGTAACAAACCCTTCGTCTTCGTCTTCATCTTCTTACTAGATTTGAAAATTACCATTTCTTTCCTTTTTGTTGGGTCACCCTTCGTTTGTCTTCAAGCTCCAAAAAAATTTTTTAAAAAAATGTAGAGAACAGAAAGAGAAAGAGACGATTGCGGTAGCGTGATTAAGAGATTATTCCCTCCCAAAAATATCAGAGAGAGAGAGAGAGAAAGAGAGAAACTAATACCCAATTGTTGTAACTGAAAGTATGTTGGAGTTGGTCATCTTTTCTTTTCAATCTCAAAACTTTCTTTAAGCATCCCCCCCCCCAAAAAATGAAGAGGAAATGGAGATTTTCAGAATTTTTGATGGGCTCTTCTTCTGGGTTTCTCTTCTTTCTTCTTCTTAATCTCTTGTTTCTGATTCTTTTCATGGTAGTCCAAGTTTCTTCACAAAACAGTGATGTTTCAGCATTATTGGCTTTCAAGAAATCTTCTATTGCTTCAGACCCAAATTGGTTTTTATCTGATTGGTCTGCCTATGCTTCAAACCCATGTTCATGGAAAGGTGTTCAATGTGATGCCACCAGACATGTTGTTTCACTTGATTTCACCAACTTTGGCTTGGTGGGTCATCTTTATTTTCCTCATTTAATGGCTTTGCCTTCTCTTAAGCTTGTGAATTTGAGAGAGAATTTCTTTTCTGGTGATCTTTTCACCTCTGATGCTTCGGCGTCTGTGAAGGTCACTAGTTGTGGTTTGGAGAGCATAGATTTGTCTTACAACAATTTCTCAGATCCCATAACTCATCCTCTTTTGCTCTCTTGTCACCATTTAGCTTTTCTCAATCTCTCCCACAATTCAATTCCAAGTGTTAGTTTCAGCTTTGGAAGCTCTCTTTCGCAGCTGGACCTCTCAGGCAATAGAATTTCAGACATGGGTTTTCTCAATTATTCGCTCTCAAATTGTCAGAATCTGAATCTGCTTAATCTTTCCAGCAACAAGTTCAATGGGAGGTTAACTGCAAGTTTTTCCTCTTGCAAAACTCTCTCCGTTCTAGACCTCTCTTACAACAATTTGTCTGGCAGCTTCGTTGATCTTCAGCTTGGTGACTGCTCAAACCTCACTGTCCTGAATTTGTCTCACAATCAGCTCTCAGGCACCGGGTTTCCGAGTAGCTTGACTAGCTGCCAGAATCTGAAACGACTAGACCTTTCCTATAATGTGATTCAAGGTAAAATTCCTGGGTTGGTTTTGGCAAGTCTCAGAAAGTTGCAGATTCTATCCTTGGCTCATAACGGATTTTGGGGGGAGATTCCAGTGGAATTGGCTCGGACTTGTGGGACTCTTGAGGAGTTAGATCTCTCTGGGAACAGTCTTTCAGGTGGTTTGCCTTCAAGCTTCGTGTCTTGCTTATCTTTGGTGAGTCTCAATCTTGGTCTAAATCGGCTCTCTGGGGATTTTGTTAGCACTGTTGTCAGTACCCTACCAAATTTGAGGTATCTATACCTTTCCTTTAACAACATTAGTGGAACTGTGCCACTCTCTTTGATTAGTTGTACTGAACTTCAAGTGCTTGACCTTAGCGCCAATGCCTTCACTGGGTATATCCCTAATGGCCTATGCTCATCTCATTCCTTTTCTGCTCTAAAGAAGCTACTTTTGGCTGATAATTATCTTGTGGGAACAGTTCCCCCTGAGTTAGGGAATTGTACAAATTTGATGGGGATTGATCTTAGTTTCAATTTCTTGAGTGGGTCAATTCCCTTAGAGATTTGGACCTTGCCTAGTTTGTCTAATTTAGTTATGTGGGCAAACAACCTTACCGGTGAGATCCCTGAAGGAATTTGTGTTGATGGAGGAAATCTGGAGACCTTAATTCTTAATAACAATTTCCTCACCGGGAGTCTTCCCCTTTCTATTGGCAGTTGTAGTAATATGATTTGGTTGTCACTGGCTGACAACAGGCTTAGTGGAGAGATTCCTGCAAGTATTGGAAATCTTGTTAACCTTGCTATTCTCCAATTGGGCAACAATTCAATTAGTGGACCAATTCCACCAGAGATTGGCAATTGTCGCAGTCTCATATGGCTCGATTTGAATAGCAATACTTTAAACGGTTCTTTGCCACCAGAGCTTGCGAACCAAGCTGGCTTGATTGTTCCTGGGATTGTGTCAGGGAAGCAGTTCGCATTTGTGAGGAATGAAGGGGGCACAGCTTGTAGAGGTGCCGGAGGTCTAGTTGAATTTGAGGGGATTCGGAAGGAGAGGTTGGCAAATCTTCCTATGGTTCATTCTTGCCCAACAACCAGAATTTATTCTGGCCAGACAGTTTATACATTTACGAGCAATGGAAGCATGATTTATTTGGATCTCTCTTACAACTCATTCTCCGGCAATATTCCTGATGACTATGGTCCCATGTCCTATTTGCAAGTCCTGAATTTGGGACACAATAGGCTAACTGGAGCCATACCTTATAGCTTGGGAGGTTTGAGAGCAATTGGAGTTCTTGATCTCTCGCACAATAATCTTCAAGGGCCAGTTCCAGGATCTTTAGGAGGTCTCTCTTTTCTCAGTGACCTTGATGTGTCGAATAACAACCTCAGTGGCCAAATTCCTACTTCAGGTCAGCTGACCACTTTTCCAGCATCAAGATATGAGAATAATTCTGGGCTCTGTGGGGTACCCTTACCTGCTTGTGGTTCTCAAAGTGGATCGCACTCTTCTGGTTATCATCCGCATGGGAAGCAGCAGTCCATTGCTGTGGGAGTGGTCATAGGCATCACACTCTCCCTCCTTGCCATTCTTGCCCTTTTGTTTGCACTTTACAGGACCAAGAGGTACCAAGAAAAGGAGGAAAAGAGAGAAAAGTACATTGAAAGCCTTCCCACTTCAGGTAGCAGCAGCTGGAAACTTTCTGGTGTCCCTGAGCCTCTCAGCATCAATGTTGCCACATTTGAGAAACCTCTTCGAAAACTGACATTTGCACATCTCCTTGAAGCTACAAATGGCTTCAGTGCTGATAGCTTAATTGGGTCTGGTGGGTTTGGTGAGGTGTACAAGGCTCAACTGAAAGATGGTTGCATCGTTGCAATCAAGAAGCTGATTCATGTCACAGGTCAAGGGGATAGAGAATTTATGGCAGAAATGGAAACTATTGGTAAAATCAAGCATCGAAACCTTGTTCCCTTACTTGGATATTGCAAGATCGGAGAGGAGAGACTTCTTGTGTATGAGTACATGAAGTGGGGAAGTCTTGAGATGGTTCTTCATGAGAAGACTAAAGGTGGAGCTTTAAAGCTGGACTGGGCATCTAGAAAGAAAATTGCAATTGGATCTGCTAGAGGACTTGCATTCCTCCATCATAGTTGTATACCACACATTATACACCGTGATATGAAGTCCAGCAATGTTCTTCTAGATGAGAACTTTGAAGCTCGTGTCTCTGATTTTGGCATGGCAAGATTGATGAATGCCCTTGACACTCATCTCAGTGTGAGCACCCTTGCAGGGACTCCAGGATACGTACCACCGGAATACTATCAAAGTTTTAGGTGTACAACCAAAGGAGATGTCTATAGCTATGGTGTCGTATTACTAGAGCTACTCTCTGGTAAGAGACCAATAGATCCCTTGGAATTTGGCGATGACAACAACCTTGTTGGTTGGGCAAAACAGCTACAAAAAGAGAAGAGAGGTCAGGAGATACTAGACCCTGATTTGATAACTGAGAAATCTGTTGAAGTTGAATTACATCAGTATCTAAAGATTGCCTTTGAGTGCTTAGATGATAGGCCACTTCGGAGGCCAACTATGATTCAGGTGATGGCAATGTTTAAGGAGCTTCAAACTGACTCAGAAAATGATGTACTTGACGGCCTCTCCCTGAAGGACTCATTTATTGCCGAATCACGTGAAAAAGAATCTAGTTCATGATTTTCAAGTCTGGCCAAGATTATGCTGAAATGGGGTACAGTTATTTGTTCAAGTGGAGCTCCTAAAGGGGATTAATGGTTGCCTGCTGTATGTATATACTTAAAAGTCAATGAAATAGAATTTGAAGAAAATGCGGAGGAAGTGAAAAGGATTGTGTGTCTCAGTTTCTTGGAAGTCCAGTAACTTTCATTTCCCTCTCTTTTGTGTTTCTTGTCTATCTCGAGTCTTCAAAATTTTGTTCTTTTTCCATCTGGTCCATTTCTGTCACAGTTTTGCTACATCATTTGTTCCTTTACACTTGTTTGTTAATAGAGACACTAGGATGTGATAGGACTGTAAAATTATACTTAATCTAAAGTCATTTTTTCTTCGAGTAGTAGACAGTGATGGACTAATTGTTCTAAACTTCAATTTCATTTCATCCCTCTTCGCTTCTGTCTAGGGACTTTGATCCTATCTTTTTTGCATAAATTTCTCCACGCTTGAGCAGATATATGATGAGGTTAGCTCACAACAATGGCGAATCTCTTCATTAAAAGGCACATCTTCTTGATGATGAACAGGTGCAAGCCTAGACGGTTCCTTAATTTGATTTGTTTGTGCCCTTTTTTTCTTCCTATTGAGGTTATAGATTTAGTTCATACATATAACTCTGCAACTTATTATTACTTTCCACAGTTGATTCTAATTGTTTTAAGATTAGTATAACACATATTCTCATGGGCCTCTCTCATCTGAAACAATGTGAAGCGATCACTGACAAAGGTTTAGAGATCGTCTCCAACTGAATTACGCTTGCTCATTATTTCCTGTTCTATGTTGGTCCGCGTTTTACTTAACTTGATCATAGGTTTGGTTGAAATTCACTCCTCTTTGAATATCTATAACAAAGGTGGAATATGATTTCAGTGTTTGGCTTGAATAGAAGTATGGTTCATCTATTGGGAAGGTTGTGCTTTATATTTTATAGTTCATGAATTTGATTCATCATAAATGACCTTTATTTCAAATGGAAACTAAACTCCAATTATTTGTATACCCAACAGTCTTCGCTGTGTGTGTGCACGCGTGTTTGTGTGTATGTGATATATTGGTCATATTCCGCTGCAGCTAAAGGCTGTTGGTAGTTTTCCTTATACTATCAACAAGCAAAATCCCTTTTTGTTGGAGTTGAGAAAACTTTTGTGCAGACAAAGCTTGCCAAATGAGAGGGGTCTGACAGCCCTACTCCAGCCATGATTTTGGACTGCCCTTCCACCGAGTTTATCCTTATTTTTTTAGCTAGCTGAAATTTCGGATATTAGCTTTGCTAATTGTGAGGCCCTCTTTGGGTCCACCCAGCACCAAGAAAAAGAGCCACCATTTTTTGTTAGACTAGACTCATGTCAATCTGGTTTTATCATCTTCAACTTCGCAATTTAGGTCAATCAACTTTGCATCTTAGGCCAATATGCCACCCCTACCGATTGTACACATGGTGTGCTAGCCCTTCAAGGCTACCTAAGGCTCTAAGCAGGGGCATGGTTAGAGGGGGGTCTATGAAAAATGCAATTTATCTGTATAATTTTAAAAGTTGTTATCATGTATATAGTTTGTTCCATAACAATTATAACTGTTATTCCCTTGTCCATTCACACCTAGTTGCACCAATTAATAATAATAATAATAATAATAATAATAAGGTGCTCCTATTAGAATTGAATTTTTGCTCCGCTTCAAAATTTTTAAAATTTACCCTTGGCTCTAACCATGCTAATGTTATTTGGAAGAATTGAATCTGAGAACAAAAATGAAAATATAAATAATTTAACTATCACATTATTACACATCTGCCTCAATTATTAGAAAGGGAAATTTACCCAAAACTACAAACTCAAGAAGCATTGTAAATGGAAGAAAGTGCAGTTTCTTGGAAAGTGAGGAGGGGAAGCAAATAGCATTTGAGAAACTATTTCAAGTGCTCTAGGTTTGCGAAGTGGAGATGTTTCATGATTTTCTTCACCGCAGGGGAATGCTGTCATATGCACTCATTTACCTTTTTCTTGTTTTGTTTATTACCATAGTATCATATTGTTGTGTTCTTAATCAAATTAAATAACACTTACGATCCCTTTTGTATTAGCCGATACAAATCGAATAGGGGACTCTGCTAATGACTATGAGTTGTTTGGAGGGATTAATATGGGTGAAGTGAAAAAAGTAAGCACATAGGGGGGAAAGGATCGCTATATCACCTGACCCTTTATTATTGACCTAAAGTTCTAAATTTCTCTCAAGGTTCTCTCTTCATTAAGATATTGACCTCCTTTTATTATTCGTGTAAGAGGATTAGACTCTCTAATTCCACCTCGACTAGCTCTTTTCATGTCGACTCGGTTGCATCTTAGTTCCAACCTCTGCTTTGACTTCTCTATGATTGAGTCGCTTGATCCGACCACCGTGTTGAAACGTGAGATCTTGGCTTGTATTGCAAATGTCGAGGCCAAAACTCTATGTACTAGCTTCAAATCCTCCTCTCGTAGTTCCCCCCGCTGCAATTATCTCCACCTCTCCTGGGAGAATACTATCATCCACTACTATCATGATCGCATCTATTCTAGTTACTCCTAATCCTGCATTAGTTCTTCTAGCTCGGGACCCTAGCCTTCCTTTTAATCAATGACCATGTTGTACTGAAGGTGATTGATAAGTGGTATCTTTGAAGATTTACAAAGGAGCGCGAAGGCCATCATAGTGCTGCTCGCTTTTACTTGATATGTCTACTCATGTTTTTCTAAATTTTGAGCTAAAAGCAACCAATGGGATAAAAGGTCACTGTTTGTTTGGGACCTGCTTGATTTTTTCAGACTCAAAACGGAGGTGTGGGATTGACTAATAGTCTCAACTTTCAACAAACGTAAATCATATTCTAGCATATGTTGGTGTCCCCAAATAAGTTGTCTCAAAGGACCATCTATTTAAATTGTTAATATTATTTTGAAGAATTGTACAGAGTGAATCAATTGATACAATTAATCTTTTTTAGTAACGATTAAGATTAGTTGAAATTAGTGACCAACGAGATTTAGTTAGTAAAATTATTAAAAATTTTGTGGTGGGTGAATCATTTGATACCATTGATTTCTTTTTATTGGCATATTATTGAAAGGATGGGATTTGGTCCTTTTTCTTCTCATTTGATTATGAATTTATGAATGATGATACTGTTTGGAGGGCGCCAAGGATTCATCCTTATCCTCCAAGGTTTGACATTTTATAGGATTTTCTTTGGAATAATGATGGAGGAATAATCATATGATGTGTTTTTTGGGGATAAACTTTTACTACACCTTTCATGATGGTTTGCTTTGACCAAACCCAATATTCTCGTGATGTGATCAAACCCCAACTCCTTCATATTAGAATCTAGTGCTTATGCTTTGAGGACTCGTGTCCGACTCTGCCACCCACCATCTCTGCATCAGAATTTATTACCTTTTTTTTCTACACCATCTATATTTAAAATCATATTTTAATTAATTTGATCTATAAAATTCTATTTAAAAGATAATTTTTCAAACATAATATTTTTTATTTTTAAATTTTAAATTCAAAATTAAATTAAAAAATTTAATATCTCATTCCATTAAAATAATTATATTTTGATAATCCTTACCTTGTTGCGTTCAAGATTCTCATGCTTGTGTTGGAACCAATTATTAGGTTCAATTCTATGGAATGCCCATTTTAGGCCATAAGGGATAATATCATATTTTTAAGGTTGTTCCCTTTTGTCGTGCGAATCCTGACTTTAGATTTTTGCCGCAGCTTTTCCCTTCTATGGTCTGAATATGAATGCACTCCCCCCATCCTTTAACTCGCAAATATTCTGAAATTTATTCTCTATTTTTTTATAACATAATTAGGTCATCGATCAAATATCTGAGAATTCGATTTGATTAATCTGGGTCGATCGTTTGCAGGGTCCAATTGAGGGAGCATGTCTCTAAATACTGATTTTTCCGTTTTCATAAGAGATCAAAGTCCCGACTATGATTACGGAGTATCAGTTTTCGAATTAATTGACCCATCAGACGATTAATAAATTTATTCTCTATTTGTATTTCGTAATAGTAGAATAATTTATAATTTTATAAGTATTAGAGTTCGATTGTTTGTGTTTAATGTGATCGAAGACCACTGCACCTCATTCACTAAATAATTTTTTCATGAGTGAATGCATGTTTTCCAAATATTGGTTTTATCTTCTTGCACGAAATTGAAAACAATTATTTGGGATGTAAGAGTGTGTGCTTTGTCAGGAAAAGATAGAATGAAAGAAAGAAAGAAAGAAAGAAAGAAAGAAAGAAAGAAAGAAAGAAAGAAAGAAAGAAAGAGTGGAAACCAGGACCTTTTGGATACCCAATAACATGAATCTTTTTAAGATGGGTTTTCTTCTTAAAACTTCTACGTTTTACTTTTTTCCTATGTAGTATTGAAATATATATGTGACACGAAGAAGATTAGTGCCGTCAAATCCCCCCCTCCCCCCAAAAAAAGGGGAAAATCGTACTCCCAAAGGTATTAGGGATGTCATGCAAATGCTATTCATGTGCGCCTGCATCTCCTCCTAATTAGTCTCATCTTTTTTTTGGTCCATAAACTTGTTTTACCGTCGAATATCCAAAAATTTACTTTAACTAATATCGATCGAGTTGTTATCGGATCCCAATTGGGAGGAAACTCTCACAATATCATTTTTACTACTATCAAGACTCGAATCTCGATTCTTGGTATGAGATACTAATACTCTTCCCACTAAACTAACGAACCGTTAATTAATTAGTCTCATCTGAATACAATACACACGCACGAGTGAGCCAATCCATCGATCAACTTATGATTTTCTATTGGCCAAGTAGTCCAAAAAATATATAATATATCTTTTTTTGATAGATCAATATCTAATAAGTAATTTATTTATCCCTACTATTTAGACTCAAATCAATTGTTAGACTTATTAAAAGATAAACTCTCCTGCGTCTGTTTTTTTAATTATTAAAACTTAAACTCGATAAACTTAATTAAGGAAATCTAGTACCCTTGTTACTAGAACTACAAGGTGTTGGTATAACATATCTCTTTAATTAATTATGAAGAAATTACCTTGTTAGAATCATATATAAATAGATATATAATATAATTGCAAATGATGGTTAACAAATTCAGAAACCGAACTTTTCTAAAAACAATCAAAACTCAAATTTTACTTTGAATCCAGTTACGAGCCCAGTTTACTTGGTCTGTTTAGGGAAAGAAAATCAAAGTGCAGCCCAGAAAAATTTGACCCACTACACTGAGTGGGCTACAAACCAAATTTAGATGGGCCTAACTTATCTCTCTTTTCTAGCCCAATCTCATTAATTCCGCTTTTCCTAGCCCACCACCTGTCAAATTTTCAGGTTGCACTGGATTCGTGGGTCTTCCATCTTCTTCTTCTTCTTCTTCTTCTTCTTCTTCTTCTTCTTCTTCTTTATTTATTTATTTATTTATTTATTTTGGTTACATGAAAAGGGTCGAACCATGAGAAAATGAGCTATAAGAAAAAATAAAGCGGATATCCCTGCGCTGCCCTATTAAGGCCAGAACGGATGTCAAATATTCATTCGGGTAGCATGTTTACAATGTCTCAATCAAAGAAAAGAAAATAACAAAACAAAATTCATTCGGATATGTGTTGTATCAATTCTTTTTTCTCGGGTTTTTGTAATACAACTTCTTTTATATGTATTGGATTAAAAAATAAGAAAGAGTGTGACAAATTTATGACTTCTTAAATAACAATGCGCTTTAGCATGATCAATTGAGTTACCATCATTAGGTCACAGTTTGGCGACCAGGACAGGCAATCTTTATTTATTTATTTATTTTTTTATATATAAAATTATTATTATTATTATTTTTTTTTTAATTCTAGCGGCCACGTTGAAGGAGCGTATTGGAGAGGCGGAAGAAAATGAAAAGGAAAAAGGGGGATGTGGAATTTGTTGAAGCGACACATTCGAGTTTGGAGAGAGAAAGGGCGTTGGTCAAACCAACTTTTTTGACCGGGTGGTCTTCATTCATTGATGCCATAATACAATGAATGCGGAAAACTACGATATATATGTTTGGTTCCAACACGATTGTAGTTAAAATTTATATTTTAATTAATCTAATTTATATTATTATTTTTTTGTTTGTAAAAAAATTCTTTTAATATATATATTTTTTATTTTTAAAATTCAAACTTGAATTTTTATTAAATAATTTAACATCATTTGTAATAGACTAATTATGCATAGAATACACACACACACACACACACACACATATATATATATATATATATATATATATATTTTTTAATAAATTTGTAAAGTTGTCCCTCTCAAGTCTCCCAAGGAAGCTAGAAGTTGATGATAAGCACATGCCTGGCATCCTTCCCTATTTCAAGATATTCCCTCTAATTTTTCTTTTTTTCTTTAATGTTTTCATATCTTTTGAATGTGTATAATAAATATATCCAACAACGAAACACCCCCTTACACATCTCGGTTTGTCCCATATTTCAACCCCATTTTATTACTTTATTTTTGAAAGTGAAATTCTCTTAGTATTGTGTTATTAAAGGTATGGAATGGGACTTTGATATATTTCTTATCATTGTTCCCCTTCTTTGGACTCATTCTTTGTGCTCTTTCTCCCGGGCCAACCTCTTTTAGTTAATATTTTAATCATAGCCTTCTCTTCCTTAGGTAGTGGTGGGAAGTAAATAAAAAGAAACTTAAATCCATTTTTTGACTCACTTCATTTTGAAATATATATATACTTTTTTATGTGGAGAAAAAGTATAAAATATGAAATCTACACTATATATAAAAAATAGAGGACAACCAATTCAAAGGTTTAGAATTTGATGTGATATGGTCTGAAAGTTCATTAATATGTGACATGGATCCAAGAACTAATGAATAAAATATATTAAAAACTTATCAAAACGCGTCATTTGTATGGGATGCATTTCTTCCTCTTAGCGCCAAGCACCAAACAATTAGGTCTTTCTCAATAATTACATGGTTAGCTCCTACACCTCCTCAGTATTTAACATTCAATCAACAATAGAGTAATATTCACCTTTCGATAAATCGAGGGAAATAACATCTCGTAATGAGAAAGGAAATCTACAAATTCTCATTGATAAGGAAAACAATCTCTTCACGAACTGAAACTTTCTCCAATTGATAAGACTCCAAATCTCTTAAGATTTCGTTGGAGATCCATGAATCATGGGATACCTTCATAAAGAAACTAGAGTTTTGACACCCCGGACGGACAGAAACTCATGTAGGTAAACTATATATACATCATTAACTCAATCGCCAAGTAAGTTCTCTCGTCCTCTAAACTTACACATAGCACATAATGACATATAGAGCTCTCTTTCAGTCTAGTTTCTCTTGCATCATAAATCGCTCTCTGACTTGAGTACCAGAGTTTCCCCGTCGGAGTACCTTCCAATAGTTCTTTATAGGTCTTACTCATCAAGATTGACAGATGGTTTGTCAAACTATTCGAATCAACAGAGCCATTAATTGTGGAGGCGAAACCCTACCTCTAATAGATTTGTGTCATCCGTGGGATTATACTATTTTTTGAGTTTTACCGCAATTATTTGTTACCACCATGGCATCAACCAAGAAAAAATGTCAGTTATTGGTTTCGATGATGAAGATCTAATAGGAGTTAACACAAACTGAAATGATCTACCAATCATTACTGTAGGAATATGGTCCTATCTCCTTAAAAGGACCTTTATTGATCAAGGAGTAGAACATTCTCCTTTGGGACGCCTTTCAACGGATGGGTTTAGACCTATCCCATCTCCAACTCTCCGACAGACCCATAAAAGGGTTCACGGATGAACACATACATCCCGAAGGTACCATCTCGCTCATCATGACCCTAGGAACACCTCCTTACCATACTGCCACCAGGACCACTTTTCATGTGATAAAACATGTTGTTTTAGTCGGACGGTCTTGAAACGCTACCAAGGACTATAAACATGAAAATCAAATTCAGAACACCTTTGGGGGTGGCAACACTTCATGGCGATGTCGACCCGTCAACCACTCCCAATGTTGAAAGAGGAAAAGAGGTCTTTTCGATGGATACGCTTGAGCTTAAAGATGCCGCTCCGTACCACTCCAAACCCTAGCCTGGGGAGGAAGTATTTAAATTTTCCATTACAAATATACCCAGCCAGATGGTTCAAGTCTGCGCCCACCAACTGACACCCCTTTGAAATATAATCATGGACTATTTTCGACGATACTCTAAAATCTTTGCATGGTTCTCGGAAGGTATGTCAGTTATTCACCTGTAGGTCATATTCCATAAATTAATTGTAAATGCCAGTCGTAAACCAGTTAAAATCCATGCTCAAATGTCAGTGTGCAATGTAGGAAGAAGTCCAGAATCTCCTAACGACATAATTTATTTGTGAGGTGGACTATCTGAAATGGTTGGCTAACATGATTATGGTGAAAAAGGCTAACGACAAGTGGAGAATGTATATAGACTTTGTCGACCTCAACAAGTGTCACGCCCCGACCCACTCCCGAGCCAGGCACGCAACGAGCCCGCCGCGGCACCTAGATGCACGGGCACCACGTCCCGCACATCAAAGCACCGTAAGGCTGTAACATTCACATAATCCAAGTTTCCAAATCACAAAGATCCCCAAGTGATAAAAATAATACATGTATGCCTCAATGTAAATTAAAATGAGTGAGAGTGAACCTTATACAGACCAGAAGAATTATAAATACAGTCATCCCAATTTAAACAAATACAATGGTCATCCTAACTTTCTCAAGATGAAACAATAACCTTAATATATAGCGGAAGAGCGGGTAGTCATACCCCGGCCCAGTAGTCTCCAAAGAATATCCAATACAACAATGCACACAAATCTCTCAGTCCGAGTCTACCCCTGTAGGAGGGAAATGTGAGGGGTGAGTACCATAGAGAGGGGGTTGGTACTCAGCAAGTCGGGGGGGGAATGACATGCTACAATTAATTTTTGGGTGAATTAGGAGTGCCAAAATTATGTCCCAATAAATCCATAGTATGCAAAAAAAATATTATGACATCTCAATAAATCATTCACAGCATACGTATCAAATCAAATATGCATCCAGTATGTATGTCCATTATATCGTATAGAGCCAGCCGAAAATATCCCGGCAAGGGCCGACCATGGCCAAGGACGGGCAACGTTGGGGGTTTTCACAGTGCAAGTAATAAAATAAGGCTATCTACCCCAACGTTGGCTACAGACTACTCCAACTAGCCTGTATATATATATCGTACACGTATCAAGGATCAAGCGTGAATGGAAACCCGCCGGTGCTAGACCTACCAAGGTCCTCCCCGGAGTGGTTCAACCGACGACTGTCCATACAATATGTATGACGATCTGGCGGATACCCCCTGCAGAGGCGTATCCGGACACAACAGGTGCCTCTACCAAATGTCCTTCGTAGCTACGGAATGCCATAGGAAGCATATCATCATCATCACAGTATCCACAGGGGCATCCAGCCCAAATCACATATCTCAAGCCAAATCATCAAGCCTTATCATGTCAAAAGCATGTGCCAATATGCAATGAAAGCATAAAATCATGTGGATATATCAAAGTGTGGCACAATCATCAAGTATCAAAATCATGGATGCATATCGATATAAATAAGTTGGGACACTCCATATATCACAAAACATTTTCATAAATCCAGGAGAATAGGTCAATCATACCATTTTAAATCATACTTTTGAAAGCTTTTTAAAACACGGTATCAATTAAAAGTAGATGTCAAGTCCCACTCACCGTTAGGGGAGGATAACGCACTCCCCAATATTTCCACAAAGCGTAAATCAAGTGTCCCCTCCGTTCAACTCAAATAACTCTTAGGGAGACAAACAGTCCGCAGATTTTTAACCTGCGCAGTCATGGAAAACAGACTATAACTTTGGCTATACCAATCCAAATCAGATGATTCTTATCTCATTTTAAAGCTAAGGGATAGCACTATAACTTTCATTTTGCACACTTCCTCAGATTCAAATCACAGAATTCCCGGTAAGCCTCATTTTGTTACAGCCATATTTAAGTTTCAGATTCTGTCCAGTTTTCGTACAGAAGCTATAACTTTCATCCTACTCATCAAAGTCTAATGAAATTTTAACATGTTATAGCTAAGATGTAGATCTACAACGTTCGTGTTTTGAGTTTTATCTAAATATGTCTGGAAGGGGTTGAACAAAATTCATGAACAGGACAGATACGTTTTAGTGAAACATACAGTTTCTGTCAACACAGTTTTAAGGAAAATTGTATAACTTTCAATTTCCTCATGTGAAATGGCTGAAATTGTTATATGTTATAGACAAGGCATATATCTATAACTTTCATGTTTTGTGTTTCTTCAAACTAAGACTGGAGAGGGGTCGTTTTTACTCACTACTGTCAAGGTTCGAAACAGGACGCTTCTATGTCGAGTTTCAGGAAAAGTGCCATAACGTTTTGCACAGGCATCAGAATTTGGTGATTCTTACCTCGTTGGAAAGATAAGACTTAGATCTACAATTCATATAACTATCACATTTTCAAATTCTGGCTCTTAGATGCCTTAAAACAGAGATGAATCACGGACAGAAATAACATTTAAAGTAAGATAGGATAAAATTTCTTACCTCACTTTCTTTGTCTTCCTCTCTTGCTTCTCTCCTTGTTCTCACGAATTTGGGAAGAATGAACAAGCATTCTAAGGCCTTATTCTTTTATTATTGTGTTAATAAGTCACCACCCTAAGATCAAATCTCCAATTAATCTAAACCATAGGATCATTTTGACTATTGCATGTGTTTTGATTGGTTCTTTTTTTTTTGTGCATGTGTTCTCATTGGCCCACCTTGCCTTTCTCATCTCCATTTGGCCAACACTTGTCCTCCTCACTATAACACCTGTTCAACACAAGAATACACTTGTCACATTTCATTTAAGTTTTGTTAATTGCTAACAAGTCTTTTGACTTATAAAAATTCTAATTTGACCCCTAAAATTTTCATAATTTCATACTAGGCCCAAAATCTTATATTAGACCTAATTTAATTTATTTAATATGAAATTAAGGTTTTGAATCTCTTTGAGTCAAAATTGATCCGATTTGTATTTTACCGTCAAATATCATTTTTTTTTTTGTGAAAATTCATGAACCTGTAGTAATAGAAACAACATATATGTATATATATATGAAATGGAATTCACTATAGAATACACCGAGGGTCGGTGTTACATTTTCCTAACCCCCTAAAAACAAGTTTCGTCCCCGAAACTAAAAGAAAACCATATAGGGAAAGGAAAATTACTAAGTAAATAGATGAGGGTACTGTCCCCTCATAATCTCCTCGGACTCCCAAGTCTCCTCCTCGACTTGGTCATTACGCCACAAAATGCGTACTAACGGGACATCCTTGCTTCGCAGTCTACCGATCTGCTTGTCAAGGACTGCTACTGGTTGTACAGGTAAACTCAGGTTCTCCCGTAGCTCAACTGGTGGAAGTTCTAAAACATGAGAAGGGTCAGGCATATATCTCCTAAGCACCGAGACATGGAACACATCATGAATACGTGCCAACTCCTCTGGCAGGTCCAATCTGTATGCCACACTTCTGATCCTCTCAAGAATACGGAAGGGCCCAATATACCTGGGGCTCAGCTTGCCCCGCTGCCTAAAACGGATCACCCCTTTCTAGGGTGAGATCCTCAAGAATACCATGTCTCCCTCCTGAAACTCCAGTGGTCGCCGCCTACGGTCTGCATACGCCCTCTGTCGATCCTGGGCGGCTCTCATCCTCTGTCGGATGATCTTGACCTTCTCCCTCGTCTCCTCAACAAGCTCCACACTGCTGAGGTGCCTCTCACCGACCTCGTCCCAACATAAAGGTGTGCGGCATCGCCTCCCATACAATGCCTCGTATAGAGGCATCCCAATACTCGCTTGGTAGCTGTTATTATATGCAAACTCTACAAGTGGTAAATGCCGATCCCAGCTACCATGAAAATCAATAATACAAGCCCGAAGCATATCCTCAAGTGTCTGAATCGTGCGCTCTGACTGGCCATCTGTCTGAGGATGATAGGCTGTGCTAAAGTTCAGTCTAGTACCCAATGCCTCCTGCAAACTGGGCCAGAACCTAGACGTGAACCTGGGGTCCCTGTCTGAAACAATCGACACAGGCACCCCGTGAAGTCGTACTATGGTGTCCATATAGAGACGTGCCAGTACCTCCAAAGAGTAGTTACCACGGATGGGGATAAAGTGTGGAGATTTGGTGAGTCGATCGACAATCACCCAAATCGCATCATGCTGCGTGAAAGTTTTCGGTAACCCCATCACGAAATCCATAGTAATATGTTCCCACTTCCACTCAGGAATAGGAAGTGGCTGTAAAATACCTGTTGGTTTCTGGTGCTCAGCCTTCACCTGCTGGCACACCAAGCACCGTGCTACAAACTCTGCTATCTCCCGCTTCATGCCCGATCACCAATAACTGCCTCTGATGGTGCGGTACATCTTTGTACTCCCGGGATGCATAGCATAAGCCGAAGAGTGTGCCTCCTCAAGAATAGCACGTCGAAGCTCAACATCAGTTGGAATACACACTCTGTCTCTGAGAACCACGAGTCCATCAGTACGGACTCGGAAATCCCCGCCCTCTCCTCGGCGAATCCGATCGTGAATAGCCTGGAGCTCTACATCTGTACCCTGAAGCTCTCTGATGCGGTCAAGTAGAGTAGGCCGCACTTCAAATCTGGTTAACAGTGTACCTTGCTCATCGCTAGCCAAGCTGACTCCCAAAGCTCGGAGTCCTACCAAGCAAGAGATGTAAACTCTCTCTGCTGCCTGAGAAGTGGTAGAAGAAGATGACTTCCGGCTCAAGGCATCTGCTACTACATTTGCCTTGCCTGGATGATAGTCAATAACCAAGTCGTAGTCCTTCAGCAGCTCTAACCATCTTCTCTGTCTCAGGTTTAGCTCTCTCTGAGTAAATAAATACTTCAAACTCTTATGGTCTGTGAAGACCCTGCAAGTAACTCCATATAAGTAATGCCGCCATATTCTCAGTGCGAAAACTATGGCTACCAGCTCTAGATCGTGAGTAGGGTAGTTCACCTCATGTTTCTTCAACTATTTCGAAGCATAGGCGATCACCCGTCCATCCTGCATCAATACGCAACCCAACCCCTGCCGGCTGGCATCACTATACACAACATACTCTCTGCCACTGGTAGAGAGAGCCAAGATAGGTGCCGACGTCAGTCGTTGTTTGAGCTCCTGAAAGCTCGCCTCACAGCGGTCATCCCAACAGAACTTGACGTCTTTCCTCGTCAATCGGGAGAGTGGAGCAGCAATTTTTGAGAAACCCTCTACGAATCGTCTATAATAACCAGCAAGTCCAAGAAAACTCCGGATCTCAGTAATGGTCTGCGGCTGCTCCCACCTCAATATGGCCTCTACTTTCTGCGGATCAACAAAAATCTCCTCCGCGGAAACAATGTGGCCCAGAAATCCAATCTCCCTTAGCCAAAATTCACACTTGGTGAATTTGGCATATAACTGCTGCTCACGGAGAGTCTGTAAGACCACCCTCAGGTGCTGTACATGCTCCTCATCACTCCGTGAGTATACCAAAATGTCATCAATAAAGACGATAACGAAACGATCCAAGTAGTTATGGAAAACCCGGTTCATCAAATCCATAAAAGCCGCTGGAGCATTAGTCAATCCAAACGGCATCACTAAAAACTCAAAGTGACCATAGCGAGTGCGGAATGCAGTCTTGGGCACGTCCTCGGCCCGAATCCATAACTGATGATAACCAGACCGCAAATCGATCTTCGAAAAGACCCGTGCACCCTGAAGCTGGTCAAATAGGTCATCAATACGTGGCAGAGGATACCGGTTCTTGACGGTCACCTTATTCAACTACCGATAATCCATGCACAGTCGTAGGGTCCCATCCT
The DNA here is from genome assembly GCA_033439265.1 of Dillenia suffruticosa. Classification (NCBI taxonomy): domain Eukaryota; kingdom Viridiplantae; phylum Streptophyta; class Magnoliopsida; order Dilleniales; family Dilleniaceae; genus Dillenia; species Dillenia suffruticosa. The sequence continues at coordinate 5,827,351 of JAVTVX010000002.1, read as the reverse complement.
TTTTCTTTACAAACAACACCGGAGCACCCCAAGGCGAAGTGCTCGGACGGATAAAGCCCCTGTCTAGTAATTCCTGCAACTGGACCTTGAGCTCTCTCAGTTCAGCTGGCGCCATTCTGTATGGCGGAATAGATATAGGGGCGGCTCTTGGAGCTATGTCGATCTCAAAGTCAAACTCCCGAGCCGGTGGAAGGCCGGGTAGCTCCTCAGGGAAAACATCTGCAAACTCTTGTACTACAGGGATATCCTCATTCCTAGGTCCCTTCACAGTAGTATCCACAACATGGGCCAAGTACGCAGTACAACCTTGGTATATTAACCTCCTGGCATCCATCACCGAAATAACACAGCGAGACAATACTCTCCTCTCACCAGAAAATCTCAAAGTAAGCCCCTCTGATCTCCGAAACTCGACCTCCTTAGTAAAACAATCAACGGAGGCTCTGTGTCTGCTCAGCCAATCCATGCCAAGGATGGCATCAATATCAGTCAGGTCCAAAGGGATCAAATCTGCCTCAAATACGGTATTTCCAATCATGATCTCTATCCCTCTATAGACTGAATCTCTCAAGAACTGTTCACCGAGAGGAGTGAAAACCAATATTTCCTCTCTAAGTGGCGTCAAAGGCTTACCCATCTGGTGGGCAAAGGACGTTCTCACATACGAGTAGTTCGACCCGGTGTCGATCAGGATACGGGCGTCGACTCCATAAATCCTCATAGTTCCTAAATGTGGGGAAAGTAAATAGATCACTTTAAATAAAGGTGGTAATAGATACTCATCATATATATCTCAAAAGTATATGTATCTCAAAAGTAGGTACAGCCAACATAGTCAAGCCTCTAAGGCTTTGGCTTATGATGAGTCTCAAAATAAAAGTACAGGGGAAATCTCTAAGTGTGTGAGTCAGAAAGGGGAGTACCAATAATGACATCGGGGTTCGTCTGCGCATCCTTATGCGTCATCGCGTACACTCGGGCCTGAGCCCTCGGCGGTTGCCGCGATGGTCCTGGTGCCATACTACTCCCAGCTACTGCTCGTGGGGCTATGGGGGTAGAGTGTGCCGGTGCTCCCTGCTGTCCCCCTCGTGGAGCACTAGACTGAATAGAAATTGCCGGACCCCCTGCTCCAAGATCAGGGCACTGGCTCTTGATGTGCCCCTGTCTCCCACACTGGAAACAAGTCACTGTCACCCCGCAAGCTCCATAGGGGTGATGTCTGCCGCATCGACGACAAAAAGGGTATCGTCGGGCTATAGTCTGAGTGGAGGCACTCGGGGCTGGTGCTCTAAACCCCTGGGACTGTGATCCCTGCCTCTGGGAAGGGTCTCCGCGAAACCCTGAGGTTCTCCCTTTCTTCGAACTCTGGCCCCCAGAAAACTCGGGCCTCTTCCTCCTCTGCTCCCTCCTCTCTCTCTGTCGTCCCTCAGCAAGGATGATCTCCTCAGCCCGGAGTGCTGAGTCTACTATCTCTGGCAATGAGAAGTTAGGGGTCACCGTCATATACCTCGGGACGTTCAAGTTGAGGCCATCCTCAAACTTGAACCTAAACTGACTGGGTGTGGCTAGGTCCAGAACAAAAGCGGCCAGTCTCCTTAACTCGGCCTCATACTCGGTCACAGTCCGAGTCCCCTGCCGCAGGTGGTGGAACTCTGTCCTCTACCTGTTCTGCTGGAATGCTGAAAAATATCTGCGGTTGAACTCCCGCAGAAAGTCCTCCCAACTCCTGGGCTCCGCTGCATCATCACAAACTGCCTCCCACCACGAGAGGGCATCTCCATCCAATAATCTCTCTGCCACTCGGAGTCTGAACTCCTCACTCAAGCCAAGGTCTGTCAACACTCGGCGGGTGCGGTTGATCCAATGCTTCGCAGCAGTAGAATCACCCACCCCAGAGAACTCAGTACAGCCTAGCTGTCTTGCCTCCTTTACGAGCTGGGTGAGCTCGTGAATCCGTCTCAACGTCGAAGAAGTACTGTCGCTGGGTCTAGAAATTGTAGATGGACCAACAACCGGTGGAGGCTCTGGTGCGACTGGTTGTGGCACGGCCGTAGGGGTTGGCTCAGCCATCGGTGGTGGTGGTGGTGGTGGCATCTGAATGCCGTGGGTAGCGTACCACTCGAACACCTGTCGGTAGGCGTCCAGCGGTGGCGGTGGTGGTAGATCTGCGGCCGTGGTGGTCGGTGGTGTAGGCACTGAAGGAGAACCGTGTGAGAAAGACACGTCCTCCGGTACACTAGGGGGCTCAGTAGGTAAGAAGTGGGTACCTCGCCTAGTCGTCATATTTCTGTGAGGAAAAAGGCACTAATCAGGCAGATATATAAGAATTAGGGTTAGTTATGGAATAACTAACCCCCTAAAAGAAATCAACTTGGCATCGGAATCAATGGATAAGGTATGCTAGGTTAGATATGACCCGTGTCCAACCCTCTAAAAATGGATGAACTCATCTGCCTATGACCATGAACTGGGGAATGACTGTACAGTAACTTTCACATGCATTGAGGACTTTCAAAATCAGATTTACCTGGGGATATATATATTATTATTTTTTTTTGAAATCAGTTTCTCAACTCAGCTCTAACCTAGAGCTCTGATACCAACCGAGGCCTGTCACGCCCCGACCCACTCCCGAGCCAGGCACGCAACGAGCCCGCCGCGGCACCTAGATGCACGGGCACCACGTCCCGCACATCAAAGCACCGTAAGGCTGTAACATTCACATAATCCAAGTTTCCAAATCACAAAGATCCCCAAGTGATAAAAATAATACATGTATGCCTCAATGTAAATTAAAATGAGTGAGAGTGAACCTTATACAGACCAGAAGAATTATAAATACAGTCATCCCAATTTAAACAAATACAATGGTCATCCTAACTTTCTCAAGATGAAACAATAACCTTAATATATAGCGGAAGAGCGGGTAGTCATACCCCGGCCCAGTAGTCTCCAAAGAATATCCAATACAACAATGCACACAAATCTCTCGGTCCGAGTCTACCCCTGTAGGAGGGAAATGTGAGGGGTGAGTACCATAGAGAGGGGGTTGGTACTCAGCAAGTCGGGGGGGGAATGACATGCTACAATTAATTTTTGGGTGAATTAGGAGTGCCAAAATTATGTCCCAATAAATCCATAGTATGCAAAAAAAATATTATGACATCTCAATAAATCATTCACAGCATACGTATCAAATCAAATATGCATCCAGTATGTATGTCCATTATATCGTATAAAGCCAGCCGAAAATATCCCGGCAAGGGCCGACCATGGCCAAGGACGGGCAACGTTGGGGGTTTTCACAGTGCAAGTAATAAAATAAGGCTCTCTACCCCAACGTTGGCCACAGACTACTCCAACTAGCCTGTATATATATATCGTACACGTATCAAGGATCAAGCGTGAATGGAAACCCGCCGGTGCTAGACCTACCAAGGTCCTCCCCGGAGTGGTTCAATCGACGACTGTCCATACAATATGTATGACGATCTGGCGGATACCCCCTGCAGAGGCGTATCCGGACACAACAGGTGCCTCTACCAAATGTCCTTCGTAACTACGGAATGCCATAGGAAGCATATCATCATCATCACAGTATCCACAGGGGCATCCAGCCCAAATCACATATCTCAAGCCAAATCAAGCCTTATCATGTCAAAAGCATGTGCCAATATGCAATGAAAGCATAAAATCATGTGGATATATCAAAGTGTGGCACAATCATCAAGTATCAAAATCATGGATGCATATCAATATAAATAAGTTGGGACACTCCATATATCACAAAACATTTTCATAAATCCAGGAGAATAGGTCAATCATACCATTTTAAATCATACTTTTGAAAGCTTTTTAAAACACGGTATCAATTAAAAGTAGATGTCAAGTCCCACTCACCGTTAGGGGAGGATAACGCACTCCCCAATATTTCCACAAAGCGTAAATCAAGTGTCCCCTCCGTTCAACTCAAATAACTCTTAGGGAGACAAACAGTCCGCAGATTTTTAACCTGCGCAGTCATGGAAAACAGACTATAACTTTGGCTATACCAATCCAAATCAGATGATTCTTATCTCATTTTAAAGCTAAGGGATAGCACTATAACTTTCATTTTTCACACTTCCTCAGATTCAAATCACAGAATTCCCGGTAAGCCTCATTTTGTTACAGCCATATTTAAGTTTCAGATTCTGTCCAGTTTTCGTACAGAAGCTATAACTTTCATCCTACTCATCAAAGTCTAATGAACTTTTAACATGTTATAGCTAAGATGTAGATCTACAACTTTCGTGTTTTGCGTTGTATCTAAATATGTCTGGAAGGGGTTGAACAAAATTCATGAACAGGACAGATACGTTTTAGTGAAACATACAGTTTCTGTCAACACAGTTTTAAGGAAAATTGTATAACTTTCAATTTCCTCATGCGAAATGGCTGAAATATTTATATATTATAGACAAGGCATATATCTATAACTTTCATGTTTTGTGTTTCTTCAAACTAAGACTGGAGAGGGGTCGTTTTTACTCACTACTGTCAAGGTTCGAAACAGGACGCTTCTATGTCGAGTTTCAGGAAAAGTGCCATAACTCTTTGCACAGGCATCAGAATTTGGTGATTCTTACCTCGTTGGAAAGATAAGACTTAGATCTACAATTCATATAACTATCACATTTTCAAATTCTGGCTCTTAGATGCCTTAAAACAGAGATGAATCACGGACAGAAATAACATTTAAAGTAAGATAGGATAAAATTTCTTACCTCACTTTCTTTGTCTTCCTCTCTTGCTTCTCTCCTTGTTCTCACGAATTTGGGAAGAATGAACAAGCATTCTAAGGCCTTATTCTTTTATTATTGTGTTAATAAGTCACCACCCTAAGATCAAATCTCCAATTAATCTAAACCATAGGATCATTTTGACTATTGCATGTGTTTTGATTGGTTCTTTTTTTTTTTGTGCATGTGTTCTCATTGGCCCACCTTGCCTTTCTCATCTCCATTTGGCCAACACTTGTCCTCCTCACTATAACACCTGTTCAACGCAAGAATACACTTGTCACATTTCATTTAAGTTTTGTTAATTGCTAACAAGTCCTTTGACTTATAAAAATTCTAATTTGACCCCTAAAATTTTCATAATTTCATACTAGGCCCAAAATCTTATATTAGACCTAATTTAATTTATTTAATATGAAATTAAGGTTTTGAATCTCTTTGAGTCAAAATTGATCCGATTTGTATTTTACCGTCAAATATCATTTTTTTTTTGTGAAAATTCATGAACCTGTAATAATAGAAACAACATATATGTATATATATATATGAAATGGAATTCACTATAGAATACACCGAGGGTCGGTGTTACAACAAGGCATGCCTGAAGGATAGCTATCTGCTCCCCAATATCGACAAGTTGGTAGATAACTTATCAGCTCATCAGTTCTTAAGTTTCATGGATGCATATTTCGGTTACAACAAGATACGCATGGCCACCGAAAATGAGGAAAAGACTAGTTCATCATAGAGTTCGGCACTTACTATTACAAGGTGATGCTTTTGGCCTCCAAAACACTAGTGCAACCTTTCAACAGTTGGTCAAAAGAGTTTTTAGCGAGCAGCTCGGCAAAAACGTAAAGGCCTATGTCGATGACATGCTAGTCAAAGTTACTTAGGCCGAAAATCACGTCATAGATATGGAAGAGACATTCCAGACGTTAAAACGTTATAACATGAGGGTGAACCTAACAAAGTGTACATTTGGAATCACTTCTGACAAGTTCTTAAGCTTCTTAATTACTAACAGGGGGATCAAGATGAATCCAAAGAAAATACAAACCATACTGCATATGGCACAACTGAAGATAGTGAAAGAGATGCAATGCCTCATAGGGAGGATTGCAATCCTAAATCGGTTTATTTCAAAAGTAGAGGAGAAGTATAAACCATTCTACGATACTCTGAGAGAGTCTAAGAAATTTGTGTGGACACCAGAGTGCTAGAGAGCGTTGGAATGACTTAAAAAATATATCATGTCGTCTCCACTCATCTCTCGACCTGTCCTTGGTGAGAAGCTCTATCTTTACCTCTCCATCTCTAACTGAGCACTCTGCTCTATTCTTGTGAGTTAGGAGTCCACAATGCAGAGGCCGGTATTACATCAGCTACATACTTCAAGAGTTTGAGGTCAATTACAGACCTATTAAGAAGACGACATTTGCCCTAGTTATAACCGCCTGATGTCTCCGATCTTACTTTCAAGCTCATACCATTATGATATTGACCAATAAACCTCTAAAGCAAATCCTATAAGAGAAACATACCATAGACCAACTCGTTAAATGAAGTATTGAGCTAGATGAATTCGATATTGAGTATCAACCAAGACCAGCAATTAAAAGGTAAGCCCTTACTGACTTCATCCTCACGTATGCTCCCACTACTCACTGAGCCAACTCTATCCATTGACCGAGAAGAATACTCATAGCCCGAATAGACCCTTCATGTAGATGGATCATCGAACTCCTCAGCAAGTAGGCCGGATTCATCCTCGTGGGGCCGGATAATTCCAAAGCCAAATACGCCATTCGTTTTGACTTTCGGGTGACAAACAATCAGACTGAGTACGAAACCCTTCTAATCAGATTGCGGATAGTAGCATCATTGGGAGTCTACAACGTACGGGTATTCACCGACTGTCAGTTAGTTGTCAAGTAGATTAAAGAGATCTGTGAGACTAAGGATCTGACTATGACAAAGTATCTAACCAAGCTACGGGAGGCAATAGGCAAGTTTAACAAAGTGGATGTACAACAGATCCTCCGATCAGAGAATGCACAAGCCGACACCCTTTCGAAACTAGTTAACTCTGATTCGTTAGTGACCAGTCAAACGGACTACATAGAGAGTTTACCATACCCAAGCATCGATGAGGCTGAACAGATCCTATCTGTGGACAGTACACCATGCTAGAAAGATCCAATAGAGGCTTATCTGAAGCATGAAAAACTCCTGAGCTCCCTAGCCGAAGCTGCCAAGCTAAAGTGTAATAAGTCTTATGCTCATCTATACCTTAAATGTTTGATACCCGAGGAGGGAATTTCGTGCTTAGAGAAATCCATAAGGTGATATGTGACGATCACGTAGACGCCCAAAACCTAGCGATCAAAGCTCTTTGGCAAGGATACTACCGACCCACCATGAAGACCGATGCAAACGACTATGTCAAAAGGTATGATAAATGCCAATGCTTCTTATTGGTAACTCACCAGTCCTGCATCAAGGTTAACCCAATAGCAAACCTATAGCTGTTTACACAATGGACGATAGATATTCTTGGGTTATTCCCATCGGTTACTGGGAAATGGAAGTTCCTGGTCATGGCTATTGATTATATCACCAAGTGGATAGAAACCAAACCGTTAGCCTAGATTACTATTGGATGTCCATTATCACCAAGCTTGCGTGGTCCATGTCATCATCACCGACAATGGAAAACAGTTTGATAACAAAAGATTTCAAGACTTCTGCAACATATTGGAAATTCAACACTGCTTCATCTCTATCGTATACCCTCAGACTAATGGCCTTACCGAAGTGACGAAGTGAACAATCCTACAAGGGCTAAAGGCCATACTAGATAAATTCAAAAGTCACTGGGTAAAAGAGTTCTTCAGTATTCTCTGGGCCTATAGGACAACACCTCGAATGCGACGGAAGAGATACTATTCAATCTGACTTACGGCTACGAAGTAGTAATACTAGTGAAAATCGACATCCACTCACTCCGAGTAAATCAATACGAGCCTACGCAGAACAAGAAAGGATTGTAGAAACGACTAAACTTGCTCTTCGAGCTACAAGAAACTGTGTCTGTTTGAATGGTAGCTTATCAATAGCAGATGGCACGATACTACAATAGGCGGGTCAGGGCTAGAACGTTTAAACCTAACGATCTATTGTTAAGGAAAGTAGAGGCCACTAGGCAGTCTCAAAGCTAGCATTCAATTGGGAAAGGCCTTATAAAGTACACTCAGAAATTCGATCGGGAACATATCGTTTGAATCGTCCGGACGATTGATCATGCCTAGAATTTGGAACTTCGAGAACTTGCCCATCTACTATGAATAATGATTGCCACTTGCTCATGGAAAATCCCCTAGTTTCAACCACACAGTCATGTAAAATCACTACTGTCCTTTAATCCATCTACCAACTAATCTCCTATTATATTTGCATCAAACATAGCTTGTTGTTAATAAGGGAGGTATCTCTCATATTGGTAGACACGGCTCATCCTCTCATTGGATCTCTCTCTCGAATATCCTACTGAACATAGTGTGTTGTTAATAAGGGATATATCTTCTAGACACGTAGACACGACCCATCCTCTCATTAGATCCCTCTTTTAAATGTCCTACTAAACGTAGTAAATCGTCAATAAGAAATGTATCTCCCAGACAGGTAGACACGACCCATCCTATTATTTGAACTCTCTTAATCAAGTGTCCCGTCGAATGTAGCGTGTTGTCAATAAGAGATATATCTTCTAGTCGGGTAAACATGGCTCATCCTATAGTTTAAACTCTCTTAATTGAGTGTCCTACCGAGTATAGCGTGTTGTTAAGTAAGGGACGTAGCTCCTCGACAGGAAGGCACGACCTATGCTTACGACCAGAACTTTGTACTAAGCTAGTGAATGATAGATACACAAGTGAAAAGGTTAGTCGAATGACTAAAATATATCGAGAAATATTATTATGTTTTATATCGTAGGTACAAGGTAGACATACGGTACAATTTTCAAGAAGGAAAGAAATTCATCTGTTGATATTATTATAAGATAGAAGAGGTATATACAAACGAGAAATACAAGACTCCATTGCGATACAAAAGAGACATCATACAATTAGAAAAAAAATTACAAAAATGTTACAAGAGAAGGCGGGAAAGATTTCGTAGAAGGTAGGAGTTGTCTAAAAAGAAACAAAAAATATGCATTAGACTCTACACCTTCTCCATCATTCGGCCTACCCTTACCTCCCAACTCCTCTTGTTGCCTGACTTGAAAAAGGTTGAGGAAGAACCCTCAGCCACCTGTTGCAACCAGGGGTTGGACAATGATTCTGATTTTAAGAAGAGAGTTTCCATTTTGAACAAAAATCTCTCCCGTTTGAGCCAAGATCTCTCTATACCCAAAGCCAACATCCTTGAGGAGCCTCAACAGATTCCAACCGTAACGCTGGAATCCCGAACATCATGATGGCCACTTGTATCGATGACCCCATTCTTGATGGCACCTTGTATCGGCAAAAACATCTTAACACACAAAGTTTTGGGGTTTAAACCCCATGTTCAAACTATCTCTAAGGTGTATTAACTCTTAGCGATAGAATATCAAAAGGCCAATTCTAAATCTCTCGAGATCACTTTATGGCAACACTGAAGCCTCCTCTTCTATTTATAACTGCGAAAGTGTGGCCTTTACAACGACTAGCAATTGAAACGCTCCAAGGGAAGATATGTGTAAAGAATGAAAATTTTGAACTTTTCAACTTCCCACTAAGCATTTATTCTAAAATCATTTATTTGGTGGTTATCCCCATGAACATCCCCGTAGCCTTTTAGGTAACAACTCCTAAGTTTACTCCTTATGCCGTTTTATTTTCAAAACAACACAAGAAGTAAAGGGCAAATAATGTTACATGGTCTGAGAGCCCATTAACAAGTGCATGGGGCCAAGGCCCAATGAACAAAATATACTAAAAATTTACCAAAACGTAACATTTACACGGGATGTGTTCCTTCCTTTCGGCACCAGACGAATAAATCCTTCTCGATAGTTACATGGTCAGCTCATGCACCTCCTTGATATTCAACAATTGGTCAACATTGGAATAATATTCACCTTTCCATAAATCGTGAGAATACATCTCGTAATGACGAAGGAAATCTAAGAATCCTCGTTAACAAGGAAAGCAATCTCTTCATGAACTGAAACTTTCTCCAATTGATAAGACTCCAGATCTTTTAAGATTTCATTGGAGATCCAATCTTGGGACACCTCCATAATAAAACTAGGGTTTTGACACCTGAAATGCACACGAGAATTACGTAGATAAGCTATATATATATATTATTAACTCAACCACATAGGTAAGTCCTCTCATCCTCTGAGCTTACACATAGCACACAAAATTCACACAAAAGAAGGCATCGATTAGAATGAGACTCTTTAAGGGTTGTAATGGTATTGTGGCATATTTTGACTTTGAATTATACAAGATAGATGCAAAAACAGCATTTCTCAATGATGATATTGATGAAACAATCTATATGGAGCAACGAGAGTATTTTGGGTCAAGCAACTCAAAATAAATGGTTTACAAATTTAAGAAATCCATTTATTGGTTCAAGTAAGTATCCCGACAGTGGTATTACAAATTTTATCAAATCATTATCTCGTTTGGTTTTGAGATGAATTTGGTTGATAATTATGTATACCATAAGTTTTATAGGAGTAAGTACATTTTTCTAGTTTATATGTCCATGACACATTGCTTGCCAGTAATGATATAGGCCTACTACACAAAACCAAGAGATTTCTAGTTAAGAATTTTGAGATAAAAGATTTTAGTGATACCTCTTTTATATTAGAAATCTACATTCATTGAGATCGCTCTTGGAAAATTCTCAGATTATCATAAAAGTGTTATATCAAAATGGTTTTACCAAGATCTGGCATACAAGATTGTAAACCAAGAGATACCTTTGTGGTTAAAGGAGACACGTTTGGTCTTAGTTAATACTACAAGAATGATTTTGAACAAAGGAAAACGTAGAAGATTCCTTACACGTCAGCAGTAGAAAATCTAATGTATGCTCAAATTTGTGTACGTCCGGATATTGTGTACATTAAAGAAATGTTGGGCAGGTACTTAAGTAACCCAAGTGTAGATCATTGGAAAGCACTCCACTGAGTATTAAGATATTTACAAAGAACAAAAGGGTAGATACTCATATATCGGAGATCAAATTAGTTTGACTCTGACTTTACAGGATGTTAAGACAATATGAAGTCAATTTTGGATTACATCTATCTACTTATCGGAGGTGTCATCTCTTGGAAGAGTGCTAAACAGTTACTTATAGCTTCTTCCACCATACTAGCAGAGTTTATAGCATGCTACGAGGCATTTAACCATGGGGTGTGGCTACGAAATTTTGTCATGGGACTTCACATAGTGGATAATAATAAATAACTACTGAAATTATTTTGTGACAATAAATAAACGGCATTGTAACCAAAATCTTTTATTATATTGGTCAAATCATAAATTAGTATTAAGTTATAAATTAATAAAGATTATAACAGTCATGTGTCATTGGATTGACAAATTCCCTTCTATATATCATAATATTAGTTCTCTACTTAATATGACCTATAATGAGAGATATATCATAATGGTCTAACTATAATGTTTTTATCAGAGACAAATCCTATTATATTAACGTAATTCATTCATTATATACAAGAACTAATATGATAAATAGGATACATTAAAATTTCAAAAACATAAATTAATAATGCTTAGAGTGTTAGATACATAAAGAACATAAAATATCATTATAATATCAATAGTGGTTTCCAATAATGACCATTCTTTCAACATGTTCATTAAATATTTTTTGTGGCAATCCTTTTGTTAATGGATCCGTAATCATAAGATTTGTGTTAATGTGTTCAATTGATACTCTTTGTTTTTGAATTTTTCTTTAATGGCAAAGTATTTCAATTCCATGTATTTAACACCTTTCGAATACTTATCATTTTTAGAGAAGAATACTACAGCGACATTATCACAATAAATTTTCAGTAGCTTGACAATACCGTTGACAATTCCAAATCTAGAAATAAAGTTCTGCAGCCATAATCCATGAATAATGGCCTCAAAGCATGCTACAAACTTAGTCTATATGGTAGATGCAATGATGATATACTTTGCGCTCTTCCATGAGACTACTCCTTTAGCCAAAAGAAATAAGTGCCTAATATAGATTTCCTTGTATCCACGCATGTAGCATAATTTGAATCTGAATATCCTATCACCTCAAGATGATTGTATCTCCTATAAGTGAGCATATGATCTTTTGTTTTTTGCTAATATCTTAGCACTTTTTTTGCAGCTTTCCAATGATCCAATCCTATATTACTTTGATATCTGTTCAGCATTCCTACGACAAAACTTATGTCCGTTCTAGTACAAGTCTAAGCATACATCAAGCTACCAACAATAGAGGCATAAGGAATCCATTCCATTTCTTTATGTTCCAATTCATTCTTTAGGCATTGCATAAGACTCAATTTATATCCTTTCTGAATTAGAACATTACTTGTAGAGCATTGTTCCATCTTAAATCTCTTTGGAACTTTATTAATGTATGCTTTCCAAGACAATCTTAACAATCCTTGTGGTCTATCTCGAAATATTTCAATTCCAATCACATAAGATACCTTACCCCCATATCTTTCATTTCAAAGTTTTTAGAGAGAAATTTCTTGATCTCATATAATAAGCTTAGATTATTAGTAGCACGCAAATTGTCATCAAAATACAGAATCAAAATTATGAACGTACTCCCATTGACCTTCAGATATATATATCAATCAATAATGTTCTCTTTAAATCTAAAGGAAGTGATGGTATCATTGAACTTAATATACCATTGTTGGGAAGTTTGTTTAAGTCTGTATATTGATTTCTTAAGTTTACACACAATGTATTTCTTTCCCTTAATGATGAAACCCTCATGTTGATCCATATAAACTTCTTAATCCAAATTCCCATTCAGAAAAGCAGTTTTCACATCCATTTGATGAAGTTCCAAATGAGCTATCAATGCCATGATGATTCTGAATGAGTCCTTTCTAGAAACAGGAGAAATGGTCTCTTTGTAGTCAACATCATCTTTTTGAGTAAAACCTTAGGCAACAAGTTTAATCTTATGCCATTTGATATTGCCACTAAAGTCGTGTTTGGTCTTAAAAACCTATTTACACCAACTCTTTTACATCTTTTGGGCAATTCAACAAGATCCCAAATCTTATTATGATCCATTGATTTCAACTCTTCTTTCATAGCATCAACCACTTAACAGAATCGTTACTTTCCATAGGTTGTGCAAACGAAATTGGATCATTATCAATTCCTAAGTCATATTCAGACTCCTATAAATAAACCATATAATCATCAGAGATAGCAGGTCCTTTTTATCTTTCAGACCTTCTTAATACTACCTCATGTGGTTCGTCTACTACTTATTCTTTGAAAACAGTTTCATTGCAGAATGTTTCATCATTTATTTATTGTTCTTGCAAGTTGTCGAAATTTTCAACAACTATAGAAACAATAACTTGAGTAGAAGTTTTAAGTAAAGAAATTTCTGGCCTAACTTCTTGAATTTCCACTTTATGTGGTTCCATATTCCTATTGATTTTACCATTTTCAATGAACCTCACATTTCCAATTTCAATGATCCTTATACAATGATTAGGACAATAAAATCTATACCCTTTCGATTTTTCTGGATAATCAATGAAGAAACCACCGATAGTTCTTGAATCCAGTTTCTTTTCATATGAATTATAAATTCTTACTTTTGTCAGGCAACCCCAAAGATGAGGGTGCCTTAAACTAGGTTTCCTTCCCGTCCATAGTTCCAAAGGAGTCTTTGGAACTACCTAGGAACTCTATTTAACAAATATATGAGAGTTTTTAAAGTATACATTCACAATGATAAGGGTAAAGAAAAATAGCTTAACATATTCCTAACCATATTTATTAAAATATGATTATAGCTTTTTTTCATTGTGTATTGAGTATACATCCATAACGATAAAGGGTAAAGAAGAATAGTTTAATATACTCATAACCATATACATTAAAATACATTAAGGCCTTTCTGCAACACTATTATGTTCTGGTGTACATGGAATTGTGTATTGAGTACATATGCCATGTTTTTTAAAAAATTTAGAAAATGGATCAAGATAGTGTCCAAATTCATAATACCTTCAATAATATTTATTACCTCTATTAGGTTTGATAATTTTCACTTTTCTATCTAATTATCTTTCAATTTCTGTAATAAACATCTCTAAGACATTTATTGATCGAGATTTCTCATGTAACAAATAAATATATCCATTAAATAAAAAATCATCAATGAAGGTGATAAAATATTTTTCTCCACCAAAAGATAGAATATCAAAAGTTACACATATGTCGGTGTATATGAGTTCAAGGAGCTATGTGCTTCTAGTGGCTTTTTCTTAAGTGTGTGTTTTGTATGCTTTCCCTTAATACAATCTACACAAATACTCAAATCAGTAAAATCTAAATTCGAAAAGATTTCATTCTTTACCGATCTTTGAATTCTTTTTTTGGATATATGACCCAAATGCTTATACCACAAGTAACCTAAACCTATGTTTGGTACCAATATTATGATGCAAGGTCATAGAGGTTTGGCAAAAATATTATCAATCTTTAATCTATATAAACCATCACAAAGAACACTAGAACCAGTAAAATGATTATATTTAAACAAATCGTAACATCCATTTCCAAATTTAAAATAGTATCAAGTTTTGAGAAAGAAACTTAATTATGAGAAACAGAAGGAATATAAAGAGTTTGGAAAAGATCTAAATGATATCCGGTATCTAAAATTAAACGATAAGTTCCAATGGCTTTAACTAGAGCTTTGTCTCCATTCCCCATAAGTACAAAATTTTCATTTGCATTTATGGCTTGGATTGTAAGGAATCCTTGCATTATATTAGAAATATAAATGGTACAAACAGAATCAATCCACCAAGATTATAAGGAATTTATGCTAGATTTGATTTGAAACATACGAAAGCACCCGATTTACCTCTACTTTCGAACCATATTTCATGTTTCAGGCAATCTTTCTTGTGGTTCCACGCTTTCCACAAAAATGACACCTATCCTTTTTATGTTCCTTCTTATGGATTTGGGCAGATGACTCATTAAACTTCAGTGGTCCTTTATTTGCATTTTGATACTTCTTTCCTAGTTTCTTTTTAGCTCATGAATGACCTATGAGATTAACTAAGTGACCTCCTTGCATCTTAAGTCTTGCTTCCTCTTGAATAAGCAAAGTTTGCAGTTCTGTCACCTTCTATTTGCCTTTTATGGTATTGTACTTTATTTGGAATGGACCATATTGAAGAGATAAGGAATTCATGATGAGTATCACAAGATAACTTTCATTTACTTTTAATCCTATATATTCCAATTTTGTTGCTATATTTATCATTTCAGTAATGTGATCATGCATGCATTGTACGAGAACAATCAAACTTCATAGGGGTCAACGTACCCATCAATGTCCTAGTAATTGACTTATCAGCAGTGTTAGATTGCTTAACACATATTTCATAAATACCTTAGCACTGTTAGTTTTAGGAAGTTGACTTGATGTTCTCTATTATTGTCATCCACATGAATATTAAGTTTAGTCTATTTGATCATTTCTCAGTTTTACAGAAACATTTCTATTTAGTACTATTAGTATCCGTAATAGCAACAGGCTTATCATGTTCATAATTATAAAATATCTTATCATCCTTTGGGCAATTCTTAAATATTTTATAATCAATAAACTTCAATTTGCCCATTAGAAAGAAAATCTCATCATTATGTCATCTCATTAGTAGCATCACGGAATCATAGGTAATTGAATTTTATTTAATTTGACGTCTATGGAAACATTCTAATTTGACCATTTTGGTGACTAACAAATTATACGTAATATAAATATCAAATTAAATAAATAATATTATATAATTTAATAGACATTACACTTTAAGTGTTGACCATTTTATTTTATTTTATTTTTATTTTTTATCAAAGTTTATGGTCAACAGTTAGCGGGTTAGGATTGAATCAGGTCATGTCAATTAGACCCGATTCTTTATTCGATCGATCTTGTGGTGCCTCACTATAGAACTCTAACCCAATGGTTATTTGTTCCATGTGGATTGAGTGATTTGGGACGAGTTCAACATCTTATGGTTCTTTTATTTAATTATTTTTTAACACCCAAATTCCCTTTAATGTATTTATGGTCTAAGATTTTTCCTCTAGACTATGTTTATGGCAGGCTAAAAGCCCTACTTCTTCAATTATTTTGGACTTTAAGCCTTGGTCCTTTTGGATGGACTTTAAAAGTTTTTTTAATGTATTTATTTATTATTTTTATTTCAAAAGATTTTTATCTAACATGAATCCTTATTCCATGAAATATGGAAAAAGTTTATCAAACATGGAGTCTTGATCCTTTAAATATGGGAAAAACTTCCAATGACTTTAACCATTATCTACATTTGAATTAGAAAATTTTCTCATGATTTTATTTTAATCCTTAATGAGAGATGAGAGAGAATCCCTCTTCCTTGAGAAGATGAAAAGTCTTCTTTAACAACAACCAAGTACTGTTTAGCATAGTTTAGTAATTTATTTCATGATATTTGCTCAGTAATCTTGATAGTGTCACATGTTGAGAAGATGAAAAGTAATATTTCTTCTATCCTTTACAACTTGCAACTTGAAGAGAACACATTTCTGCTCTCATTTTGTTGATTTAATAGATCCACTCACGGTACAAGACCTTAGTTGAAGGTTGAGTTGAATATTGATCGCTGTGCCCTTTTGAGAGGTAATATATGATATATAGTGTGTTAAACTTTCTAAAAGGTATATATATTATGTATATATATACAATTTAAAGGACCTATACGATCTGAAGAAAAAATTGACAAATAAAACATATGTAGAAGCATTAATTATGAATGCATATATCTACAAAAGGTAACAACAGTTGCATCTTAATATTTGATCCCAATGTGACATGCAAGACACAAAGCAATAAGAAATGTCAAGGATCTCATTGAACCAAAATTTCATCCATTTTATATTTCAATTGTTTTAACTGATCAAGTGAGAAATCTACGAAGTGTTACATTCTTGATGAAGAGACACGCAATCTCATACATATATTATACTCAACTGTTTAGAAACGGAACCATATTACGAGTAATTTCAACTACCATATTATATGTGTCAATTATTTCTTAATTAATGAGTTTTCAAAATAGGAATTATTAAGTTTTAAAGACTTCTTGAGGATTATTTTACACAGAGATGGATCGCACCTGTATTCATAGAATTGTAGAGTAGTTCCAAGAACAAGTCAATTTCATTTTCATAATACGTATTTATTTGAATACTTTAGTTTTGGGACCAAATGTTACGGTAAAATTGTGATAAGATATTTTATAAATCAATATAAGTGTCACATTCATCGTGTTGGAAAGGCCAAGTTTGTAATGATCTATAGAGTCTATGTGAACTCATACAATAGGAGTTTTTATGAAAAGTTGAATAAGAATATAGAGATGGAGTATAATGAACCACCAACACAGGTTTTGTTGTTCAAATGCTAATGGGTTCACCCTTTTAAAGATATATGAGTGTATTCAGTTTACAAGTTAGTCAAAAATAATAGAAAAGGGTAATATAAGGCAATTAATCCATTTATTTTGATCAAACACGTCATTCAAGTCTAGTATGCATCCTATCCTAGTCTTAAGCATAACATGGTAATTTGTGGGTTATATGCAAAACTAAAGTTCAAAGAAAAATTAAGCAACACTAGAAGGATGAAACAACATATCGATAAGAGGCAAGCACATGACTGAAACTATTTTGCCTAATCCTATTGGTGCAATGATACTATAATGATGTGCTTACCATGCTTGATATTTCTTTTCTTTGGAAATTCTTTCCACAAACATTTTTTTATTATTATCACCGGTATTTGGATTTTACCCGACTAATTCGATTCGACTACTGTGGAGCCCATTTTAGAGGTTGGATCTCCTAAATCCTTTTTTGCCATTTTTAGAATTCAAAATCGAGACCTCTGGTTAAGAGGATAGAGTACTCGATCACTCAACCCAAAGTTATGATTTAGGGTGTCCCAAGGGGATAATCTAGTGGTACAAACCTCCTTCCCCAACCTGATGATTCCAAATTCAAATTCTTGTATAACAAAAAAAAAAGTTAAGATCTAGGGAAGGTAATGGAAATATTGCATCTCGATGATGAAAATGCTGAGTCTCATTAGAATTTGGGCATTATTGAAATTAAATAATACTTCACTTCACATGAATAAATATGAATCGGATTGAGATACTATAACATGAATCTATACAAAATTACATCTCATAGATGAATTATGACCATTTAATGATAATTCTTGAATCTTTATAAATAGAGAAAGGGACGAGGGCTATCAATATATACTACAATCATATCCTTTTCTTTCCTTTCCTTTCCTATCTTTGTCCTAAATCAAGCTATTGGAAATGGGTGCGGGTCTGCCCATGTGGGTAAACCCAAAACCCAAAAGAAAACCCTTTTAAAATTAATTTTGAATTTAAAAAGGAAGTTAAAAGGGTGAGGGAGTGGTTATTCAGGAAACCACCCCGTAACTTCCAATATCCCTTAAAAAACTCTCTCTTCCAAAAAACTTCTTTGATCTTCTCTACTTGTTAAACATATGTTAATAAGAAAATATGAGAATGGCAATAAAGAGGAATTTTGTGTCGGTGTAAAAAGAGAAGGCATTACAGGGAGAGAAGGGGTTTGGAGAAAATTGATCATCTATCCACCATGACATTTAGATTGAGAACTAAAGAAGGTGATCCGATTTTTGTGATATTTTCTAAACCTAGAACACCCAATTATCGAAAGAGATAAGTGATTCTTGGTATGTTTAAATTCGACATTGGTATCAAAGCAATCTTGGATTGTTTCTCGCCTTTCTTTGGGTATTAAAAACATGAAAATGACATGAATTTTATCTATGGTTCGTTAATGGCAACTTGAAATAGATTTAATGAAATACTCTCAATTCAATATAGTAGCATACTTATTCCATGAGAACTAAATCTGTAAAATTTGGCATGCATGCATTGAGTACACTATGAAAATTTTCAAATCCTAACTAAAACTTTTTGTATTCATATATTTTAAAATATTGTGTTTTGTGATTTGAAATTTATATTGTTAGAATTCTTTAAAAAAATACATTTCAACCATATAAAGAATGAAAAAAATAGTTAAGAATTGAGAGATATATGATATTTTGAAAATATGGTTGAATTGTAGAAAATTATAGAATTCGGGAAGAAGATGAATAGTAACTCTAAACCATTCTCCTTTTTGGTCAAGATGCGTGAAGACCAAACCCTACGCTAGAAGTGTCTGATCTAAAAATTGAGTGCACCATTGAATTCAGAAATATCAAAAAGGAGGGTAGCCAAAACATGGTGATCATCCGCCACCAGGAAGGTGTTGCGTGGGCCTCAACACCGCCAGTAGCGCATGAGGATGTATTTTTTATTTTTATTTTTGTCAAAGCCACCCATGGCAGCATGTGGGGGCGCGGGAGACAATGTTTCCGATTGGAATTTTCATGAAAATAAATTTTTTATTTATTTGGACTTTTTGTGTTTTTTAATTTATTTTTTGGAGTTGAAAAATATTTTTTATTGAATTTTAAATTAATAAATTGTTAAAAATTATAAAAAATCATTTTTCGATCCAAAAAAATTATGAAAAAATTTATTTATGAGTCCAAAAAATTATTTCTTTAATTTTGGCTATCCAAGTGAAAATTATTTACACCTTTCTTGATTTTATGCTCATTTTTTATGTATGAAAATTTTATTTTTTTTACATAAAATTAATTAAAAATTGAGCATATTATTTGAAATTGATATTTTTGAAAATTTGTGTGTAATATTATGGTTGGTCATGTGTCCGACCTAATATTGTTCCTATTTTCTAAGGAAATGGTGAGAATCATACACACTCACGGAGAGAGCTAAGATATTTAGAAGTTTAGAATGTATAATGAAGTAGAGTCAAATGTTGATTTATAAGATAGATCCATCTCATACCTTGCCACATTATTTTAAGATCATGGAAGAAAAATGTCAGAAATTCTTGATTTAGGCTATTCCTTTTGAAGTGATGACGTATATATTTTGAAAAGTTCTCTAACTTCTTATTGAACTAGCATTGTTGATAAAATAATTGCCGAGAGAGAAAGCATAACTCTTAACCATATGAGACCAATATTAATAGAAATATGGAGAATCAAGAATGTAGAGATTTAAATGAAAAAGGAAAAAATTATCCCAAATTATAAATAGTTCCCGAAGTACTATAATGAGATTTACTCATAAGGATATATTATCTCACGGAATAGTCAACATGGTATCTCGAATGAATATGTCTTAAATTGAGATATTGCATTTACATGTTGGCCTTTGCATATTATGGCTATCTATTAGGATCATGATCATGCATTAGAGAAATTTTTAAGATTTTTAGTGTAAAGTTTCTATTAAACATATGTAGTCTATATTTATTGTTTTGTATGATTATATATGCGAAAGAAAACAAGTGTCCACTGAATTGAATTTTGGATTGGTAGAATTTAAATAAATCTCATTCAAAATTGAAATATTATTAAAATATTTTGTGTATTTAAATAGAAATTTTAAATTAGTAGAATTTGAGTAATTCTCATTCAAATTTGAAATATTATTTGAATACTTTGTGTATTTAAGTTTGAGGTTTTTTGGTTGAAAGAATTTAAGTAATTTTCACATAAAATTTATTAAATTTTGAAACTTTAAATTAAATTTGAGATGGTAATATATTAGAAACATAGATGATGATTAGAAATTCAGTAAAATTTCGATTCTATACCTAATATTTATTTGTCATAAATGTTAATTTTGAATTACAAAATTATGTGTAATATGTGAGTATTAGTACTTGTGTCCACCCTCTAAAAATCCAGACTATGGTATTGAAATCCATTATTATATACTTGAATAAAGGTGACGAAATAAATAGCATCAATCATGACATTTTGGCATTGTAAAACCTAGTATATGCTGGATGAATAAAATGCCTTGGATAACATCAACCATGTCATCTAGAACCCTGATATAGGTAATATTGCTTATTATAGGAGAGATCAAGATACTTATCAGGTATGAAAAAAAAGAGATTCCACTGCTCGAGCGATCCTGCTTAGTACTGTAATTGACGACATGATATCTGAGTATGAACAATATGCAACTACTCATGACATCTGGATGTATCTTGAGAAGAAATATGGGGGTACCAGTGTGACTTATTTTAGACAATTGACCATAAAGTTTGATATCTAGGCGAAGCAATCACGGTATCAAACAGTATTTAAGTATCATGTCTAATATGATTAAAGAGTTGTAGTTAGTTGATCATATCCTCTCTGATGAACAACAAGTTCAAACCATGATCCGATCATTTCCTAACAAGTCAGAGTACTTAAAAGTCAATTTTGACTTCTTATGAAAATTTTTGTAGATGCTTCTCGCTATGTTAAGCTTGAGAATAAATGGCTTTGTATTGTAAAATCCACAGTTGATATCTTTGTTGCAGAAACTAGTTCCAAGAGAATCTCAAACTCTAAGAGTGAGAGGAGTTGGAACAAAAGCCAGAAAGAAAAGAAGCCTGGAGATGGATCACAAAAGAATAATCACAGGCATAAGAACAAATGCAGATGCTTCAGTGTGGCATATATCTTTAGTATTGTTTTGCAAGACAACTAGGGGGTGAGTAGCTATTTTTCCTAATATCTGAATATTTTTAGTAGTTTAAGAGTTTACAGAAGCAAGTAGTGAATGATGGTGTTTTATGGTTTAAGTGAAAGAAATAGATAACAAAAAAAGTTTGTATAATGGTTCTACTAAACTCGGTGTACGTCCACTGCCAGGTTATCTCCTGGATTTTCACTATCAATCTTAGATTATAAACTTGATTGTAGGTTCAAGTTTGACCTTTGGCAGTGTTGTTTCAACACTACCAAACTTTCTCTGTCTAAACCCAAGACCATGAATCATTCTCTGGTCTCTTAAATTTCTAATACAAGGAAGAGTAAGGATCTAAAGTGTGAGGCTTTCAATCCTCATATTAGACAAAGTTTGATCTTTACTAAGAATTACACTCAAGAAAAAGAAAAGAGATAAGAAACAGAGTGCAATGACACAAAAAATAGAGCAAGGAGGGCTGTGAGTAAAATGTTTTTTTTGTTCGTCAAGTAAGCATTAACTTCTTCTTCTTCTTCTTGCTACAGTATTTAAGGATGAACCTAATAATGCCATTGTGGGGATTATTGAAGCCGAACATTCATCATTAATGAGGTTCATCAGCCTCATTTAATATTTTCAACTATTCATCATTTTTTTGCAGATGATATTTTCTTTGTTGCTGCATGTTCCATCCTAGACCAATAAAGTGATCTGTTTTTTCTTTTTATTGCACATCAATCGTTAGTGTTCAAACACCATATTAAATGCACAAATTAAAATTACCGTTATGTTCAAACCGTTTTGATTTCTGAGTTCTGAAGGTAATTCTCACAGGTCGACAAATTTAAAGAAGACATCGACTCAAATTTAAATTTATATTTTATACGTCAACAACATGTCGACATATATGAGAAGTAGGTCGACCAGTTAAATTATCTTAATCATTTAGTTTAAGGTGTTAACAAATTTCTAATCATGTGTCAACCAATTCTATGGGAGTATTCAATTTGAATAGTAATAGGTTGATAATTTAATTTCATCTATTCCAGAGGCTGTCAACATACTAAAACACTTGGGTAGATATAGTCATGTTTCAGAATCAATTGGTAGACTTGACACATTTAAATTTGTCGACATATCATAGTGGCTCAACATAATTTAAAAAAGGTATCGACCTAAAATTAGATCTTTATATTATGAATTAAGAGCTACGTCGACACATTAAAGCTTTTGGGTCAACATAATTCCGTTTCAGGATCAATTGGTAGACATGTCTTTTTTAAATTGGTCAACATACAATGGGTATGTCGACAATTTGTCAGGTATGTCGACTAACTTAATATTTATACTAGTATACTTGTCGACATGTGTGATAATGAGTCAACCTGAGACTTCAATTGGTGGAGCTCTGAGCTAAAATAGATTGACATGATGCATATGAAAAATGACTAGGTCGACATCTAAAGTAATCGGGTTGACATGACTTCAATTGGTAGACCTGAGAACATAAATTGGTTGACATGTTGCATCTGACACATGGATAGGTCGACATATATAAGTAATCAGGTTGACATAAGAGACAGGTTGACAAATTTTATTGAACATGTTGACCAATTTGTATATCATGTAGACAAATTTTTGCTTAGGTCGACAAGAAATGGTTCAGAATGATTTTTAACCTATTTTATGTTGACATAATGTCGGGCATGTCAACATAATGTTACTTAGAAAAATTTTGGTATACTTCATTAAGGTCGATAGGGAACTTGGACAAGTCGACATGTTTTCTGGTTTGAATTAGGTTTTGCTCAATTTGTCGACACGAGACTTAAAAAAGGTTGAAAATGGATAGATTCAAGTAATATCAAGTTGACATGGACTTATAACATGTCGACATACTTGCAGGACTATGCTTTTTTAGATTCTGTTCTTCATATTCTTTCTTAACTTTCTTAATTCAAATTCTTTTATCATCATCAAAACTTAATATACTCAACAGTTTTATTGCTGATTCTTATTTTGTGTGGATAATAGACTCAGGAGCTATAGACCATATGACTAGAGACTATAAGACGTTTGTGGATTTTCATTCAGAGCTTTCTGGTATGAAAAAAATTTATGTTGAGAGCAATGCAAAAGTGGAGGTTAAAAGAGTTGATATCTGTAAACTGCAGTTACAAAGTGACTGAACTCTCATTCTGCATGATATTCTTTACATGTCAGAAACTCAACGAAATTCAATATTTGTTGTTATTCTTTTGAAGTTTGACTATGTTGTAAATTTTTAAGGTGATATGGTTAAATTGTATTTGAATGATATGCATATTGGTTCTGAATAGTTTATAAATATTTTTATAGTTTTGCAATGTGATGAGCGAATGTTTAACTATTATGTTAAACATTGTCTTAGTGGTAAAATGACGAGATAACCATTTGAATAGGCCATACAGGTTGAATTTCCATTGTAGTTGATCCATTCAGACATTTGTGGTCCATTGAATGTGAAGGCTGGACATGGACTTTCTTATTTCATTATGTTTATAGACGATTTCACACGATTTGTTCTTATCTATTTGATTTCTCACAAATTTGAAGCATTTGAGTGTTTCAAACGTTATATGAACAATATAGAGAATCAAATTGATATGACAATAAAGGACTTGAGAATGGACAAATGATGTAAATATTTATCAAATCAATTTAAACATCTAAGTAATGAAAGAGGTATAATCCGACATCTAACCATTCCTTATATATTTTAGTAGAGTGGTGTTATAGTGAGAAGAAATAGAATATTATTAGATATAATATGATCCATGATGGTACAGGTTAACTTTCCTATTTTCTTTTAAGGAGACGCCTTGTTGACTATGGCCTATATTTCAAACAGAACGCCTTCAAAATCAGTACCAAGGACACCATATGAATTTTGAACTAGTAAAAAATCATGTCTAAGTGATCTCAAACTTTGGGGATTGGTTGTGTATGTTCAAGATTTTTTCAACAAGTTTGGAAAATTAGATCTTCGCAAAAAAAAGTGTATCTTTATAAGATACTCTAATTAGTCTAAATATTATGAGTTAATTGGTGAACAAGAATATGGCACTCTAGTAGAGATTGAATCACAGAATGTTATATTTTTGGAGAGTGAAGTTCCTAACTGAGGTGACGTGAAGGTCATAGAGTTTTGTTTGAATTGGTTAATTCACAGGATAGTTTTGTCCATGGTGGATCATTGGAATGATATTAATCCCAATGAAGGAGATTTAGATTCTAACGATCCAACAGAATTACAAACTCAAAAAAAGTATTAGGAAATGGTGCCTAAGCTTCATTTTGAAATCGAAAGGCATGCATTTATTGTTTCTTTAGAAGATGAAGAAGAGCCTAAGTACACATATGAGACACTATCTTGTCCTACCAAGAATCAATGAAAAAAGGCAATGGAAGAAGAATTGGAATCAATGAGATCCAACCATTTTTAGGAAATGATTGAACTTCTATTAGTGTGAAAGGCTATTTGGAGTAAATGGATTCTCAAAACCAAGCATAGGACAGATAAAACCATTGAGAGATATAAGACTCGACTAGTGGCAAAAATGTTACACTCAATAAAAGAGTATCGATTATGAGAAAACCATTTCCCGATAGTGAAATTTACCTTCATTCACCCGTTTTTGGCAATTGTGATCAATTTGGATTTAGAATTATATTAGATAAACGTAAAAACTATCTTTCTCAATAGAGAACTTGAGGAAGAAGTTTACATGACACAATCATAAGATTTTATCATTAAAAATCGAGAAGATAAAATTTATAAATTAAATAAATCAATTTATGATTTTAAACAATTTTCAAAACAATAATTTTGAAATTTCACAGAACTATGATCTCTTATATTTTTCATCATGATAGAGGAAAACTATTGTGTCTATACATAGAAATCCAATGATAAGTGTATAATTCTATCCTTATATATCAAGAACATATTGTTAGTCATGAATAATAAGAAGTATGTCTTTCAGATTTTGAAATAATTATCTTCTAATTTTGAGATGAAGGAGATGTGAGAGATAGATTGGAAATTAAGATCTATATAGATTATTCCCAGAGATTACTGAGATTATCTCAAATGTCTTATATCAAGTGGACTATGGAATGATTCAGAAAGAAAAATTGCTAATCCATTGATACTCCTATGGTTAAAGACGATAGTTTAGTCCGCGAAATATACTTGAAGACTCCTAGACAAAAAGATAAAATATCCAAAGTACCATATTCCAATGCAAGTAGGAGTTTGACGTACGTTATGATATGTGTTTGTCATAACATTTATCATACTATGAGTTTGGTCAGCGAGTGTAATCTAATTTAGGGAAAAGTTATTGGATCGTTGTGAAAATGATATTTGGATACTTGAAAGAAATTGCAAATTATTTCCTTTGGTGTTAAGGAAAAGATATAGTATTAAAAAGATACACAAATGCTGATTGAGGAGGTGATTTAGACGAGAGAAAATTTATTTCTGGTTATATTTTCTTCCTCAATGATTATCATTTCATGAAGTAATAAGAAACAAATCTGTGTATCTCTTTATACAATAGAAATAGAATATATGATTTGTGCTTCCGCTATTCAAGAAAAAGTTTGATTGAATAGATTTTGTAATATTTGGGAGTAGTAAATAATTCAGTGGGAGTTGTGACTATTTATTGTGACAATCAGTCAGCTATTATTTACACAATAAACTCCAAATATCATGGCAAAACCAAAATATAAACACAATGTTCAATTTTATCAAAAATATGATTGAAAAGAGGGAAGTGACATTAAAATATATCTTTATATTTTTTATGATGGCTGGTCCTTTTATGAAACCAGTACCCAAAGATATGTTTGTGAGACATGTTAAGTTACTTTGGTCGCGTAGGTCGTGATAGTATTTGTGACTGTAATTATAATTATAATTATATATAGAGTATATATGATGTAATATTTATATTCATTAACATTTGAATTTTATTTTTTGTATTCAAAATTTTTGTGTCTACGTTTGAAGGTATATCGGATAAGTATTTTACAATTGGCTTTCACACACAAGCAATCGCTTCTAATGCTTGTGTGACGTGTAGAAATGAGACAATATTAATTTATAGTGGATTAACATACATACCACCTTAATAAAGTATTAAAATGATATTACTAGTTGTGTATACATATGTGATAATTGAAATGCATTTTTCATCATTCATTGAATTTGTCTAGTAGTTAGGTTGATGTTGTTAGATTTTTGAGAACTTGTAAAAAGGAAAACTCATCTCACATGTTGTGTACACTTGGATTAAAAGTTGTACGGTACATTATTTTACAAAATAAGACATACACGTCTAGATGGGAAGAAAAAGTATCAAATCACGTATTTCATACCACATATGCTTATGTGACCACATGGGTAATGAGACGGTTCATCTCTCTTCACCTTATTGTATGAGATCCGGAGGTTGTGAGACTTAGAGATTCATATTCAATATCAATTTATACCCTTAAGACTTTCGACTGTATCTTTAGATTTTATTTTAGTATTGATACTTTACCATGTCACAAGAAACCATGAATGATTCGGTTTGGCGATGCATGTTTAGAAAAACAGATGAGATAAAGCTGAAATTTAATAGTATGAAAAAAAACTATTTTTGATCGATACATTACTTTATATTCATAGGCCGGCCAATTATGTCTTTGACATGGTATTTAGAAATGTAATTATAATTACATGATTGGACTTGAATCAAATATACTCATACATTATTTTTTAGAGATGAGAAATATATTGACTGTGTCTAGTAAAAAAAGTTTGACGTATAGCGAGATATGAAATCTTTATCATCATATTGAAAGTGAACTGCTATATATCATTAACCGGTGTATAACTCTAAAACTCATAGGTTACGCATTCCACTTGCCAACATAAAATTGGTATCCGATTATAATGATCACGTTATATACGAATTTAGCACTAATTATGAGTAAGAGATATTAGAAATGGGTGCGGGTCCGTCCATATGGGTAGACTCAAAACCCAAAACCCAAAATCCAAAATCCAAAATTAAACCCTTTTAAATTTAATTTTGAACTTGAAAAGAAGTTAAAAGGGTGAGGGAGTAGTTATTTGGGAAACCACTGCTCAACTTCAAATATCCCTTAAAAAACTCGATCTCTTCCAAAAAACTTATCTCATCCTCCCTACATTGTTAAACTTATATTAATAAGAAAACATGAGAATAGGAATAAAGAGGAATTTTGTGTGAGTGTAAAAAGGCATTATAGGGAAAGAAAGAGTTCGGAGAAAATTGATCATCCATCTATCGTGATATTTGGATTGTAAATTAAAGAATGTGATATAATTTTTATAATATTTTTTAAATCTAAAATACCAATCGTCGAAAGAGAAATGATTTTAATCAGTTTTATAATATTAAAATTTTTTATGAAAAAAATATATCTGTTGGTATATTTAAATTTGACACACTCGGTCTATGAAATAATCACCTAGCAAAATGTCTCATCAAACGTGTCTTGAGTTATTGTTTTCCAACAAAATCAATATTGAATGATCTTTCAATTAACCCAGGTTGTTAAAAGAATTTGGGAGTTTAAGAGCAAGAGAAAGCTACCTCTTTTATTGCCTTTCAATAACAACCACCAAGACAACAATTATTATTATTATTATTATGTACGGCTGTTCAAGTAATAGAAGTCTATTTTGGACAACCAAAGGACCACAGGATTGGACTTTAGTTGGAGCAGAATGACAAAGAGAAGTAAACGTCTTTTATTTAAAGTAATGGATCATCACAGTGTGAAATGTCTTGGAAATTTTTGAGACGGTATTCTTTTTATTTGTGCGCAGGCAGGCGTACGGGGCTAGTTAAATTTAAGTTTGTTTTTGACATGAAAATTAATTTATTTTGGAAGGACTCTGAGGATGTCTTTTATACGTATCAACGTTTGTAATTGCCTTTTATAAGGTACCTAACACAATTTTTTAAAAGTAATAAAAAAATGCTTGAGTTGGGCTTCACCATTTTGGACGATAAAGTCTCCCAAGCAAAACAAAACAATGCACCCAGTCCCGAGGTTTTCATTTCCTGCGACTGTCTTTTTCTTTATTGTTATAAATATTTAAAATCATATTTTAATTAATTTAATTTAAATATTTATAGGATTCTTTAATTAATATTTTTTATTTTTATGTTTTAAACTCAAAATTTAATTAAAAATTTTAATATTTCATTCAATTAAATCGATTGTTCATAGATTCATTTTCTATAATTATCTATGTTAATTTTAGTGATAACTATATATATATATATAGAGAGAGAGAGAGAGAGAGAGAGAGAGAGAGAGAGAGAGAGGATATAATTTTGAATATTGTGAAAAATGTTGCATTTGGTTATTTCTGTAACCCTATTTTGCATCAGCAAGTTTCGACTTTTATTTTTCAAGTAAAAATTTCAGTCATCATCCAAGTTATACCAATAAAAATTATGGAAAGTACACATCAACACGACAGATATACCCAAAAAAGAAAGAGAAAAATCTTACTGTGAAGTTGTCATTTCCTCGTGGTGGTCTTTTCTTTTAAGTAATGTCTCCTTCAAATTTGACACCCATGGAGCAATCAAGGATTTTCTTCAAAATTGGCATCTTAGCAACCTTGTTTAATTTAATTCCAAACATTAAATAGTATAGTCGGTTGTTGTAATCTTGTCCCAGATTTAATTTCGTAACGGTAATTGTTACGTGTTTTGTTGCTGCACCAACACGCTACTTTAAAAATATTTTATGTTAATCAAATATCTAAACTAAAATTTTGATATCGAACTCCTTTAAATTAAGTTATCAAGAATACTTTATCCCTTAATCAGAGATCTTGAATTCGAGTTTTGAAAATGACGAAAACAGATTTAAGAGAATCAATCCCTTAAAAATGGACTCTACAGTACTTAAATCAGATTAATCGGATAAAATCTAGATATCGATAGTAAAAACAAAAAAAAAAAAACCAAAATTTTGGCTGCATCCAAAATCAGCTTAAATAAAGGGACCTGCACCTTGTTCTAGGTAACGTCTAAAATTCATTCATCACAACATTTTAGAGATCAAACCCAAGTTGTATAGATGGGTACTATAAAAAATGATTAAAATTCCCACTAGTATTACAGAAAATATTTATGATTTTGGCGTGGTGAGATAGTAGTAAACATAAAACCCTTTTTAATATCTCATACTTTATAAAAAAATATATATATATTTAGTTTTATATCAACTAATTCGATATTTAGAATATATTTTAACAATTAATTTTTAAAATATGAATCAAATTATTTTCTAATACAGTATCAAAAACTTTTCAAAATTTAAGTACATTTAGCTCATCTTAAATTTGTTTTAATCAGGTGATATGCAGATTATTTTTGTGTGTGTATATGAAATGATAAATATAATATCGGTTAACTTAATTTTCGATATATATAATATATAAATCTAAAAATCTTTGACCTTCTATAATCAATTGATCCGGTCGTGGGATTTGGGAGTATCTCATCCGAGGTTTAATGTTAAAGAACATACAAAATAACGAAGCAGAGAAGATGGTTTAAATTGTTAAAAAAGAAAAAGAGAAGAGTGTGATTATTCTTTATTTTGGAACCATTGTTTAACAAATGAGGTGTACGGTGAGAATAAGACAGCGTCCCTGCCCATGTATGAGGCATAAAAATAATAATTTATATTTTTTTTCCTATACTAATTAGTATCTGAAACCATATTTTAATTAATTTGATTTAGAATTTATAGTGACTTATTTAGGAGATTATTTTCTTAACGTAATCTGTTTTTAATACATAAATCATGAATTATATTCAGGATATTGGTTAAGACATAAAAATAATAATGTATGCTCACTGCTCTAATTGAGATAATAATCAATAAGAGATTACGCGGGCATAGCTTTATCAACTGTAACCAAAAGAAAATTTATCAAAAAAAAAAATGCAAAACAAAACAAAAGGTTATGGACATTAGAAGCAGATGAGACCACCGGTCCTGCATGAATCCAAATAAAAGAATTCAAAATGTGATTTGTTTTTTATTCTGAGTCCTCGTCGTAATATTGTGTTGCGTAAGTTAGACGATGTTCCCTTTCTTCCTTGATTCCCTCCCCCCGATTTTATTTATTGAGAGAATAGAGAGATGATTGGACTAGCAAATACTCAATTTAATAAAATATTATATTAGATTTTTCTAAGTAAATATAAAATTTTAAATTTTAAAATAAAAAATAAGAATCACCATATAAATAAGTTTTTTTATATATTTAAATCAAATTAATTAAAATATAATTTCAGATATCAGTGTATTAAAGAGATGACTGACCAGTGATTTAGAGAGAGACTAACAGACAATTAATTTAGTAAGATATGGTATTAAATTCTTTAATCAAGTTCTTAAATTTGAATCACGTGTTGAATATAGAAAAAAACTATATTAAGAAGGTAGTTCTCTTAAATAAGTTACTGTAAGTTTCGAATCAAATTAATTAAAATATGACTCTGGATATCGGTAGGTATAATAATTAAAAGAAAAAGAAAAAAAGAGATGGCTGGCCGTTGCTCCGTGGAATACAGCTTCACGTTGGGGGCCCGAACATGCATAATTTGTGGAATGCCTTCCTGACGGCCGAATTCGGGCCCACCTTTTTAATACTTTTAACTTTTTAAATGTAAAATTTTGAGAATAGGGGAAAAAAATCTGGAGAATTTATTTTATGAATAAATTCTTTTTGAAAAATTAAATATATTTGACTATTAATGAGAAAAATAAATACAATATTCGATTTTTTTATCAAACAACAAAGAAGGTACTAATAATTTTTTAATTCAAAATTATTACTGAAATAATCAATAAAATATGCCAAGTAGGGCAGAACGAGAACCTACCGCTTTCTGCTTACTTAATTGATTTTTTATTTTAATAATTTCAACTAACAGTATCTTAATATGTAATATTGAAGTTGGATTTAAATCTTTTTTTTTGTAGAAATAAATCTGCAAAATGTAATTAAAGTAGACCTACTTAATCCACTATAATGATCTAAAAAATGAATTATAGAGATCATATTCTTAAAATATGCTAATCATACATATATATACATATACGTATATATTTATATTTATATATATAATAGCAAAACCTAAGCCCACAAATACTTCCACATATATCTGTAAGTTTCTTAAAAAAAAAAGAAAAAGAAAAATTCTACCTGGCAAAAATAGTTTTGTAATTAATTGTTTACTAATAGATAAGTATTTCGTCCCCAAGAAAACAATCTAGTGATACAAATCTCCTTCCCTAATCTTGATTTTAGATTTAAATTCTTATACTATATAAAAAAAAAGGTAAGTATTTCTTAAATGAACAATTAAGCCACTAATTTAATTCATAATTTTCACAAAAAGTAGCGGTTTTCAATTATTGTCCTCTCCTCGGTACATCACTGATAGCATTTTTATTTTTTCCTTAATAAGAAAAAATCAAAACAAACAAAATGAAGAGGAAAAGAAGAGGAAAAAGGGTTAAGGACACCCAACCAGGGATTTTCCTATAAAACAATTTATTGATTCTAATATATATATATATATATAAAGGTCCGTTTTTACGTTAAATCTAACTTACTCCTTATCCTTGTAGTTAATTTGTCCTTGTAGGAATATCAAAATAATAAAAAAGTTCTTATTTAAGTATTTACCCTTATAGAAATACCTAAATGATAAATGAATAATTTTTCTCGAATTAATCGCCTAATATTTGAATTTTTTAAAAAATATGTATTTTCATGATTTTAATCATTTGTATGTAAAAAAAAAAAAAAAAATCCAACCCAGTTTTATTAGGAACAACATTAAACAACAGATTGAACTCAATGTTGTTAGCATTGCTGAATTAATTAATTTTTAAAAAAATAAAAAATATTTTAATTAGAAATTAGAAATTGAAAATGAGACAAAAATGTGTAAAAGAAAGAAAGGTTTAAGAAGAAGTCGGTTACGGAGGGGCACAGGTGTTAGGTAATCAGGTCGGACACCAAAAAGCGTTACAAAATTTTGCCACAAAATTGTACAATAGGATACACTTGATCGCCTACAATTCTGCACCATACGATTCTCACCGATTAACATATAAAGATTAACAATTTTTTTTAGTAAGTAAAGATATTATGACAAAATTACCCCTCTGAATGCAAACCAAACCGAAGATTTAAATGGTAAAAAAGCAAAAGAAGACAAAAGTGGGCTAATTGGGCTTTAAAGGCCTTCCCAGTAATCAAACATGCTCGCTTTTCCTTTCTGCCGTTTTTAACCTTCTCTCTCACCTCACTCTGTCACGTTCTTCTTCTTCTTCTTCAAAGATTCCATCTATTTCTGGTCCATCATAACACGAACCCCACCATTACCTTTTTTTTTTCCTTTAATTTATTTGCAGTTTTCATTCTCATCATAAAATCATCACATCTTCAAATTTGGTGTTTTTGAGTGGATATTAACCGGCAGGAAGGTCGTGGGTCTCTCTTATGCGAAGAAATTAGGGAAGAGTTGGTGTTGAAATTGGAATATTTGGGAACAGAAATTAAGAAGAGGTGGTCAGGTCTTAGGTCCAAGAAGGAGAGAAAGAGGAGGTCTCCTTCTTGACTGACTCTGCCTACTCTTTTCTTTCTTTCAGGTACCTACCTAATCTCATGAATTTCAATCATTTGATTTCAAATTTTCCATTTTTTCTCACACCCTTTTGTTTTTTGTGTCTCCTTTTCGTAATCTTATGTTTACAGCTATGATCTTTTCTCTTTTATTTTCCAATGAAAAAAAGGACAAATTTTGGGTTGGGGCAATGTTATTCTCTTTCCTGTCTTTTTCTTTGTTTTTGAAGCTGAAAATTCCTATGTTAAGATCTTGATAAGGACAGAAAAAGGAGATTTTTCATTTGTAATGAAATTGTATTTCTTTTTTTAATGCTCACTCCTTTTGTTTTAGATTTTTAGAGATCTTGTATCAATGGTGGACAGTCATGGTTCTCCTCCAATTTGAAAAATTTAATCTTGGTTGCTTTGAAGAGTGAAAAATTAATCCAGACTGAAATTTGATTAGACAAAGCTGTAGAATGGAAGCTTATGAATTTTTTAAGTGGCTTTTGGCTTAATTTTGGTTTTCAGATCAAGTCCAGCTCCATGAACATTTTTCGTGAGCTGAATTCACATGGTAATTGTGTTTGGCTTATCATCTCTCTCGCTCTCTCTCTCTCTCTCTATATATATATATATATATATGTATATATGTATGTATGTGTGCATGCATGTATGTATAAGAACAAACCTGCAGTGTAAAGTTTTTTCAAGGTGTGTATGGCTTTTCAATATCATTGAGAATTACTGAGCTTGGAATTAATCCCATCTTGTTATTCAACATGGTTCATGCAGCAGACTCCTCACCCCTTTTTCTTTTGGGTTGGGGGGGTGTTTGATCTAATAGCTAGCATTAATCAAGATGATTTTTCCAAGTCCATCTTTTTCAAAATATCATTATGGAATCATTTAGGACCAAAGTTCATTTAATTCCTTTTTTTGTTCCTGATTTGAACCTTTCAGGATTTTCTTGTATGCCAACATTATAGTCCATACTAGGTAGCAAGCTGAGAAATCAAATAATCATGGCTGGGATTGATGACAATGTTGCTGTGATTGGAGACTGGGTTCCTCCAAGTCCAAGCCCTAGAACCTTCTTTACATCAATGCTAAATGGAGATCTTGGCTTAAGACCAATCTTAGAACCTCTTGGTGAAAATCGAAATGAGGGACTATTTTCTGGATCCCAAAAGCCACTCTTCTCAGGAAATTCTGTGGAGAAAGATGTGAATCGTACTGGGGTTTCTTGTGGTCAGTATACAGAAGTAAGTTGTTTATCTGAGATGAAATCAAACCCTCGTGGCGGTCTTCTTGATAGACTTGCAGCCAGAACTGGATTCAATGCCCCAAGGTTGAATACCGAAAATATCAAGCCTGCTGACCTATCATCGAATCCTGATTCTATCTCGCAGTATTTAACAATTCCACCTGGTCTCAGTCCGACAACACTTTTGCTTGATTCTCCTGTGTTCCTTTCAAATTTGGTAAGCTCTGTTGAAGGTTTTGATAGTTTGTTTAACACATTTATTATCTTTTTTTGTTTTCTAACATGGTTCTGGTGAACCTACCACTTAACATGGGTGGATTCTAAATGCTATAAGATGACCTCTTGGGCCGAAGCCCTTGATGACGTTTTGACATTTTAATTTTGTTGATTATTTTTTTTTTCCTTTTGTAAGTATTTGTAGAACAAAAATGTGTAGTATTGTATTATGCAGAGATTGTATTGCAATGGATAGCATTTAGGGATACAGAAACAGTGTATGTGGGTTCAAATCTGTGTGGGCATCACTCAAATCTGGGGAATACCAGAGTCCTAACCCAGAAATATTAAAAAAAGGGGCAAGAATACTACTCAAATACACATTTTATATGGTAGAAATAAACTCTTAGGTTTTCATACAACTAATTAGACATGAAACATATATCTCAGAATGTTAGTTTCAAGAACTCAGGAGAATCTTATTGCCTAAGATGTTTTAAATCGGTAGGCTCATTTCTTTAGAAATTTTGAGAACATTGTGATTTTAAATCCTTGCCTTAAGACCAACAGTTTTTATCAATTACGGCATTGCATCAAAAGGTGGATTGCTTAGCTTGTGCATATACAGAGAGGCTTTATCTTTGAGGATATGATAGGATTTGTGTGTGTTAATTGAACTTGGAAGGAGGGCTGGCCTCGTTTTTGAGTGGATATAAATAATCCAACCAGTGTATTCATTTTGCAAATGTTATTGTGAGAACATTCAATGTGGCGCTGATCAATGATTAATGCGTTTGGTAATCGGCAAAATCTAATTGGTTGCAGATGTTAACTTTTACGTTTCATGCAATTGGATCCAGTCTGATTGCTTGAAGAACATCTTTGGTGGAGCTAATTATCAAATTTTGATTTTCTTTTTAGGCTTCAAAATCAATAAGAAATCATATGTATTCAAAGAATATGAAGAGATATACTGACTCAGTTATATGCTTGCTGCAAGGTACTTAAGTTGACCTGTCTTATTGCAGGTTCAGCCATCGCCAACTACTGGGAAGTTTTCACTTGGCCCAAGTTTTGATGGTAGGAGCTCAACATTGGTCTCAGATGTTACTGATAGAGCTAAAGATCCTTTCTTTGAGGACATCAACAATTCATCTTTTGCATTCAAGCCAGTTGCTGGGTCAGGTTCCTCGTTTTCTCTTGTCCCAGCAAACAAAGTAATTGTAATCTTCATTTTTCCTCCCATTTTCTTTTTAAATGTAACTTGGACAGGCAAATAAGTCTATATATGAACCCTTTCCATAGAAAGTTATCAGTACCATTTGTTGAACTTGAACTTCCACAAAATTTTTGGCTGGTCTTAATTTGAGTTTTAGCTTTTTTATTCTTATGTTTATTATATATATCTTTTCTTTTAATAAATAAGAAATATGTTTTCTCTGCAGATGAATGCAGCCAACATACCTCAGCATTCTTTTCCCTGTATTCAAGCTTCTGTTCAGCCTGAAAATTCTCTTCGAACGCAGCATACTGAAGCTACAAAAATGCTGTCTCAAGATACAAAACAATCATTTGTGCAAACAAACTTCTCAAAGGATGGTGAGAGCAATGCGGTCACATTGGGTCCAAATGGTTTTGATTCTGTGGATGGAATTGGAGACCATTCTTCACCACTTGATGAGCAGCAGGAGGATCAACAGGATGAACACAGAGATCAAAGAGGCAGTGGGGATCCTGTGGGTGGCAGTGCTGGTGGTGCCCCATCTGAGGATGGATATAATTGGAGAAAATACGGCCAGAAACAAGTCAAAGGTAGTGAATTTCCTCGAAGTTACTATAAATGCACACATCCTGATTGCCAGGTAAAGAAGAAGGTGGAGCGTTCTCATGAGGGCCACATAACAGAGATCATCTACAAGGGTGCCCACAATCACCCCAAACCCCCACCTACTCGGCGTTCTGCCATTGGATCAACTAACCCAGATGTGCCGCTTGACTTCTCTGAACAGTCTGCGGGTCAGGTTGGTACAGATGGTGAGTCAGTCTGGGGAAGCTCACAGAGAGGAGCTGCAGAAGGTCCTGAATGGAAGCATGAAAATGTAGAGGTGATATCATCAGCATCCATGGGCCCTGAGTACTGCAACCCGTCTGCTTCTTTACAACCTCAGAATAGCAGTCACTTTGAATCAAGTGATGCAGTGGATGCCTCATCAACATTTTCTAATGATGAAGATGAAGATGATCGGGCTACACATGGCAGTGTGTCATTAGGTTATGATGGAGGAGGAGATGAATCAGAGTCAAAGAGAAGGTTGATATTTTTGCCACTTTGAACCATAACTTGTAAGCAGTATCTTATCTTTGACAGCATTGTTTGTTAACGCAGGAAGATTGAAGCGTATGCCGAAATGAATGGTGCCACCAGAGGCATTCGGGAACCAAGAGTTGTTGTCCAAACAACCAGTGAAGTGGATATTCTTGATGATGGATATCGCTGGCGCAAGTATGGGCAAAAAGTAGTGAAAGGAAATCCAAACCCAAGGTTTTTATCAAGTTCTCTGCTCCCCCACCCCTTTCCCATTTTGCCCATTCAAGCTTACTGAGGCACATACTCAAGCATATCAAAATATTACATGATTTTAAAGTAGAAATAACTAATTTTTGTTGGAAAGCAGGAGTTACTACAAGTGCACCAGCGCAGGCTGCACTGTTAGAAAGCATGTGGAGAGAGCTTCGCATGACCTGAAGTCCGTGATAACGACATATGAAGGGAAGCACAACCATGACGTGCCTGCTGCTCGCAACAGCAGTCATGCCGGTTCTGCAGCCAACACTGCCATGTCTTCCCAAGCCACAACTATTACCATTCAGGACAATGTCCATAGGCCAGAACCATCTCGAATGCACAATAGCATGGCAAGGTTTGAGAGACCTCAGTCGATCAACCCATTCGACCTTGCAAGGCCACAGTTAGGACCACCTCATGGCTTTGCTTTTGGAATGAACCGGCGAGGCTTGGCCAATCTGCCAATGGCGGGATTAGTCCCTGGCCAATCCAAGTTGCCTGTCATGCCCATGCATCCCTATTTGACGCAGCAGCCCTCAATGAATGAAATGGGTTTCACGTTGCCAAAGGGAGATCCTAAGCTGGAGCCTTTGTCTGATCCTGGTTTGAACATGTCGAATGGATCATCTATTTATCAACAACTCATGAATAGGTTGCCTCTTGGACCTCACATGTAAAAATTTTTAAAAACCCTTTTTTCTTAGAGATAAGAAAGTAGGAAATTTATGCTTTTGCATAGTAATTGGGCATCGTTTTTGTGATGCATCTTTGATCTTTCTATACATCGTGTTGTTTGTAACAGTTATTGTTAAAATTTTATATCAGATGATAGTGCTTATCTGCTTTTTTATTATTACGCTTTATGTGATTGCTGAGCTCAGCAAATACCGTCTTTCAATTTTCTTATCAGTTTAAGCTAAGGGGGAATAACTTGGAAGATGTTACTCGCTCTGCCAAAAGAGAGAGAGAGAGTGGATAAGGGTGTTTTAATTAATTCCGTACATCTTTCGCCACTCGTTTCATTGTTACTCTTCAAAGAACATTGCAATGGTTTGCCATGCTCTTTCTCCCGCTCGTTCTTCCTCCTCTTTCGCCCGTACTCTCCCTAACCCGTCTACCCATTAAGTTCATATTTTCCTCTCGAGAGTGGGATCGGTGATCTAAACAGAGATCACGAAAAAAATCAGAAACAGACAAACATAACCTATTTATTGTATTTTCGAATTTTTAGATTTCATTTAAAATAGTATATAAAAGGTATAGATATCTGATGAAAATATTATATTTGATCTATAAAGATAAACAAAATAAAAAGTTGTCTCATCTCCAAAACAAAATTAACTTTATATCTCCTACTTGAGAGAAAATTTGATAAAATTTATTTTTTTAAAAATAATTACTCTCGTATATTTTTAAAATTTTCATATTACGTCGGGTATTTTGTCCAAGTTTTTTTGTCCAAAGGGGACAGTCAAGTAATACAAACTCTCAACACCAACTTGATGATCACATGTTTAAATTTTTATATAACAAAAAGAGTGACTGTTTTTTTCATCCAAAGCTATGTTTTTTTTTCTTTCTTGTGGGGAGGGGGGGTTGCGCAAGTTGTAGCTGCTTTGGTCGCATCTGGCCGCTTTGATGGTGGTAGAGTAAGGTGAAACGCCTTAATTTAATCGGTAAGTTTGAACTCATGATGATACATTAAAGTTATTATAATAACATAAAAAGATTTTTTTTTTTTTTTATAATATACATGGTATTAATTTTTATGAAATTCTTAATTATTCAAAGATTATTAATTATTTTATTATTATAGTGTTTGAAGTATTAAGGATCAGGAAAAAAATTGAAGAAAATTTTTGGAGTCGGAGTATAAGGAAAAATATTGGTTTGGTACGTAAGAAATCAACCTCATATTAGAGAGAAAAAAAAGAAAGAAAAAAGAAAAACCCCTCTTAGGTGGTTTCTTTTGATTCCATTGCATTCCCTATCGCAATTACAATTAGGCAGGCTTCTTGTGTCAAGGTGTTGGGCTTGGGTGTGTTTCCAAGCAGTTGGTCCTGCGCTCGTGCCGCTCGCACGTTTTTACGCCCCACTAGTTATTCATTTCCTACGAGGACAAAACAAATATTTAGTTGTGGGGAGCATAGAAATGGATCCTAAAACACCAACGTACCGAACACCTAGCCACTTGGGAAACATCTGACCTCTTCCAAAACACTTTACATTTCTATTTTCACAAAGGCATCTTAAATGCAAGTAAGAGAAAGTTTTTCCAAAGGACGAGCACTTGTTGGTCCGCCGGACAATCTCTTTAATGTCTCCGGTTAAAATTTTATAAATAAATATAGAGAAAATTTTAATTTTTAATAATTTAATTTAATTTAATTTAAATTTAATAAAATTTAATATAATTATCATATACTAATGATTTAAAAAAAAAAAAAAAATCGCTACTACAACAAAGGGTGTCCTTTCTTCTCTTTTTTTGGGAGGGGGAGGGGAATTGGTTGGAACGGAGGGAAAAAGATAAAAGGGTCCATTATAAATAGTTAGTTATACAACTAAAGTTAGTATTTTTTTTTTCCTTTCTTTTTTTCGTTTTTGCTAATTTAAGATGAATGTAATTTGATTTACCAGGAAACTCTTTACTATTTTAGTTTTCAAAATTTAATCATCTTTTTTTTTTTTTTTTTTTTTAATTTTCCAATAGCCAAAGGAACTTCTCTTTTAATATCTAACCAATGAGAAGGTGAGTTTTTTTTTTATAAACTATTTGGTGAATTTATTTATATTTTTTTATTGTAGGATATTTTTAGTAATTAAACTTTTTAAATAATTCCCATGAAAAAATAACCAGTTTAAAAAATTGTGATTAAATAAAATTTTTGAATAATTTCCATAAATTAGGAAACAGTGCATGAATCACAACCCTTTCGTAAAAAAAAAATAGTACCTTATGCTCAGACTTGTTTGCTCATTCATGTATTTTACGATTTGACGAACTTGAATTTTCCAAAATTATAAATGTAAATTAATTTATATAGATTCTTTTTTCTCTTTTTGTGATGGCGGATTGAAATGGAGAGATTACAAATGCCAACTTTGCCGAAGACATTTCAATACCACCCTACTATAATCGCATGTATATATAAAATTTAAATTTGCATGTTGCATGGTGTTTGATTAATTTGCAATTAACTTACATAATAATGCTATATGTTACCTTGAAGTTGAGTTCCAAGTTGCCAATGGTAGGTGTATGCTCCGTGTTGTTTTTTAAGTTTTGAACATTTAT
The DNA here is from genome assembly GCA_033439265.1 of Dillenia suffruticosa. Taxonomy (NCBI): domain Eukaryota; kingdom Viridiplantae; phylum Streptophyta; class Magnoliopsida; order Dilleniales; family Dilleniaceae; genus Dillenia; species Dillenia suffruticosa. The sequence continues at coordinate 5,786,520 of JAVTVX010000002.1, read as the reverse complement.
TTTCGATTTTGATTATGGTTGAAAAATATTTCTCTATAGTTATTGATATATAAAAAAATTATGATGTGGAGAGATAATTTTATCTATTTCTCTCTTTTGATTCGGTGAAAGTATGATTTATCGTTTATAAATCTTTACATTTCTGTTCTCCCTTTTCTTTTTCTTCCTCTTCTTCTCTCTCTCCATCTTCTTGTATGCTGATGGATCTCTACTTTTTTTCCCCTCTTTTTGTTACTTTTGATATATCTTTCTCTTTCTCCCTCTTCCCGATTTCATCTCATCCCTCTATGTTGATGTAAGCCTCTTTCTTTCTCTAATCTTATCTCTTCCTTCACCGGCAGCCGACGATTTTATCTATACCATCTAGTTTCTATCACCTTGTTTGATTCTCTTTCTCTTCTTCATGATTTCTCTCTGTCATCCTCAACTATCTTTGTGTCTTATTTTCTCTATTCTTTATTTTGTCGTCTATTCGAATCTAAATTTGTATCTACCTTCTCATTTCTCCCTTTTTTGTGTCACTCGATTGATCTCGTCACTCTCTCTCTCCCTTGATCAATCTTGATTATTTTTTACGTTTCACGCTTAGTAGATCTTTCCTCTCGCACTTAATCGATTTCAATTGACTTTTGATCGAGGAGAAAAGATTGATCAAGTGATAGATAGAAATATTCAAGTGATAAAGAGAATAAAACATAATAGAAAGAGTGTTTGTGGTCCTTCAGGAACAGTTTAAACGGTAGAAGTTTCTCACTTTCATTCTCTTTTTTTTTTTATTCGATTTCGTTTGATCGTATCTATTTATAAAAGAAAAAAAAAAGAGTGAAAAGAGAGAAAGAAAATACAAAAATAGACAAAGAATGAAAGATGGAAGGATGAAAGCATGCTTCCACATCTAATAAAAACACTAGGAAATTGCTCATCTAAAGAAAAATAAAAAAATTCAAATCAGATCAAAAGTAAAAAAGATGTTTTTCCCCATTTATAATCGGAATTAATTTTCATTTAACATTGAGCGACAAAATTTAGTTAAAATTTGTCAAAGCAAAAACATCATGTGTGCGGTTATAACTTGTCCCGAAATTTTCAACGACAGGGGCATCACATCTGTTGAGAAAAAATATATTATAAATTGGTTTTCCTGAAATCAATATCCAAAGCAATATTATAAATCAAACAATAATTAATAAATGCAAGCTGAGATTTACCAATCACGACACTTGGTAGTTCTCATTGTCTCAGATTCAAGTTTTTTCTTGGATAGTGTGTACACATCAAGTGAAATTCTGGATAAAAAATGTTCCTAGTAATATATTTCTTTTTCTAGTGATTAAGAAAGTTTTGCTACCATGAGAATTGGAAAGAGAGCGAGACTACGCCACCACTGTGAATAGGAGTCGGGAAAAAGTGTGGAGAAGAATATCCACCTAATTTCCCTATCTCACGCTCTCGGCTGAGCCCAACTTCAAAGGTGCCCGCCTGCTTTACAAAATTAGGGTAAAAAAAAGGAATTTACAAAAAAAAAAAAAAAAAAAAAAAAGAAGAAAGGAAAAAGAAAATTCAGAAATTCAAATGAATGCTCATCCCCACCAGGAAATTCTCTCGAATTGCAATAAAATTCAAAACCCATTTTCAGTCATGCCCCCATCAAAATCTCTCGTGACTTTCCCGTGATCTTCTTCTTCCTTTGATCAGTTCTTCAAACAACGATGCAGGCCAGAAATCGAAGCCCTGGAAATGGGTATTCGAGATCGAATTCGATGCAGATGGGCGTTTCAGTCTCTCGGATCTCTCCCGAGTCTTCCATGAGGAGTCATGGATTTCACAATTCAGGTTTTCGAAGCAGTAGTTTCAATCGGGGATACGGTAGGGGGGGGAAACATTTCCAGAATCAGCAGCCTCCTCCTCCGCCTCCGCCTCCTCCGTCTTCGTCTTCGCGGAGGGGTGTCGGAGATGTTTTCTTGGAGGCAGGGAGGCTTGCCCTGGAGTATTTGGTGTCTAAGGGTTTGTTGTCGCCGAGTGTGATTCAAGAAAGTGGAAATAGGAGCTCACTGAGGCTTGGAAATGGTGTTTCGGAGATGAATTCTGGTCGCAGAAGATTTGGGGACGGTCGGAGAAGGAGTGCTGGAGGAGGAAGGAGTTATGGATCGGAGTGGGGGCAGTTTTCGGATAAAACTAGGGTTTCGCCTGAGAAGGAGGAGGGGGAGAGTGAGTTATATAGTGATTATAAGGAAGAAGAGAGAGTTGGGAAAGATGATTCTCCTAGTGCTGGTTCTGGCGAGGAGATGAAAGTTTCGGCGAAGAGGGGAATAGCTTCAAAAGGTGAGATTGAAGATAATATTGAGAAAGGTGAAGTTGCAAATGATCTGGGTGGAAAATATAGTGATGCCCCTGATGAAATTAATGGTGGGTCTGATGATAAAAGGGATGAATTGGGTGGAAAAAGTGATGGGGTTGAGGAGATGGAACAGGCAAAAGAGGAGAAAAATGGCGCTTCTATGGAAAAAGCGAGTGAAATTGAGGTTGTTGAGGTTCAGGACTGTGGGATAGAGGAAAATAAGGATAGTAAGAATGGGGCTGATTTACTTGGGCTTTGTAGGTTTGCTAAGGTTCCCACGAGAACCCGTTCTGCCATGGCTGGTCGAGGCTCGAAAATTGAGTCTGTTCCGATTGCCGTTGTTGGGAGTGATAGTGGTGTTGAAACCCTAAAAGGATATGAATCTAAAGAGCATGCGAAAAGTAATTCGGCTGAGGCTTTGCCAAATGATAGAATAGTGAACAAAGATAGTTCAGAGTTGCTTGATTCTGACCTGTCTAATGCTCCACCTCTGCTGTCAGTGGAGACAGATTTAGGTTCTGAATTCTCTGTTGGGGAGGGAAAATGCGTGAGGTCTCAATCAGTCCGAGATGGATTAGTCATTGATGAGCAAGAAATGAAACATGACCCACCAGCCTATGGAAGGTGTTTGTCCATGGTTAAGGAGACAGGCAATAAACGAGCTCTGCATGGTGAGGATGTTGATATGATTGAGGGAAATAAGAAACTGAAAGAGTGGCTTCCTGCCATGGTTTCTCAATCTGGTAATTACCATTCGCATGGTTTCATGGCGCAAAAGCAACTAAATTTAAAAGAGAATAAAGCTTCTGCTGAGGAAATAATGATAGCAGTAGATCAAGTCAGCAATATGGATGAACCTATGTTTGCGAAAAGCGAAGGTGAACCTTATACTGACTATGCTGAAGAAAAGCAGCTATTCCCAAATTCATTTAAGATTTGTGACCTTAATCTTATGGGAGGTTCTGACGTTAGTGAAAACCATGATCACCATCGTATTCTTGATTTTCCATCTAGATCAAAACCCCAAAATGAAGTAGCACAGATAGACATTGACTTCTCTATGAGCAATAACTGTAATGCCGCTGATGAATATGGTAAGCATTCATCTATTGGGAAAGATGTTGAAGTGATTGATTTGGAAAATGACTCATTACAAGACGCCAACACTTTCAATAACTCGGAGAGAAAGTAAGTTGCTTCAGCATCTGCTTTGTTTACTGTAATTGTACTTCACGAGTGATGGAATGGAAGTGTAGTTGTAGCATTTTCTTTAGATTTTTCATGCTTAACTTCGAAACATAGTTTTTCACAGACTGAATTTGGTTTTCTACCTCTTATTTTCTCCTAAACCTAGAATCTTAAATAAAACAGGTTAGAATCCGTATATACGGCGCAAGAGAATTTTCCAAATCATCCTCAAAGTACCAATGATCTTCAGGACAATTACGGATTCATGATGTCTGAGTTTCTTGGAACTGATATTCCAAATTGTGCTTCTGTTCCGCCTGACATGAATCCTCTTCACAATATGGGCTTTCATAATGGAGAGGTACTGTTGCTGAAACTTTGTACTTGGTCATCTGTGCATTGGAGGGTCTGGTAGTCCTCTAGTTTGATAGGATGATGTGGAGTCCATGAATTTGGCATTATTATGTACTGGATAATGCTTTGCATCTTTGATTTAAGTTCACCGTTTTGCTGCTTGCTCCACCTACCAAGCATGGAAGGAATTTTATCCCGTTAATTTCCTCAGCATAAGATTGTTCATGATAAAGTGATGAAATTTGAGGTGTGATATAAAGTATCATCCTTGTATGACCATTATCCATTTAACAGAAATTTTATAAGTAAAACAATTGTTAATGCCCTTCAATATTTGTTTATGTTCTTTTTTGTTTTTTCTGCTAGTCAACTAATTCCATGCCTCTAATTATTTCAGGGAATTCTTGGTGATGACGATTCAATATACATGTCCTTGGGAGAAATACCAATAAGTATGCCTGACTCATTTTTATCATATTTGCACATAAGCCTCTTTTGATTTGTTTGTTGTCTGAATTGTTTAGCCATGTGATTGATTAAGGTTGTGGACATTGTGGGTTAGGAATGGGATGGAATGGTTGATGACCTGTCAGATGTCTGTTTTAATATGCTCATTGGCTTAAGTCTCAATTTGTTTTAAAGTACATGTAGTAGTGTCTTTGTTATTCTATATTTTATATGCACTGATGCATGTGAGTTAATGGTTAGAAGGCCTTTAGGAAATGGCTGTATGTCTGAATGGTTTTAAAAATTTGACAAGAGAGGGCTCAGAAGATCTATAGTGGTTGGTGATGCGTTGGTGTTGACAATATGGCAGCTGTGATAATTTAAGTGATATGAAGGTGATCAATTGTTGTCTTGGAAGAAATAGTAACCATTGTATCAATTAGTATTCATCTAAGTTGCATGGACACTAATAGAAATTGGTGTGGCTGTGTTGGACTCTCGCCATCAGACATGATATTAGACACTTTGTTACTAATTACTAAAATCAAGTAAAATTTTTATAACCTCATCATGTCATTGTGTCTGGATGATGTCCTGTGCATATCTTGTTCTTGAGGAGAGTGAAGAATGATTTAGTCCTTCACATGGGAGTTTTGTTGATGTTTCTTTACAAACATATAAAGTTTGAAACAAGTTTGATTTCTAACGCAGCAAAGACCATAACACGAGATTGGATCAAGGAGGCCAAGATTCGAAAGCACCATGGGTTAACCAGTAGAACTTGCTGAAAGAAGTTAATGAAATGTTTTAAGTGGTAATGTAGTGATGCTGAGGTTCTGTCATTTTTCTATGAAGAATTGCCATTGTGTCTACCGATTAAATGTCAGGAGATATTGTTGCTGTACTTTCATTTGTTTGCAAACTGGAGAATGAGTTCAAGTTGTCTCAAAGTGTTTCCAGTTTTATTATCTTAGAATTTGCTTTCAAATATCGCCACATTGTTGAGTTTAAGGCCCAGAAAAGAAGTGTTAGGGGTAGTATGCTTGTCAAGAAGAAGCTACTGTCGATAATTAAGCTTGATCTTTGATTGCTTCATCTGGCAAGAAGAGGACATTGACTCTTTTATACAAGTGGAAGAATCATAATGGGCTGGGCTTGAGCTTCTTCGTAGACTTCATATAATAAGGTTTCCAAATCAGACCTGAGGAACCTGTTCTTATTCAAGCCCTCTAAAGGTAGCTCTCCAGGGACTCACATTTGGATTTAAGAGGTGTGATGAAAAAGAATAAAGTTTCTGAAAACTGGTAACCGACGTTTTAAATTTAGAGTAGGCCTGAATTCACTTAGGGGGCGGAGTGGGCATCTTTTAAGGGTCAAGGGCTCTCAGTAATGCTGCAACAAATTTTAAGGGCCTGAAACAAAGTCGGGAGAAAATGGGCTGCTTTCGGTTCAAAGGGCTGGTTTGCTGGCCTACAGTTAAGGCTTTAGAATTGAGTTGGAGGAATCATTTGCGAAAGATGGATTATAAGTTTGCAAGATTTTGAGCTTTTGGGACACTAGGTAGCTGCACTCAGGACGACCTGATACTAAGGCCACTAGAACTGTATATTGGACCAGTAGTTGAGTATCATATGTTTCTGGTCTATAGTGCAATTTGGATAGACAATGGAGCTGGATGGGGCCGTAGTGAGCTTATCTTTCAGTAACAATGATCTTTGAGTATGGTGCCTTATGGGGAGATATGGTCTCATCTTAGGGCATGCCTACCGAAGAAATGTTGTTCCTAAGTTAAACCTGATATAGAACTCCTGACTAATGTTTGTAGAAGTGCTTTGAGTCTTGCCTAGATTTTACCGGAGGAAGAAGAGAGGTGACAAAAAGATGTAGAAATTCATTATTTCTATTAACCATGTGAGAGGAAGGATATATGTTCTTAGATACTTAGGGCTCCAGGTTTCTAGTTGATGGCAGTTTCAGCATAAATTTTTAAAAGCAACGAATGCTTAGTACTTTGGTTCTATTCACATAGGCATTTTACTGGGATGTCTTATCATCTGTTTTGCTGTTAGTTGTTGTGGCAAGGGAAGGCTTTTCTCCATTGCTCAAGAAAATGGACAGCCAAACGCATTACTACACTGAGATAAGGCCTATTTGCATCGGTGCATGGTGGCTCTTCAACTGAACTCACTGTTTAGTTAGTGGCTTTGCATCTTAGTTCAGAAGGAGAGCACCCCTTTCTAGGTGCTTTTCCTGAGGTCCTATGAGGTCTTATGCAAGGGCCTTTTAGGTGTAATATATATATTTTGCATTTTGGAGCTAAACATGGAGTGGCTTTATATATATATAAAGCAATGAATGCTATTCATGTAGGCATTTTATAGGATGTCTTATCATTTGTTTTGCTGTTAGTTGTTGTGGCAAGCGAAGGCTTTTCTCCGTTGCTCAAGAAATTGGACAACCAAACACATTACAACACTGAGATAAGGGCTATTTGCATTGGTGCATGGTCGCTCTTCATCTGAACTTGCAGTTTAGTTAGTGGCTTTGTAATTTAGTTCAGAAGGAGAGCAACCTGAGGCCCCATGAGGTCTTATGCAAGCGCCTTTGAGGGGTAATATATATGTATATATATATTTCATCTTCGAGCTAAATGTTGAACCAGCTTTATATGTATAATATACATGTATTTATATAATATATATACACATATATTTTAACTTGTTTGTGTCTCATTAGGTTCTTCCCAACACCCCCCCCCCCCCCCCCCCGGTTTCTTTTTTTCCTTGGAGAAACAACTTGTTTCATCTATAATTTGGTCAACCGCTTTTGGCATTGTCTACGATAGACTTTAATAGATCATTTTGTAAATATTTACTGTCTTTAGCTACGCTGCATATATATTTTTTTGGGACATATCAATCTTGTAAGATATCCTTTGCGCCCCTTCCCAGGATCCTCTACTTTACCTCAATATCTTATGCATCCTGCTTGATGTGGTACTTTCTTATTTGCTGTTGGGCTGTATCTGAAGCCTATTTAAGCATCTCTGTACATGTTTGTAACCATTGATAGCGTAGAAGGCATTGTCTGAAACACAGGTCTTCCCTCATTTGCCATTGTGGCCATCACCAATTCCTCAATACATCACCCCTTGTGAGGGGTGGTGGTAATTTCTGTAGCTGTTGTTTCCTCGTCTAAGAAATCTTGTAATTTCTGCACTGATAGGCTTTCTGGTATGATTAAATTCAGTATTCCAGTGTCATTATTAGGATTAGGATTTGATTGGACTTGTGCAATTTATGAATGTACTCAAATTGTTCTTTTGTTTTCCTACCATTGTACTCTCTTAAACTTCTCGAGACTCGGTTTTAATGGGCACTTATATTCTGCCAAAATATGTCATATTATGGAGACAGTTTGTGCACTACATGCCTCGTATATTTTCTGTAAGGATCACCAAGCAGGAAATTTAGTGGACTTGTTCATTTCATGAATTTACTCAATACTTGTGTTTTCTTACCTTGGTACTCTTAAACTTCTTGAGACTCGGTTTTAGTGGGGCACCTTTGTTCTGCCAAATTGTCATATTGTGGAGACAGCTTCGCATTTCATGCACTACATGCCTTGTATATATTCTGTAAGGATCACCATGCAGAAAGTCATTAGTTGTAGGAATCTGAAAGCTGTGATAAAAATAAGAGTTGGACCACCACCTCAGGTGATGGTTTAGAAAGTGGGCAAATAGATGGCGGTTTGAGATTCTGATTGTTCAGTTTGAAAATTCTTAAGGTTCTCTGTTGAATAAGTTGTGCTTGGTTATAAGAATGGCTTGATGCAGTGTAGCTAAGTATTGGAATATCATGCATGGTGTACTAGGGCCTCTTCCCTTTGCTTGACAATAATAATTAAGAAATCCTGCAATTCTTCCAGTATTGATGAAAAAGATCAAGGTGCTTTCATCCTCATTTCCCAGCGGAAGTCTATGTCAAGTGTGCTTAAATCTTGCAGTTATTGACCTATAAACTTTGGGAAGCTTGATACGTTGGACACAATGATGGGCCTTTTAATAATTTGGACCTCCTTCAATTCTTCAGATTTTGGTGAAAGTGCAGTAATCTTATGATGCATTGTTGCTTGCTGTTTTTAACCTAAATTGCTCAAAATTGTTGGGTGTAGGCCTTTTGAGGGTCTGGGAGCAGCCAGCACAGGAGTACGAGAAGCCATTCTGAATCTACTATCAATCAAGTCAATTGCTCGCCATGAGGTCATTGGTTGGTTAATATCTAAGGTCGCTTTGTTGTAGACCCCTGTTCCTTGCACATGCGACTCTGTTTTGTCCTCTCTATCTTTGGTCCACAAACAAAACTTTAGCATCCCATATATATTTTTTTCTTTTTTATGTATGAATATTTAGATATTTCTAATGTATTATTTCCTTCATCTATTGGGCACTAACTTTTGTCATATCCTTGGGTTTGGGAACTCGAGAAAAGTTTATTGGGGGTAGTAGTAGTCTTCTTTTGCAATATATTATTCCTAAACCATTCTTTTGCAATATGTTATTCCTAAACCATCTTCTCTGGATTCGGAACCACTTGAATTTGGTATCCTAGTATTGGAAAAATGCCCTTAAAATCACTGGCCGGGGATGTTTCATGTTTTTTCGATGTATGGCAATTACCAATCATTCATCATATAAATCCCGCCATTTTACATACAATTGTACGTGACAACATTTCTTGATGTAATTCAGTCTTCTCTCACATACTCTGAAGCAGACTCTGCACTAGCACCAGAGATACCTGTCTTGCATTTGCTTTTACTATGTAACTGCAAACTCTATACACATTAATAATCATTTCTACACTCCAAGCTCGCAGTGACTCATTTGGGTTTCCAAGGCATCAAACCCTAATATGAACAAGAAAACAACAAAAGTTAATGCTAACCCTTAAGAATCTAATTACACTGACTGACCGAAGAAAAGAAAAACTGGTCTCTCACCAGGACCTGGAAGATTAAGAGGAAGACGAAGCTTCAATGTTTCAGACATTTCTTGGCTGGTAAAACTGATTCCTCTCTGAGTTTGATGTCAAACACCGGGTGACTAATATGAAATTCTGACACACAATATGGAGATGAAGAGGCTTGTCTGTGTTTCTCATTGAAGAGGCTTGTATGTGTTTCTCATTGAGATCAAGCATCATCTGACCTCTCTGCGATTCAGGCAGCAAAGATGATAGCGGATTAATGATAAAACTTACCAATGCTCCGTTGGTTTAGTGGGAAGAGCATTAGCATTCCACACCAAGAATCGGGGTTCGAGTCTTGGTAGTGACAAAAATGATGTTGGGAGAGCTCCCTCCCGATTGGACCCGACAGCAGCTCGGCCGAGATTAGTCGGAGCAAAGCTTTGAATACTCGACAGTGAACCAAGTCCAGGGAATCAAAAAAAAAAATTAATGATAAAACTTCAAAGGGCTTCTCATTGAGATCAACATCTAACATCTGAGCATGTGCAAATTTGAGCAGCAAAGATGAGTTAATGGTAAAGCTTCAAAGGGCTTATCATCTGAGATCAACATCAAGCCTCTCTACACCCTTCTTCAATTCAGATAACAGAAATGAAGATGTACTATTGGTACTGGCATTAGCATTTGCTGTCTCATTCTTGTCATCAAACCCCATTGATTTCACTGCTAAAGTCTTTGGACGTTGCAAACATTCAAGAAGAGGTTTCTTGGCAGGGATCAGTTTTCTCCTTCTGAGGCTTCGCTTGCTGTTCTTTCCCCACTTGGGAACAAACAGTTCTTCAGGGTATATATTCGAAAGTAGCAGTAAAATGGAACCTAAGGCCTGCAAGTATTGCACTCTCCTTCACCGTCTAGGTGTAAACCCCACATGATTGCAAAGAGAAGTACTCTCTCATCTCTCTGAATGTAAAACCCAGAATTTACCCAGAAAATAATAACGTTAACATAACAGTTAATAAAATTCCAAAAGAGTAGGAGGCAGTAACATATATTGAACAAATATTTTAGAATAACAGTTAATAAAATTCCAAAAGAGTGGGAGACAGTAACATATATTGAACAAATATTTTAAAGAATACTTTGGAGCAATAACAAAAATTGGAGAAGTAGGGGGAAGTGAAACTAACTTGGAGATTTGACCTACGTAATTTTAGGTAAGTGCAGTTGAATGTGAGTAAAACATCATTTCTCAAGTAAACAACTATTATTTATAAGAGTAAAACTCCTTCCAAATCTTTTACAATCCCAATAATGAATCAAAGCAACGTGGAACAAAACCCTTTTAGAAATATTGCAATTTATACAACGAACCCCCACTTATCTTTAAGGGTTTTAAAAAATATTTTCAAAATATTTTTAATATTTTGTTGGGTTCAACAATTGTATTTGATGTTTTTTGAGACTATGAACAAGATGTAGAAAAATAAAACATATTTTACTAAGTGATCAGTGAAATTTAAAACTTATAGAACCAATAACTCCTTTTATAAAATAGTAATTTAAAACTTTTATGAACCAATAACTCCTTTTGAAAAATAGTAATTTTATTAATCACATTATACTCCCACAATCTTTATTGTTTAATGTGGTTTTTGTGCTAATAGACCATTCGCACACATGGTATTTCATGAGTACTCTAGAAATTGTGCTAAAATTTCGTAGAAACGGTCTCACTTTACACTCATATAGGTGATTTCATTAAACGTATATTTGCAATTATATACACCACCCATAAAGGATATGAAAAATTATTAAGAGTATTAACTCAACATCTTCAACAACGTAATCTAGGATTTTCTCATGCCATAGGAAGGGACACATATATTATTGCTAGCATGAACAATAATAACTTGTTATTACCCATAGGAACCTTATTCATGGGATCTCCAATCACAAAGGTCGGTTACCATCACTTTTGTTCTCGAAATGGCTTAAATCTCATTCCCCTCAATGTTTCATATATTAACTTTTTTCCCAAAAGTTTAGTCAAAAGATCAGCCAAATTACTTCTGATTTCATATAATCAATGGGTATTACTCCATCTTTTTGTAATTGTTTAATCACATTATGTCTAAAACTAATGTGTACATTTTTACCATTAAAGACTTTATTTTTAGCAATATCAATTATTGCTCAGCAATCACAATATATAGACATAGATGGCATTGGTTTAACACATATCAGAATACTTGTTAAGAAGTTTCTCAACCGCTCAGCCTCATTACCAATAAACTCCAAAACTATAAATTTAGATTCCATCGTAGATCTCATAATAATTGTTTGTTTGGTTGATTTTGAAATTATAGCACTCCTACCAAGGGTGAATATATAACCACCAGTGGATTTTGTCACTTTTGAATCAGAAATCTAGTTAGTATCGCAGTATCCTTCTAAAACAACAGGAAATTCACTATATAGTACCTCTAAAGTATTTCATTACTTTGATTAATGCAATCCAATGGTCATTATTAGGATTGTGTATATATTTACTCAACTTACACACAACATAAACTATGTCAGCACGAGAGAAATTCAGTAGATGCATCATACTTCCAATGATTTGTGCATAATCTAATTAAGCTATAAGATCTTTTTTATTTTTCTTTAATTGAGTGTTAGAATCATATATGATGCTCACAAGTTTATTATCAAAGTGTCCAAACTTTCTAAGGAGTTTTTTCACATAATGTTTTTGAGATAATATTATATTATCATCCATATGATGTTAACACCTAAAATAATATTTGCTTCACCCATATCTTTTATATCAAATTTTGAAACAAGAAATTTCTTAGTCTTATGTATAATATCAAGAGAAGTGTAAAAAAATAAGCATATCATCCATATATAAATAAATAATTACATAATCACCATTAATGACTTTATTATAAACATATTTATCCACTTCAACAATAGGAAAACTTTCACATAATAATACTTAATCAAAATTTTCATTTCATTGTTTAAGTGCTTATTTTAGATTATATAAAGATTTTAATAATTTACAAATTTTATTTTCTTGTCCAAAAACTACACACTATTCAGGTTGCACCATATAAATTTTTTTTTCTAAGTCACCATTTAAAAATATAGTTTTAAATCTGCTTATTAAATAAAAATCTTCTATATCAATGCTAAAACAATCAATACGAAGATAGAAGAAATTTTAGTTATAGGAGCAAAGGTGTTAAAATAATCAATATTTTGTTTTTGAATAAAACATTTCGCAACCAATTTAACTTTATATTTTTCAATTGATCCATAATTATATTTTTCCTTGAAAATCCATTTGCAACCAAGATTTTCGTTCCTCGAGGTAAATCACTAAAATTCAACTATTATTTTGTTTAACTGAATTAAGTTCAATTTTAATAACTTCTCTCCGAAAGGAAGTATCGGGAGAAGAAATAGTATTAGAAAAGGTAATAGGATCATTTTCAACAATATATATATAAAAATTATTTTCAAAACATTTTTCTTTCTTTTTTTTTTGTCTTTTACTTCTCCTTACAAAAAAAAAAAACGATTTTAGCGACGGATTTAGTAACACAATAAATTTGTCGCTATTTTGCTAGGAATTTAGTCATAAAAATAAGTTTCGTCGTTATTGTATAACGAAATTAGTGACGAAAAAGTATCCGTAGCAAAATTAGCAATGAATAAAAAAATTCGTAATTAATTAGCCACGAAAAAATTTTCGTAACATAATAAACCATAAAAGTATTAGTTCATGGCAAATTTAGCAACCAATTTCAATTTTATAGCTAAATTTACCACGAATCGAATATTCGTCACTAAATTTAGTGACAAAACTTGTATTTGTGGTAAAATTCATCATTATTAATTAGCCACAAAAATATTTTAATAACAAAACTTAACTACGAAGTCTGTAATTCGTGACTAATTTTGTGATTAAATTCTTTTTACACTTTCTTATAAAACATTTTCAATTTTGTCTCACTAAATTAACTAGTTTCGATAATAAATAATTCAACTAATTTTTAATAAAATATTACGATATACGATAATATGATTTTACATATATAAGCATATATTTTATCTTTGGTTAAATACAAGAGTATATTAAGTATCAAACAATTCTCTTAGAGATTAGATGAAAGAATTTGTACTTATTGTAAGTACCATCGATCATAACCTTCAAGAAGTTATAAATTTATTTAAGTAATCTTGTCATAAGTTCTTTTTGTCGATTAAAATCATGAAAAATATTTTTATTTTGTTTCTAATTTTATTATAAATTTTTAAGAATAATTTTTTATTATTAATTTTACGTTAATTTATTATTAAATTTATCGATAAAAAGTAAATTTTGTAGTAAGTTTCGTTACTAATTTAATGATAAAAACGCTTTTCATCACTGATTTAGTGACGAGTAATGGGTTTGTCGCTAAAATCGCTAATTTTAATGTTTTGTCCGGTTACCTAGAAAAAAAACCATTTCATTTCTGGGATAAGCACGATCCCCTCTTCTTCCTCTTCTCTGTCTAAAGTCCGTTCTCCTCCGCTCAGGTTAATTCAAATCTCTCTTTCTCTCAATTGTTTTTCATCGAAGCCCTAACTCTAATTTATGTGCAATTTTCTCTATCCGTATAAAAGAGAAAGTTAAAGTACTTGGATTAATTAAATTTGGAGAATATGATGGGGGTTCTATTGACTAGAGCATCTGGCAACTTTCTTAACCCCATACTCTGCGTTTCTGCTTTCCCGAAGGAGTTACGTTGCTTAGCTACTTGCTGTACGCAGGCAGAAAACAGGAGAATTCAAGTAAGCGAAGCTTGAAGGTTTGTTTCCCATCTTACTTAGTTATGTCATTTAGGGTTTTGTGAACAATCCATGAGGGATACGAATCACTATTCTTTTTTATCCTCAAATTCGTCTCTGAATATGTGTTTAATTTCGTTAATTGTCTTAGGTTTTGATTCTCTTATGCTTTCAACCTTAAACTTTTTGCGAATTCATCTGGGTCTTTGTTTTGTTCTGTCAATCTGAATCTTTCTTCGTTCCACATTGATGTTTGGTGTAATCTAGAAAATGGGATTTGCGTTTGCCCACCCTTTGTTTGTTCATTTGACTCACTGGGGAATTGCTTCATTTTTTTGGTCCTCTTCCATTTGTTGCGCGCCGTTTGGCTATTTGACTCAAATGCAATTATTAGGATAGGAAAATGCATCTCTGACTACAAAAATGTTCCCAGTACCAAACACTTGTAACCCTAAACATAAGCTGTAGTGACTAGTATATCACAACCACCATAATAGCTGATACTTTTGACCAACTGAAATCCCAGTTTAGGGTCTTCTACCTCTTCTACCACCCCTTCTGCGAGTGCTGTCAGTAGGAATTGGAGTAACATTCTCTGCAAGTTAAACAAATAGTGTATCATTACAACTGTGCATTAACTGTGATTAGTGGTGTAGACAAAGAGCAAGCTTAGCATACCCAAAGTGGTGATATGGAATTTTGGAGAACTTAAGGATGAAGGCTTAGCATCCTATCCTCACAATAGGTATCTTCCGAATATCATTAATCAGAGCACTTTTCTTTTGATTATGCATTGATCGCATCAGCACTGGGAACTAGGTGTTACAACACCATTGAAGAACAAGAGTTATAAACCAAGGTGTGCTACCAATTAAACTAATTAAAAGCAACCGTTTGGAAAAAAAAAAAAGGAATAATAAAGGGCCCGTATCAAAGGTTTCAAGATCAACCCGAGGTACAGAGAATGCTTCTGTCAAAAGAAGGAAAAAAAAAAAAAAAAAACAGTGTTGAAAGCAAGATGAGATAGTGCACTTTGAAATAGTCCATTCTCAGATTACGTTTTTCTTTTATATTTTAAAGTCACCTAATTTGGATTTAGATGCTGATAGTTACAACTTACGCATCGGAAAGCATCGGATAAAATACTTGCAAAGATTACCTATGCGGCCAATTCTCATTCCCAAACAAGCAAGGGCCCTAAGTGCTGACTGGGCACCTGGACCAGGTGTCTTGGTCTTGTTCCCTCTGGTAGCACGGAGCTTAATGTTTATCTTCTTTATATTAGGAAAGCTAATTTATGTTTATCATCAATTTTTTATTTTTCTTGGCTCAGCAATCAGGGTAGTCTATCTTCTCCATGAAACATGGTCATAATCCTTTTTTATCCCTCTTTATTGCAGCTTCTTTTACTGCTGCATCCCCCATTCAAACCAATGTATTATACACTTGTCATAATTGACCTGTGTAAGGTAAATAAATTATTCTCAAAGTGCTATGATTTAATTGTGGCTTTTATTTTTCTTTGCATCGTCTCTTTTCCTTTGTTCTTGCCCTCCCTATTATTTGTTTTCTTCCCCCCTCCCCCCCATTTTTTTCACATTTCCTGACTGCATAAGTTTTAGGCTCTTCCCGGAGCCTTCCCTGCAGTTGTTGCTGGTGCATGCATAGTATGGACAACTCATGAAGAATTGTGGTATGATAACAACATTTAGTTGGATACTAGAATGGTTTTGGTAGGAAGAACGTGAATTAACTTGGGAAGCAATTTTGCACTTTTCTTAATTGACGAAGCCTACTTTTAAAACAACTGATGAAAATCTGATGTCACAAACTTTTTTCTCCTTTTCTATATATGTATCTATGTCTATGTATATGTTTATGTATCTGTTTGTGTATATCTAATATGATATATAAAACTAGTAGTACCCATTCATTTTCTTTTATACTTCCAAAACGGAGTTTAATATAAAGAAGCTTCCTACTTGTGTAAGTGGGGTGTGGAATAGAAGGTTGCTTCATGATCAATGTTGTTTGGTCCGATGGTCGGTTCGGTAGCATATTCTTTTTCCCGCCATCTACACCACAGGAAAAGAAGCATCTGTGGGTAGTGTTAATAGAAGGCTATTATTCTGACACCCATATTTTCTCTTCTTTTTGATGTAACCCTGTATTGAATATGCCAGTACTGCTCCCGCCCATCTACACCAAATATGCTTTTTGAATATGTTGGTAGTACTCCCAATCCCATTCGCGTATTCTTATTCAATTTCGATTTCCAAGTGATTGTTTTAGTAAAGCTGAATTGTTCTTTATTTATTTACACTGAAAAGTTGAATTTATGTTTTCGTGTACTATAACATAGGGAAAGTTGAATTCTGCTAATCTACACCAAACATGACTACAAAGGTACACATTTTAAAATTTTGTGGATTCATATAGGGGTTTTTCTTTTTTTTCTTTTTTGATATTCATGCTGCTGTTTTTTTTATTATTATTATCCTTTAATTTGACTAAAATTGTGGGCCTAAAATATGGATTTTGCTTGAAATTGTGAGGTCAGTTGCTGTGGAGGGGTTACTGTTTTTTTTTTTTTTGGTCCCAAAGAGAAGTTACTGTAAAAATTTTATAAAATGAATTTGCCTCAATGGGCATTTTGTAACTAAAGAATGTAGAACAATGACCAAATATATTTGGAATATAAGAGGGACAATACCCTAAGAAAATTATAATGAGACAATGTTAAAAAATGTGTGAGACTTTGCTCAAAATTGAGAAATTAATGCCCTATCTATGATGGTCATTTAGCCCTCCATTTGGGAGAATTTTCTCCATACTACAAAGGCACAAGGGAGTGTAAGTATTTATAGGAGAAAAAGAGAGAGTTAGAGGGGACAAATGATGGCCCTCCAACAGTCAGAAATCTGGCCGTTGGAGGGCCTCCAACGGCTGGCAGAACTAGCCGTTGGAATCCTTTCCAACGGCTAGTCTGCTGGCTGATGGGAAGGGCTTTTAGGCCCTCCCTTCTTGGCCTGGAAGAGTGCCTTTTCTTGGGCCTGATGAGACTTCTTCTTGGGCCTGATGAGACTTCTTCTTGGGCTGAATTGTTTCACCAAATGTGCTTAGAGAGTGGGCTACAGGATTTGATACAAGGGCTGAGAAATTCTGGGTTTTAGGTGATATTTTCAACAGTTACACCAGTTACACCAGCACTCCAAGAGAAGTTACGGATTTGTGATGGAATGAGTTTAAGATAAATTTTGTAGCTTTGTCCTTCTATTCTCTCACCAATTAAGTTTAGTATAAATAAAATTAGTTGTTTTTCTATTGATTGCAGTGGAAGTTCAGGTGGGATGAAACAGAAGAGAATGAAGTGAAACAATAGGCCTAGTAATGACCTTCCAGTTGATGGGCAACATGATGATTAGATTATTGCTGATGATTTGGTTTATTTTTGTTCATGAATGTTTATATATTTTGGATGTGTTTATTGTGGATTTGAATACTTTTGTTCATGAATGTTTATCGATTTTGGATGTATTTTTGTTTTTGCAGTTTCGATTTTTATTGATAGATGTTATGTTTATTTATGTTGATGCATTTTCTTGTTTAATACTTTCGTGTGGATGATTAAATTTAGTTTAAAGCTGAATGAGGATTTTGTTTAAAGTAGGATGGATTTCAGATGATTAAATTCAGCGTTTCAAAATTTTTTTTGGTAGCATAAAAAATTTCGTTGCAATATTCGTTGTTAAAAATTTGTCGCTAAATTCGTTACCAACTGTATACACATCTCAAATAAGTATTTTTGTCACTAAAGTCATCGCTAAATTTGTCACTAAATTCGTTGTTAATTTAGCAATACTTTTTGTGACAAATCAATTCACAGCTAACTTGTGAAGAAGTTTCATTTTGTCGCAAATTTGCGACGAAATTGAAATTTTTTATTGCAAAATTTTGTGACATTGCATTAGCGACGGATTTTTTTATGACTAATTTTGTTTATTTTTTGTCACTAATTCTGCAGTTAATTAGTGATTTTTTTGTAGCGTTAAATTATCAATATTATTTTCATATTCATTTTGAATCTCAGTAGTATGAGACATTTTTAGATTTTAATAGGAAAATATGTTCAAAGAATTCAATATTTTTAGTTTCAATAATAGTGTTATGATTAAATATATCACTTTTCAACACAAGAAAGCTATATGTTGCACTATGTACAACATAACCAATAGACATACAATCATATGTTTTTGCTTCTATTTTTTTGCTCATAGGATCAGGAAGCATCATTTTAGCAAGACACCCCCACACTTTCAAATATTTAAGGTTAGGCGGATAGCATTTCCACAATTCATAAGATGTTTTACCATTTTTTGTGTGGAGTTCTATTTTGTAAATAACAAGCAGATAAAATGGTTTCATCTAAAAAATTATTAAGTGCATTACTACTAACAAATAAAGTATTCTTATTTCTTTTAAAGTTCTATTTTTCTTTCGACTACTCCAGAATTCAGGTGAATTATGAATAATTCCTTCCTTTTTGAGAAATTCATTAAATAAACTATGTTCACCAACTCTATCTGATCTAATATTTTAATCCTTTTATTCAATTGATTTTTCACTTCAGTTTTGTATAATAAAAACATGTCAAAAGGTTCATATTTATGTTTAATTAAATAAGCTTTGGTAAATTTAGAAAAATCATTAATAAAAATCACATAATATTTTTTTACCACTTTTAGTCATGGTTTATTTTAAATCTTCTAGATCAGTATGAATTAAGCTAAGTAATTCAATTTCTCTATTAACTGAAAAATATATTTTCTTGGTTAATTTTAATTCAACACATATTTCACATTTATTTAATTTTTTATTACATGTATAAAAAATTAAACCAACAGATCACATTTTATTAATATAACTAGAATTAACATGTCCTAATCTTGTATGTCATAAATCAAACAAATCAACCAAGCAGAAGAAAATATATTTTCATTAATAATTTTAGAAGTATTGAGTACAAAAGACTCTGATTACAAAACTCTTTCTCCACAAACATATTATTTCTTATCATTATAATCTTGTTAGATTCAAATAACACTTTTACTCTAGCTCTGATCAATAAGCCTATAGAAATTAAATTGGTTCTAATATTAACCACATGTAGTACATCATGCAATGCCAAAGTCTTGCTGGATGTGAGCTTGAGAAAACTTTTACTTTCCCATGAACGTTAGTAGTCCTGGAATCATCAAGATAGACATATTTTTCTCCATCTTCCACAAGAGTGTAAGAAAAGACATCTTTGTTAGCACAAATATGTCTGGTAGCACTAGAGTTTACCACAAGAAGTGCCTGAGAGACGACACCAGCAATAAAATCATCTCCTTCAACCAAATTTTCTTTTGGCTCAGGAGTATTGTTATTTCTCACACTTAGGAGCATGATGCCCCGACATTTTACATACAAAGCAGAGTCTTTTTCTTTAAAAGTGGGTTATTATTTTGCTTAGATTTGTAATCAGAATTTTGTTGTCATACATTTTCTTTATTGTGATTTATTTTCCTTGCATGAGGTTTGTAGTAGAGGACATCTCCTTTGCTTTGGCGGTCGTGATCTCCAAATGATTTTTGTTCTCAATGATCACATGTTTGATCAAATCAGTTGGGGAGAGTTGTTTGTGTTTGTACTTCAATTGTTGCTTGTAGTCATTCCACGATTTGGGTAGCTTTTCAATCAATACACCAGTTATAAATTCCTTCAAGAGAATTATGTTCTCAGCTGTCAAATCTTCCAGGAGTTTATGGTACTCATTAATTTACATCTTGATGTCTTTGTCATCCATCATCTTCCACCTATAATAGTTGTCAATCACGAACTTTTGCCAACCAGCATCCTCAGTGGTGTATTTGAGTTTCAAAGAATCCTAAATTTTCTTTGCTTCCTTATAAGAATAATAGCAACTCTTTAGATAAAGTTCTAAGAATTGTATGTCTATAAATCTTGTTATCATGCATCCAGAACTCCATTTGTTTTGCATCGGCATTTAGGTCCGATTTTGGATCAATTAACGTAACAGCGATGCCATGCATGTCTAACATGAAAAAAAAAAAAAAAAAAAAAATTGTTCTTGCCATCTTTGTAGTTTTTGACCCCCAATGACCTCGACCTTGGAGATGCCTGGGAAAGGCTTGGCATACGTAAGAGGGACAATAGGAGGGAGCTTGGACATGGAAGAAAAGTTTAGGAGTAGGCACGGAAGCAAACTCAGTCATAGAAGCAACACGAGCAGTAGGCGCACTATCAGGTTCCATAGGTATCCATTTTTGAAAACAATCCTTAAGATTGTTGGGTATATATTCGAAAGTGGATATAGCACTGTCATTAACATATTCTGAAAATGGTTTAATATTTAATAAAATCTTAAAAGAGTAGGAGGAACAAATATTTTGGAGCAATAACAAAAAAATGGAGGAGAAGTAGAGGGAAATGAAACTAATTTGGAGATTTGAGCTTGAGTAATTTTAGGTAAGTGTAATTGAATGTAATTAAAATATCATTTACCATGTAAATGTAAAAATGTTATAAAAAATGTAAAATACTCTACTCACACTCCTTTCAAATCTTTTACAATCAATCAAAAATATTTTACACTGGCAACGTGAAACAAAGTTCCTTCAGAAATACTACTATTTGTACAAGTAGTGATGATAATGACTCCCTTGTGCGCTGTTCGGGTTCTTGTTGCGGTGAACATGAGAAACAGGTTTTTTTTCTTGCTGCTTGATTCTAGTCATTTCATTGAAGCATTGCCTTTCTTGGTCCCATGGGCCCTTGGATGCTTTCCATTATTTCCCTTTTCCTGACAGTTTTAATGCTTCTTCCAGATCAGAATTCACCATAGCTTTATCCCTTCTCTCTCTGTGTCTCTGAGTTTCTTTATACATGGAACTCGGACTATGGATTTGGATTTTGTAGGTGTCTGAATATACTGGGGGGGCAACGGCTCAACCCACACGTATATATCAAAAAGTGATTCAGGCGGCCTAGTTGGTGTTGGTCCCGTGCAGTTGTTGACTAGCTTTTGTTGTGTAATCACAAAATAAAATAAGCCAGAATTCCTATATAAAACAAATGCCTAAAGTATAAGGATTTCATCTTTTAATTTACTTCATCCTGTACGTACACATACAATCAAATTCTCATGTACCTTCTTTTATTTATCTATTTAAATACCCAGTAGAATAATATAATGTAATGTCTCATACATGGAAACCAAAGCAAACATTTTGCAATTTTTGTTGTCAAAGTTTTTGCTCTTCGTTTTTGGTCTATTGCCCCAAAAACCTACACGAGGGCGTTTGGCAATCCCCTCCTTTTTCTTTTTCCTACAGCATAGTGGAATGGTGACAGTTGCAATTCGAAGATATCACCCTCCCTAACGCTACCGTGGCATCATTCAATCCAGATCATGTCAGCGAAAAGATGGATGAGAGATATTACAAATAATTTGGTTAGCCCGCTAGCCGAGATGGTTTGCCCCATAATCAAGATGCAATTGTTAGAAGAAAGTCATCAAATTTGAATAGAATAACTCGTATTTTTTTTTAAACTTAAATAGCAAAGAGTAATTTCAAAGATGAATGTTCATGCATAAAATCATTCATTGTATATAACAAGCATTACCCAATTATTTAATTGAGTAATAAATATCAAATCCCGCAACTCAAAAAGGTTCATCTTTCTTTAATAGATAATGCCTTTTTTTTTTTTTAGGTACTATATCGATCGGTATCCGAAATTATATTTTGACTAATCCGGTTTGAGACTTACAGTGGTCCATTTAAGGGGCTACTCTCCCAATGTAGTTTTTTTCATATCCAAACTGCGAGTCGAAATCGAGAATTTAATTAAGAGAGCTAGTGTCACATCCCATTAAATTAACTGTCTGTCAGTAGATAATGCTGTTAAAAAAAATAATGTCTTATTTTGTAAACATGTGGAAAGGAAGGGAAAAAAAGTATTAAAACTTTCTTCTCACACCCAAAATAAATCAACAAAAAGCTAGCTGCCATGACAACTTAGAACTAATAATTTCCTTAATTCTCTAAATTAATGTTTCTTTCATTTTCTCCTTGAACAATTCATCCAATGTGAGAAGGACATTGTGAATGGAGATGAAACTGAGTGACCCGTGAACAAAATATATAATGCAAAACTTAGATTTTCCTTGCCCATTTGGTCAATAATTCATTTATTATGAACATGGGTTTGTCATTTTATAGTCGGCAGAAAAGAATAAAGCCTCAAAGATTGGGAGAACGAGCACACCTCCGCCTTCCACCTACCAATGGCATTTTTTAGGTTCACTAATTTTCTACGTAGAATAAAGTATTTTCACTAATAGACATAAATTATGTCGTGTTACTCTAATTAAGTATCATTACTTAATACAAAACTTACTTCTTGTAATAATTTTTGTCTATACTAGAACTTAAGATCTTGAATGAGGATGATCAATGTACTATAACTCAATTTATATCGTATCATTTTTTTTACAGATCTCGAATTCAAAACTCTGAAAAACAAGAAGCTTTGGTGGGGATGCAAAAGTAATATAACCTTTGTTTGATATGAAAGAAAAATCATCATATTTTGGAAAGGTCATATTGCATTTTTTATGAGTTTTAATAAAAATATACCAAGTCTGGCGGCCACCGGTAAAATTTTTCAAACTAGCCATCGTCCTAGAATGGGAATGACCTCCCGCGGGGGTGGGTACATGCGGGGATCCGCACGCATCGGGTGGGGATGGGGGAGAATTTTGCCTAGTTTGGCATGGAGCGGAAGTTCTTCTTCATCCTGTTGTTTTAGTAATTTTAATTTATATTTAAAAAATAAAATAAAACCCTAATCTAAATTTTTATTCCCCTCTTTTATCTAATCTTCACATCTTTATGTTTATTATATTGAATTAGAAATTGAATTTTTTTTTATCCATCATTTTTAAAAGAATAAATTAGATTCATTCATCATCACATTTTCATTAAAATGTTAATAATTCAACAATACTCAATTTACGAAATGACCCCGAGTGATGAACTTTTCTTTTCTTCCAAACATTTTCAAAACCTCAAAATTTTCAAAATTATTTACTAATTTGAGGACGAGGTTGGTTTAGGGGAATGGCGACCACCCACGAACCAACCCCCATTCCATGACTTTCTTTTAAATATATATATATATAAATAAATAAATTATGCGGTGCTTACATTTTTTGGTTTACTCTTATTAGCCGTTGTTTGACCCTCTTGTCGTCCTATACGGTAGCCTATCTGTTCCACAATTCAAACTCTCTCTCTCTCTCTCGTTCAATTCTCTCTATCTTAGTCTTAAAAAAAAAAAAAAAAAGAAAAGAAAGAAAAACCCTTTTTTCTCCGTTACACGACAATCTCTCTCTAGGAAAAAAATAATAATTAAACACAGTCTCACACATGATAGTGAGAGAAAGGGCCTCTATCTTTATTACTCCTTTCCTTGACCTCCCTCTTTCTCTCTCTATCTAACCAAAGAGGGTTCCCCCCCCCTCTAAAATCACACAGCAACAATAAAATTCAACTCAATTCATTTTAATTAAATTTTTTTAATTTATCACTGTATCATTTTTGTTGAAATTTAAAAAGAAAATACTTGTTTTTTTGTCAATTTATAAATCCTCATTTTTTTTGGGTAAAATTAGAATTGAATTTTATGATTCTTTTTATTATAATTAGTCACAATATAATAGTCATTATCATATTATTAAATTCAATTTTTCTCTCTCTTAATAATTAAATGCATCTAAAAATCTAAAAATCTAAAAATGGAAACACCATGAAACGCCTCCCCAGTGATCATCCGTTTGTTTTGCCAATTTTCTCTGCATAAATGTACAAAAGGTTTTGTATGATAATTACTCTTATGCACCTGTACTTCTCAATGGTTTCCTTCTACGAAACATTTTTTATTTTTAAAATATTTTAATATATTAAATTAATTAATATTTATATAAAAATTTTATATTTTATATTTAATTAATTATTTACTTATTTAATTATAATTTTTAATTTTATATTAAATTACATATTTAATCATTTTAAATTCTTACCTATTAATTTTATAAAATAATTAATATTTATATATAAAAATTCTTATATTTTCGATATTTACACGTTTTTACATCTTTCCATTTTATATATTTTTACAAAATGTCTTTTTCTCGTATTATTTCATATCCGTTTATGTTGTTATGCAACATAGGTTACACACTTATTTATGAAAAAATTCATAAAATTTTTTATTTTCATGTAAAAGATTTTTTTTTTTTTTTCAAGTTGAAAAATGCTATATAAAAATAAGATAAATTTTGAAGATACTATATAATATGTTTTTTGATTCAAAGATACCATAGGGTTTCAAATTAGGGTTATTGCCACAAAAGAAGGGGGGAATTTTTATACTCGGAACCAATCATTTTAACACATGACAAATTAAAATTTCAATTAATTTTATTATTTTTGAAATTAACAATTTTAATTAAATTACGTTGAAAATGAGATTAACATGTGAAAAAAACCCAAAAATGACAATTTTAAATTCATGACTCTATTAAAGTATATACTCCAAGTTCATGCATTTGCTCACTAAATCTTCCTTTGGAAACTCAATTTAATTTAAGCTTAAAAAGGACGTGCACACTTAAAAGATTTTTTTTTTTTTTTTTTTTTTTTTAAATAAGGAAGATATTTGCATCATCTCTGGTCTACATAGGCATACATGGAGTTGACACCAAGTCCAACTGGGGTCCGTACGGAGACTGGTTGAAATAGAAAATTACGTTTAAGGCTAGTTTTAAGAAACATTAAGATTAAGGAGAGTTAAAGATTTAAAATTATGTTTTAAACAATTTTTAATGCAAAATTAAGATTGAACATATTGGGCGCAGTTTTGTAATGGTTGAATTATGTTTAAGGCTTTTTTTTTTCTTTAAGATATTTAAGATCATATCGGGTTAAAAATTAATATTAAGTTTTAAATTATTTTTAAAGTAAATTTAAGATTAATAATTTTTTTATATTATTTAGGATATTTGATTTTTTTTTATTAATACTATCAATGTTATCAATGATATACCCACGTCTGATAATTCAGTTGTTTCGGGAACTGACGCTCCTTAACTATAGTCGGGGTTTCGATCCCCCATGGGAATAGAAAAATCAGTGTTGGGAGACCTGTCCCAAAATGGACACTACAAGCCATTGATCTAAATTAATCGGGATAAAATTTTAAATACTGAGTTAGTGATCGATGATACAGAAAGAAAAATGTTATCAATGATACATATAAATGGAATCGGGGAAAACACTGCTTTGAAATGTGAAAAGTATACTTTAGTGATTGCCGGATACAATGAAAGTTGTAGAATTATAAAGGATTATGCCTGACTTTTCAAAATGAAAATCATTAAGATAATACTAATTTTTATTTATTTTATCAAAAGATTTTAATTTCATTTGTAAAGTTATTCATTCATATCAAAACATATTTAGTTTAATTATAAAACCTGTTTATACATGATACATGCTTATCATATATTTACTATTTCTAATGTAAGAAAATTTCATATATTTATTAAATAAGCTTACAATAATTAATTAGCTATATATATTGCATGTGTAAGTCACAGGCAAAAGAATCATAGTTTTAGAGCTCAATGATTGCAGCTACGTTTCGATTTTCGATTTTTTTTATAATTCTTGTAAAATTGGTATGGTTCTTCATAATTTTTATATTTTTCACGTTTCATTGTCTAATTCCTAGTTTTGATTTCATGATTTTTTAAAAATTTTTATTCTAGTTTCTAAAATAAGAACCGAAACCGACCGATCCGATGGCACGAAGGTTTCGATTCTAAAATTAGACCATAATCATTTCAAGATTTTGATAAAATTAAGACATAAATACAAAATCAAATATATAAAATTTTGGATTATTGAGTATTTTAGAAATTTAATTCAATGCAATTTTGTTGCACAATTGTTTTCCTTCTTAATCATTAATCGGTCTAGGTCTAGAACTCATAACTCAGATACTAAAATAGTGGATTGCTCAATACTGTGCTTTCAACAAAGAACAAAGCAATCTCATAGAGGACAGCTTGTCCGTCACAATCCCCATCCCCAATCCTAAAATCAAGGTTTGAATTCTTGTGTAACAATAAAAAAAAAAAAAGAACAAAGCAAAAATATCAAAATCAAGTTTAGAGGCATACATTTTTTTTAAAAAATTTTTTTTGCTAGATATCATTTTCAATTTTGTTGTATGGAATTAAAATTTAGATCATTCCAAAACTCTTTAAGTTATTAAGAAATTATTTTTTTTTGGAGTTAATGTCATAGGAAGCACATTTTTTTTCTTTTTTCACCAATAATGTTAAATCTAATATTATTTTTTAAAAATTTTTTTATCACATAACGAATCATAAAATATACGTATTTACGAAAATTTAAATACTAGATTTCAAGAAAAATACTTTAAATAAGAAATTTTTATCATTCGTATGATTTTTTTTTATAATAAATGGGATGGAAAGCAATAGCTCGATTGCTGATAATAACTCAATTGTCCACATTTAAAAATTTAAGCTTTTCTTAGAGCATGGGATTGAATTGGGTTAATATAATTTTCTGTCACTAATTTTAAAGGATGCCAATCTTAATTATTATGAACTTTATAAGATAATAAGAAGATCTCCAACTGCTCTACATTACACCCTTTTATTCCAATACATTAATATATAAGAAAAAGAATAATTTAATTGTGAGCAATAAATTCAATTAACAATGTATTTTATCAAAAAAATAATTAACGGATGTATGATATAATATAATTAATTTGAGATCATCATACTCCCATTATTTACTCCTCTTTATGTTTTTGACTTTACGCTTCTTTTTTCGTTATCGATATCTGAGTTTTACCCTATTAATACTGTGAGATCAATTTTAGAGGTTAATTCTTCTAAATCTTTTTTCGTCATTTCTAGAGTTTGAACTTAAGATCTCTGATTAAGGAGGATAAAATATCTGATCAACCAATTCAAAGGAATTTGATGACTTTATATGTTTTCATGATTACATAGACATCTCAAACTCCTCTTGAATTTTTTCTTGGACTTAAAATAATATTTTTATGCCTATCATAAATTTAGTTTACTATTTATATCTTAATTTTAAGAATACACATTAATTAATTAAAAATTATAAAAGCAAAAATAAAAAGAAATATTATTTAATTCCTTGAATATTTTGAGTAATTTCTATTAATAAATGAAGAAAATTCGGTAGATCAAGTTACTGATAATTTGATACTTTTTTAAATATTTAACATAATTTTTTTCAAAATATAAATCTTTTTAAAACCTTCAAAATCAATTATTAATTATGCTTTCAAACTTTTGGTTCATTTAAATTTCTTAATGTCCTTAGAAAAGAAAATTTTTTGGGGTAGATAGAAAATTTTTGAACATGAGATATCTAAAAGAAAATGAGATATCAAAATTGAATTATAGTTTAGAAATGAAGGAACAGTCGATTTAATAATTAAAAATATTAAAATTTTTAATTAAATATATTTAAAACTTGGAAACGAAAACATTACCGTAGAAAAACTCTCTCGGTCGTTGGTTAATTGATGAAGCGATAAGGGTAGTTTTAATCAAATAAAACTAACAGTGTTTCTTATTTTCTTTTTTTAACGTAAACCTACGAATTTAAATTCCGTACATAAGGACCGAAGAAAACTTTGGACATTTAAACGACACACAGGTCCTCAGATTGAGAGAGAGAGAGAGAGAGAGAGAGGTGTGTGGGGTGGAAATATCAGAAATTTACGTGGAAGGTGAGGAAAAATAGGGGAGAGAGAGAGAGAGACCCTTCATTTCCAAATTCAACAATTGGGGATTGGATATTATTATTGCCAAAGGGAAAAGTGGGCTTGTCGTTTTCCAAAGCACGAGACGTCGGGGATAGTTCCGTACTTTCAGTATAAGAATGAGGCCAGAATGGACATTTTGATTAGGCAAACAGTAGATAAAAATCAAGATTAAAGAATGAGAAGAAAATAAAAGATGGTTTGTAGGGTAGGTACAGGGTAGGACAGCTCTGTAGACAAAAACACCCCTCCGCCTCCCTCCCCACGCCATTCCATTCTCTCTCTCTCTCTCCCCAAAGAGTGATTGATTAGAAAGAGATATATACATACGCATATGCAAAGAGAGAGAGAGAGAGGAGGAGGGGTGAATCCTGCTGCTAAATTGTACAAACTAGCTTTTTGGTGGAGAGAACCTGATGCCTCTCTCTCTCTCTCTCTCTCTCTCTCTCTCTCTCTCTCTCTACTCTCTGCTCTCTGCTCTCTGCTCTCTACTCTCTACTCTCTTTGATGTGTGAGTGGGTGGTGCTCCTTTCTTAACTGTGCACATCTCTCTCTCTCTTCCAGACTTCTCTTCTACTACTACTTTCCTATGCAATTCTATGTCTTTTTCTCTTCTGCAAACAACAATAATAAACTCCAAACCGAGGTTGGTTTTATTTTCTGCTTTTTTCCCCTCCTCTTCTTCTGGGTTTCGTTCAAGTGGCTTACTTGATTTCTGAGTTTCTTTTATTTTTTATTTTAAAAAACTGGGCCTGAGTTATATTTTTTGGGGTTTGTGTGATTTGATGTGCTTTTTCGGAGCTTCATCTGAGACTCAATTTCTCTTCCTTTTGAAAGGGAAAAAAAAAAAAAAAGATTGAACGTATGCAGAAGGTCGAGGTTTGAACACTACCCATGATATGTCAAGGTCGTCTTCTTCTTCTCCCTTCTGTTTCATGCTTTAGCTTTTTTGACCTTTGATTTCATGCTTTCACTTTGATTTTCAGTCTTCTTCTGTCGTCCTGTTCATCTCACATGAGATTTGGGTTTTTTCTTTCCCATTTCCCTTAAAACACGATCTCCCTCAATTGGGATTCTTCTGATTTCTGCCGAGGGAGTTTTGATTCGATGTTTTTGAAAGCAGAAACTGGTGTTTTTAGGTGTGACACTTAGCAAGATATGTCTGTATATGGGATGTGATATTACCTTTTCTCAATTTTGCTTTGGTGGTGTTTGTTTTCCACATAAAATAATAACTTTCAATCCAGGCTTGTGGGTTTAGTTCTTTACCCATTTTGTGCTTTGCATCATCAATTGGGCACTTGATTCAAGTTTTTCACTCTTTCCAATCACATAAAATAACGTTTCTAGACATTTCCAGTACCTTCTCCAATGGCTTCCTATCTTCAAAATAATTAGTTTCTTCATCTTTGATTTTTGCAGGTTAAATGGATCAAGATAAGAGTCGATTCTCAAGTGGGGTTGTTTGATTATTGTCTCATTTAGCTTCCGTTGCTATATTTGCTGTTGTGTTGGTGGTGGGTTCTGGAGATTGTGTTTGTGGGGTTCCCTTTTTTTATGTTATGCTGAAAACTAAGTTAAAGATTAAATTCTTAAGTTACATAATAAGAGTAAGAGTTGCGGTGATAATAGTACTAGTAGTGTTATCAAGAAGGCTTGTGACTGTTGTGAGAACAGCACAAGAAAGGAGAAGTTTGAGCTTCAGATGTTATCCGTTGAAAACCATCCACCAGATCCACCATGTACCCGAGACATTTCTTCCTCAGAAATACTAATTACTGATGAAAGGGCTTCTTCTGACAAGCTTGCCTTGCCTTTGCAAGAGGTTGATCTATTGTTCCCCAAGTTCTCTATAAGGTAACTGTTATTTAGTTTCCTTTTCTTTACTCACTCTCTCTCTCTCTTTCTCTGGATGATTCAAACCGATATTCTAATTTTCTTTCCTCAAATGGGTCTTAACTTTCCACTCATATAACATCTTCCTGTTTGAAGTCAGATCCACAGCTATTTGCTTCGTTTTATGAGATTGGTGTTCTTCGTTGCTCGTGATTTTGAGTTTGAGGGCTTTTCGCCAACCAAGTTTTCATCGGACTCCATTTTTTTGTTTCTATCTTGGTCTACCATGGGTTTTGATTGGTTTTAGAGATGGGTTTGTTTCTTGATGTCTTGTTTTTGGGTATCGACCAAGATGAGTTCTGTTGACGGCAGGCTTAGGCACATCCATCTGTGGTTGATGTCTCTGTTGTTCGGAGTTACATTTATAGTTTGATATTTCTTGTTATCCCCAGAAACATTAAGTGGGTTATCTGCTGCTAAGTGCCTTTTGTGCTACTTTCATGTCCAAATCTTTCCTTTTTTTTCCTCCGCTAAACATGAAATATCGGGGTCTTTTAGTTTTCATAGATTCAGTTTCCTTTAGGTTTTTCCTCTTAAGAGTTTTGGGCTTTTGTCCAAAAGATATCTAGGTGAGATGTGACGGTGTTAGAATAGGTTGAGCTTTTGAGATTTGATGTATCTGATCTAAGTCACAAACAGAATAAAATATAAAGTCCCACAAACGCATAACAACAGTGATAATTTGTACTGCAGAGATTATGTTTTTACTGCTCGGAGTAAGGATATCAAGAGGAATTGGCCTTTCTCTCTGAAAAGTTTGGAGCTTTGCTTGAAGCATGGTTTGAAGGATGTGCTGCCATCTTTCCAGTCAATTCAATCAGTAAGAAACCAGTCCTTTGAAAAATGTTTGCTGGATAATAATATTCTCCAGAAGGAAAATATCACTAAAGATGGGAAGGATTACACTGGTCCTACTAATCAGTCATCACTTGCATCTTTGGATGAGGTTGGCTTGAATGAGACAGTAGTGGCAGGTTGCACAGGCACAAGTTTGAGCATACCTAAGGAAGAGTATCCAAGATCTGAGGAGCCTAACTTTTCTGAATCTCGGAGCCAATTGGTTCCAGATAATCAGCCTAAGTGCTCGAGGAAACCAACTGATCCTTTGTTGGAACCCCAAGAAGGTACTAAGGTTGCTTGTGAGGTTAAACTTCCAAAGACTGAAAGCACAAGCCAGTTTTCAGGCGAGAAGTGCAGATTAATTGTGAAATTTGGGAGTAGCTCTGATCCTTCCGTGGCAGGAGATACAACGATTACTTGTGCCGCCTTACCAGAGCCAATGGCTTCAAATGTTTGCCCTGTTTGTAAGACATTTTCATTGTCCTCAATCACGACCTTGAATGCTCACATTGATCAATGCCTTTCTGCTGAATCAACACCTAAATGGGGAGTAAACTCTAAGCTGATCAGGCACAGAGTAAAGCCAAGAAAAACAAGATTGATGGTGGATATTTGTGCTACGGCTCCACGGTGCACACTGGAAGAGCTTGACAGAAGAAATGGTAGAGATTGGGCCACGAGTTCAAGTTTACCTGCCCAAGATTCTGAAGTGCACACTCAAGTTAAAAAACAAAAGGTGTCACCAGTTCATGTTGAGAATAATGGTGGCGAAGGCGCAGTCTACTTTGATGCTGATGGCATAAAGGTTCGGATTTTATCAAAATTTAATGATGCACCTTCTGTATCAAAAGTTCCGGAGGTTGCCCGACCAAGAAAGCACATGGAAGAAGAAAAAAGAAGTAAATATTTGTCAAAACACACGAAAAAGCGGCATGCAACAAAAAATAAGAAGTACCTGAAGCTTTCTCCTCATGGAAAGACATTATCATCTTCCAAAGATGTTAGTCGTGAGGTAAATCGTCACTTGTGTTTTCTAACTGTTAGGTAACCTTAATTGCTCTTGGCATTTTTGGTTTTAGTGACCTTGAGATTTTCTTTGGGATGCTCTTTCACAAAAGAACCTTTATTACAACATCATCTAATGTTTTATTCTGCTCTTTTAGCTGTTATATTACTTAAACATGCCTTACATTGTAAGAAAAAAACATATATATCAGCTTTGGAGTGGCTGTATTTCATTATGTAGTTCTTCTGATCAGTGCATGCTCTAGTTGTGCTGCTTTCAATAATATTTCATAGCAAAGTCAATGCCTGGACACCACACTTTCTTTGCTATATCCTGCAGTCACAACATTCCCAGTTTTTATATGGCATTGTGTTGAAAATTAGTAGTATGTGATGTCAGCCATGCACTTCTTAATTGCTGTCAAACAGATGCATGGGGATCATGAAAGAAACAATGGAGTTGCAAAAAGTCGCAATGAGGAGCATCTGTTGCAGGTTCGCAAGGCTCAAGATCAAATCAAACAGAGTGATTCTGGGAATTTAAGACAGTGGGTATGCTCCAAAAGAACTGGTCCGTTGAAGAAGAGTAGAAATGGGAATCAACTTGCTGGATATGAGCTCCATGCAACTCAGGACATGTTGACTGGAAGTGACCAATCATGTTTAAACGACCCTCCTGTGGAAAGAAATGTTTGTGGATCTCCATTATCATCTCAGAACCTAACTGCTTCTCTAGAAAGCCTGCAAATGGAGGATCTGTCATTTGAAGTCTGTGCCACGGAAAATACGGAGCCTTCATTTAGATCAAAGAAATCACATTCTCCTTCCTTTGGAGCCCAATATAGTGACACTGCAAAAAGGTCTATGAAACCCACCCAAGAAATTATGAATCAGATAAGCAAAGGCAGCAGTTGTTTGCATGAAGACCTTGTGCCAAAATCTCCAAAACATATCAGAAATAATGATGCTTCTTTGGGAAAAGAGATGGTAGCGGAGACTTGTGAAGATTCAGGTGGAACATGCGATAGTTTTCCAGATGCCATAAGTAGAGTGCCTCAGGCTTCTCAGGTTCCCTCATCTATAGGCACAAGATCTGCCTCTCTGGGGAAGAATATTTTACCGCTCAACCCTTCTATACACAAATCCAAATTCAATGTTTATAAGGTCTCCTCCACTGAGAAGTTTCAGGCACGTTTCAAAGCCAACGGTAGAAAGATGGTGGTATTGCCTTCTGGATCAGATGAAGGGGATGATGTAACATCAGATCATAACTTAGATCAGCTCGGGAGCTCTAATTCAAGGAAAGTGGGCCACAAGGTTGATAAAGCTGGAAATCTTTTAAGCTCTGAAACCTTGGAACTAAGTCAAGGAAAAGGATTCCCGAAAACTTTTAGAAGTGTTAAATCGTCTTTTAGTAGAAAGCACTTATTACCGCTAGACTGTGACCGAGATCTAAGACAAAATGTAAATGCCCTCGGTGATGAATTTGTGGGTAAATTTGTTAGTGTACAACCATCAACAGAAGCTCAGTTTATTGGGAAGGATAATGCTGATGGCTCCTCATCCCGGGGGACTGACGAGAATGAGTTTCAAAAGCTGTGTAGTTCTTCCTATCATCAACCCAATTTGCTTCCATCAGTGGAAGAATATGTGGGGCCATTATATTGTGGTGGAACGTTGACCAGATCAATGGAGACAAATTTGTGTGGTGATCAACAGATGTTTGCTGTGGGTGATGGGCATGACATTGACAGACAACAGACTTATGTGGTTATGGAAACAGATTGTAAACCCAACCAAGAAACCTCGTATTCTGAGGTTGATCCAATTCCTATTCCAGGGCCACCTGGTTCATTTTTGCCAAGCCCTAGGGACATGGGCTCTGAGGATCTCCAAGGGAACTCGTCGCTAACAACAAGCAGGATTCAATCATCTCAAGATCTGCATGACTTGGTTGACAGAGATTCATCAGAATCTCCTATTTCTACAACGTCAACTATCTCAAACTCTGCATTAGAAGGATCTCCTCTCAAGTATTCACAGCAGGTCTTTTCTGTACCTCATGTGCTGAAAGAAGATTCTAGCACAGGCTTGTTGGATGCTGGCATGAAACCAACATTGTTGGATGCTGTTCCTCAATCGATGAATAAAGTTGCAGAAAATACTGTCTTAGGTGGAGATCATGTGAACACTGATTTAATTTCTTCTGGAAAGGATCCCTTCATTTTCAAAGATGATTGTCAGCCATGCTGTTGCTCACCTAGTATCTCCCAGGGTGTTGGTTTGAATTATCAAGAGTCTCTGTTGCTAAAGCGACAAATAACTAGTGCAGTGATGCTACCGATAATGGGGAAGCAACCAAGTCGCAACGTAATTGTGAGGGCTAGCAATTCAAACAATTGGCTGGAAGCATATTCTGTTGGAAATTCTTCGAGTGTAAGTTCTGAAGAAGGGTTTCTTCCTATGTCTAAAGTGTCAGTGGGTTGCAGTCCTGTGAAGGGTTCAGTTGATAGTACACCAAAGTTCCCAAGTCATGGTGATTGTGATTCCAACAGCCCATTTGCATCAAATCCTGTACTCAGGTTGATGGGGAAGAATTTAATGGTGGTCAATAAAGATGAAGATTTGTCCATGCAACCTAAGGAGGGCCTTATTTCCAATGGTTATCCAAGCTCACAATGTCAGACATTTTCTGTTGTCACACCTGGAAAGCCTCAAAATCGAGATCTCCATTGTTCTATTCCTGTTGTCCCTCAAGGCACTCCTATCTTGGAGCAGGTTCTTAGACGGTGTTATAATGTGCCAAGCAATTTCAGTAGTGGCATTAATGCTGTAAGACCGCAGACAGCTGTAGTAGCACAAGCTGGCTGTTTTCCTACTGAGCATGCAAGTGTTACTTCTGGATCTACCTTGGAAATGCATGAAACCAAAGGCGAATACAATGTACTAACTCAGCAGAAAAGACCAAAGAGCATGTTGGATAGTCCAGCAGAATATCCTTTCCAGAGACGAACAACAAAATCTTATGGTGGAGGCAGTGAGGCTGGCTCCACTACTAATTCCTACAAAGAAATCATCATCATAGATGATGCCCCCGAGAATGGAGCTGAGATGGCTGCTAATTCCAAGTATTCAAATGGATTGAGCAGAAAACAAGTTAGTGCGGTCAGCATGCCCGGCAACTACGCAACATATGCCAATCCTTTTCCTTGCTATCCGAGCCCTTCGCTTGGCAAATCCCCAATGCTGCAGAATGTGAATTTCCGCTCTCCAACCTCCAGACAAACAAATGCTAATCCTGTTAAGTGGGATTATACTTCAGAAGGTTCCAGTGTCATGCAGCAGAATTCTTACATGGTTCCATCACCCTCTACAAGTCATCCGAGGTCTGTGCTCTACTTTTCATCAAGCTTGTCATAGTCAGCAAGTTGCATTCGTCGTGGCCACTCCAAATGGTGAGTGTCTTACAGCCAAAATCTTGAGCTGTTTCTGCCCTACTATACCGACCGCCCTTAACTTTGATCATCTTAAAATTTGATCCACAAAGCCCTATTGCTCGATCTCAAGGCACAGAAACTGCCAAATTTTGGCTGATGAGAGATAATTAGATAAGTCATTAATTTTATGTACTAAATGTCAGCATCAGATTTAAGCAGTCTTGGAGGCTCACAGGCAATCTTGAAGCTTCCCCGGAGATAAACAATGTATAAGGAAAAATCCTACGAATAATAGGTGACATTGAGGAACCCTTTCATTTTCCAATGAAGTTTAATCATTTGCATAAGGAAATCATGCTTTTGTTGACATTATGCATCTTTAGAATAAAAAGGCATTTATGTTTACCATAGCTTGATACATGATGCGCTTCAAATATTTACTTGAGAATTAGATGTGTGTGGACTATGTACTGTGTTGCACAAACATTACTTGAGAATTAGATGTTTGTGGAATATGTACTTTGTTGCACAAACATTTCTAGAATATGATATGTTGTTTTATAAAATGGGTTTTATTCATTTGAGGCTGGGTATCTTCGTCATTGTTTAAGATGATCATTATTTATTTGCTCTTGTATTTTGTGGATATGCATATGAAGCAGTTGATAAATTAGAAGTGGTAACCAATACAGAGGATATCAGATGAGAAAAGAAATACTGAGCAGTTGTGCATTCGTGTGGAAGATGTCAATAGAAACTTTGATAATGATCACGACAATATATAATTTTGAGGGATTAATGCATGCAAAACAATGAGATTCATATATTCGGTCTTTGGATAATCTGTCATGGCATGACAGAGAACCACTTGACCATCTTATTTTTTTTGGGTTAATGATAAAATGGAGAGAAGGGGAGAGGCATTTACAATTGTCAGTGATCATATCTGATAGATATTTTATTGTTGTTATCTTCCACAGCAGTTGCACGTATATAAGCTGAGAGTTTCTCTTTC
This sequence comes from Dillenia suffruticosa, assembly GCA_033439265.1. Taxonomy (NCBI): domain Eukaryota; kingdom Viridiplantae; phylum Streptophyta; class Magnoliopsida; order Dilleniales; family Dilleniaceae; genus Dillenia; species Dillenia suffruticosa. The sequence continues at coordinate 5,750,211 of JAVTVX010000002.1, read as the reverse complement.
TTGTGCTCCTTTTTCCCTGTTACTGAGAGAGAGAGAGAGAGAGAGAGAGAGTGCATTATAGGTTCAATGTATCTAAGGAAAGCACATGCACATGCACATGCAATGCTTTACAAGTGTGGAGTGCGTGTACGCCAATACATGGAATTTTTTGGCCCTTCGTAGTTTCATACCATATGTATTCTCCAAGTTTCTTTCTTTCCAACGTTTCGTGCAACTCTTGCTTTCGTTGGTGTTTAGCGTAATAAGGAAATAATTTTTCAAATGTCTATAGTCATTGTCGAGCATGGTTGAGTTTTGTTCTTGATAAATTCAACTTTTCTGGGAGAGAACTTTAGCTCTAATTTTGCGAAGACTCCAAAACTGTGGACTCAATAGAGACCAAGTCTAGGCTTTTTATAGGGTAATTACTTGGAAAACCTCTTTTCTTTGTTCCGTTATGAATACGTATCATCAAGATTTCATCAAAAATATCACAAATATGATTTTGTCCTAATAATATATAATAAAGAATTGAAAATTCTAAACTAATAAATTAATTTTTTTTTCTAGATTACACGAGATTTGAATGCTGAATTATAGGTCGTAAAAAGAGTTATGATTATTAAATTGTTTTACCGGGGATATAAATTAATCTTTTAACCAAATGCAAGAGTAATACACTTATTGTGGACTTTAATTCTGTCATTTTTGAGTTTAATTCATAAGAATTTAATAATAAAATAGAGAAAGCAATATATTTTATGAAGATAAATATTTTTAAAATGAATCTTTTCCCAATAACTTCGAATTTTAACTACGAGTTTAGAGACGGAATATGAAATTGGACTCACCAGTTTTTTTTTTTTTTTTTTTTTTAATAAACTTTGGGATAAATGTAGTAAATTTGTTGAAAATGCTTATTAAATATTAATGGAATCCAATATAAGTTACTCTCAAGAAAATCCGAGCATAGATGGGTTAAGTACTCACAGAACATACGCACAATAAGAACATAATTATGAACATTTTCCAAGAGATGGTGAGAGTCGTGATGCAATGCAACGGTACCATTCATTAGTTGAGAGAGAGAGAGAGAGAGAGAGAGAGAGAGAGAGTAGCAAAGCAACAATACTAAGTACAAAAACATACATTATGAGGTAGTATTAGTCTCCTCCCACATATGGATTTTAAATTATTTTTTTTGTTTCTTTTTAAAATTTTTTATTCAGAATCAGCAGAGAATCTATTGTAACTTAGGTGAAACACCAATCTCGAAATCCCCAAATATTTGAATGTAGTTTTTTTTTTCTTTTTTTTTTCAAGTTTAAAAACCAGTGGACTGCAGAAGTATGTACTATAAAATTTATCTGTGTTCCTAAAATTCACAACCATTCAAATTGCAGAACCGTGGCCTTGCGACAACTTTTCTATGCAAGTAGTGATCTACATTCTGTTACCCTCATGAATGCTTCAGAGTTAAAAAGCAAAGCAATTAATGAGAGAGAGAGAGAGAGAGAGAGAGAGAGAGCGCTATGAGAGGGTGATGTTTGGCAGATGAGAAATTAGAGGTCGTATGGAGAAAAAATGGAAAAAAAAAAAAAAAAAAAGAAAAAAAGAGTACTGAGTCAAAAGAACTAAAAGGACTGGTGCGGTACCCAGAAAAACAGGTCTAAAGTTGGACACCTAATTTGTGAGGCAATCTATTGTGCTGTGATTTTCTCTATTGTCATCCAGATTCTTATATATATATATATATGGTATTGCTAGGCTCCACTCCACTCTTGATTTTTAAATTTCATTTTTCCAAGTATTTTTAATAGGGTTTGCCTTTTTGAAAATAGAAGGGGTTTTAATGGATAAATTGTGGGTTTTATTTATTTTGAGGGGAGGGAGTGATGGGATATGCATATGCAATTTGCATGGTGAAAGGTAGACACCTTCATAACCCTTAACAATGTCTCTCTTCTTTCTTGGTGGGCCACTTCTTGTCCTTCCTCTTGTCTCGATATTCTCTTTTTCAAATTCTTCCCCACTTTTTATTGCTTCTGTAGGTTTCAATTTTCATTCACTTATTGAATGAGAGTGTGGATACAAACAAATCCCATCTCTCTCTCTCTCTCTCTCTCTCTCTCTAAGAGGTACATGCATAAACATATAGATAGCATACAAGAAATATAATCAGATATATAAGTCACCAAATCAATGGCTTGTAATTTAATGGGCAGAACGACGTATTTCTGCTTTTGCTTGGATTAATATCATCTGAGAGATTGCGAGAAGACTGCAGAAATAGTCTCAGGTCCAATTTCTGGAGACAGTATCGCCAAGGTTTGCATTTGGACTTGGACCCGCATACCAGGAGAACACATGAAAATTTTAAATAATTTGATTTAAAATACTAAAATTTTAAAATATTTTGTTTGAATTATTGTGCAACAATATTAAGATTTAAAATTTTTGTGATTCGGTTCTATTGTATTTCAAATTAATACTATTTATCATTAAAATAATATTGATTATATGAGAAGGAGAGAAAGGTTGTGTAGTTGAATATTTCTTAAACGAAAGATAATAGAAAATTTGAATACTTTCTGAAAAAGAAAAGAGAGGAAGATTGAACAGTTAAAAATTGTTAATAGAAATGAGGGAGAGAGAGAGATTGAAATTGAAATGTTGAATTATTTGTAGAGTGGGATTAAAAGAACATATTGATTCTTTCAGAGAGAGAGAGAGAGAGAGAGAGAGAGAGAGAGAGAGAGAGAGAGGTACATGTAATAATAATAACCTCATTGTTTAGTTTTTAAAATTTTAAGGATAAAGGTGTCTAACGTTGCCATACTTTAAAATGAAATTCAAATTTATAGGCCCCAAACTAGACATGGTTCATTGTGCTTGAACTGATGTGTTTGCAATATAATTTAAGATAGTAAATCATAACTTTAAACAAAAATACACCAAAGTCAAGAATTTGATGGAGATTTAAGAAATATATATAAGGAAAAATTGAAAATTTTTAAAATTTGGGTTTCTCTCGTTAAAATGAAAAGAAACCCTAATTTGATGTGAGAGAGGGGGGTTGAATTAGATGATTGAAAATTTGGGCATTTTAGAAAAACGAAAATGGCAGATTCAATGTCATTATTAGAAAAAAGACTTTCAATAATGGAAAAATTTGTCATTGAAAGTTTATTTTTCGTCACCGAAAGGTATTAGCGACAGATTTTTTTATTGTTAAATCCGTCGCTGAAAGTCAACCCGTTAAATATTAACGATCGTTTTATTTTTATTGTTAATATCGGCGACGGAATAGCGATGAAAAAAATCTGTCATTAATTATCAATTACGGAAAAAAATCCGTTACTAATAAAAATAAAAAGTGAAAAAAAAAATCAGCGATCAATCCATCGCTGATTTTTGATATCTCAAAAAAAAAAATGTACAATGCAAAGGGGAGCCCGCCAACCCACTACCAATTCACAACCAATCAAAATGGTAAGAGGAACACTACCACTGGACCAAGGTAACGTACTAATCATAATCCTTTTTTTTTTCTATTTATTACCTTTATCTCATGTTTTTTAATAATAATAAAATTTTATAAAATTATTATTTATTATAAAATAATAAAATAATTTTATTTTAGCTTAAAATAAAATAAAAAAAATTTAAAATATAAATAATATTATTCTTATACAAAATAAAATAAAAAATTTAAAAAAATTAAAAATTAAAAATAAAAAAATAAAAAAAATCCATTGGTAATCCGTCACTAAAAATCTGTTGTTAATTCGTCTATAATTCGTCACTGATAACTATATATTTTTTAATTTTTTTTTTCTTCACCAATACACCGACGGATTAGCGACAGAATTTTTTCGTCGCTAAAAATTCTGTGAGTAATTCGTCGCTGATAGGTTTATAAATTATTATTTTTTTATTTTTTTTTTTACGATCGACCACTACAGTGACAGATTAGCGATGGAAATATTTCGCTAATCCATCGCAAATTGTTTGGTAGGAATTTTTTTCTGTTAAATTTTCGTCACTTTGTTTTCTGGTAGTGTGCCATCATACCAGGGGTGGATATTTTGGATTTTTACAATTTCAATTCAAAAGGAAAAAGAAAAAAATTAACATTGTAAGGTATAATTTTTTGGTTGCAACATATAGTTTTCTGCCTAAATACATCCTTGCCAACATCAAACTATCTGTTATTTTATTTTTCATTTTTTTTGTTATTTTTATCTTTTTTTTCCCTTTTTATTTCATTTTGTTTTTATATTTATATACATACAAACACACACACACACATATATATATATATATATATATATATATATGAGTAATAGGGATAATAATCCAATTAAAAAACTAATATTCACTGATAATTGTTAGTTTTTAAATTATGAATCAAATTCTCTTTTAATGCACTTAAAATTTTAGAAATAAAATAATAATAACAATAAGAATAATAAATTAAGCAAGGCGGACTCACGGGATGACATGGTGCCACCTGGTTGGGTTCTAGACTGCCTCTAACTGAAGATGGGTTTTAGACGGACTGTGTCCATGTGGAGCCAAGTCTAGCCTGCATGTGAAAAGAATGAATCCACTGCCATAAGCATTTTCATTAAGCAGATTGCAAATCTACGATGGTGCTACTGTTGGAAGAGTTGGGCTTCGGATGTTTCCCGTATAGGCAGTTCTGGATGATTTTTTTTTTCTTTTTGGCACGTTAACTTATATTTGGAATTATATTTCGATTAATTCAACTCGAGTTATTATCATATTCTTTATAGAGGGGTGGCCTCTTAGCGTAGTTCTTTCCATTTTTAAAATTTAAATCCGACTTTTGATCAAGGGAACTAGCATTATTCCCACTAAACCAATTATCCATTGATAGATCTAAATGATTTTTGTTAATTGCATAACATTATTATTATTATTTTAAAGAGATGGTCTAATTTCAGAATGACTGCATTACAATTATATATTGAACTTGCTGCCCTCCACGTTGGCCTGAAAATTACTGTCAACAAGATTTGTAGGTTAAAATTTACAACTTTGCTATGCGAAAATGAGCCTGAGAGAGGCAACTTTCGCTGCATTAGACCATCCCACCAGCGTACAGTTATTGGGGCAGACAAGAAAAATAAATTGTGTCAAGTGACAATCTTAGTATAAGAAATGCAAGCAAATGGGTTGAGTGTTACTTAGTATCATTACATGTGTGAACAAAACTTAGCTACTCCAAATCTGAAGCTAACTAAATATAGGACTGAGGAATACATGTACATCAAATTTACTCCTCAATCTTACTAACTTTGCCAGTGTCTCTTGCGCGGCTAAGGTTTGAGCATGGTTATGTCCTAGCATCATTGTCCGAATACTAATGCAAGTCCTGCATAGCTCTTCTCCGCTGTCAAAGTGTCCACCTCTCATCAGCAATTTTGCTCTTGTCTCGAGCAATGTTGCCTTTAACAATGTCACATCTTGCCATACGTACTCATCCACCTGTTGGTTGAATTGATACCTTTTCTTCCAACAATGTGATCGATGGCACCAATCTTGGATTTGAGAGACAAATGACTTCTCCACTTCCTCAAGCATGTTTGTGCACACCTTTAGGAGCTCCAAGGCTGAGTTACATCTTGAGAACATGGTGAATGCTCTTATTGACAGAGGAAGAGCTGTTCTCTTGATGAATAAAACCATATCTGTTGCTTTGAGCTGAATAAGAGGGGGCTCGGATTTGAATCCAAAAACTAGAAATGCTGATGCCCAAAGATGGTCTGAATTTATCAAAATGTTCCCATTCTTTCTCACCGCTTGAACTGTTGTCTTTGCTGCATATAAACCCTCTTTTCTTCTTGCAAAGATTTGGGTGATGGGGTGAAATTGTATCCAACAACTAGGCTGCCTATTTGCTCTTCGTGCAAGTCCTAATTTAACCAGAAGAAATGCTGAATCTTCTTCACTCTTCCAAGTTTGAGAAGCACAACAACCAGAGCAGCAAAGGAAAGCGATGCTAGCACACTTTGTCCAATTCTTTAATCGAGTTCCATTTGAAGGTATATTCTTTGCTGCAGTAGCTAACAGGTTCACTGGAATAGGAGATGGGGCAAACCAAGCACCCACAAGAAGCATTCGCCATGCAAGGAGGCTTTTGCTTCCATTGGTTTGTTGTAATATGGCCGTGGCAAAACTGAGGACTTTCATTAGGAAAGGATTGTTTCTGCAGAACTGCTCATCGGCTATGCTCAGAAAAGGGCAACTAGCATTATCATTAAATGGGGCTTGATTCACAGCTTCAAAGAGTTCAGATGGTGAAATTGATATCTCCGAAAGTAGAGAGCCAATTAACCACAAACCATAAGTTGACCTACCTAGCTTCTCATCAAACTTCTTAAGAAATTCCAATTCTTCTGATGGATACCCTTTCTTTCTCTTTCCTCTCATCAAAATCATTGCATCAGACAAGGAAAGCGGCAGAAGTTGCATAGGTTCAAAGTTCATGACCTTAGAAAGCCTTGTTGTAATAATGACATGGGAGCCTCGGGTATTCCTTGGAATAAGGTCATGTAAATCTTTTCCCTCCCACCAATCCTTCTCAGCCTCAAGATTGTCTATGATCACCAAGTAAGGCATGTCCCGGAATAACTCCCTCTTGACTCTATTGAAAGCTTCAAATTCCTGTTCCTCAAAGCCCCGAATCCTTCCTCTTTCCTTCTCTGCATCAGCACTCACGTCCAATCCCAAATTTAGAGACAAATTAAATATATTCTGCCTGAAATACCTTGCTTCACCTCCTACCCATAAGACCATCTTATATCTTTGTGAATACCTGTATGCAAACTCTTGTGCAAGCTCTGTTTTGCCAATGCCGGGAGCTCCATTTATGCAGACAACACTGCAGAAATTCTTGTTTTTAGCATTTTTGGATTTCTTGTAACTTTGCATGCTCAATGAAGGTCTTCCAACTATCGGTTCAACCCATGCCTCCAAAGCTGGGTTACCTCCTATGCTTCCATTCTTTCCAGTCTCCCCATTCACACTTGCAATATACTTTAGCTCAATATTATCTCCACTAGCAAAGAAAGCGGATTCAATCTCCATTAGTTCCTTATCTCTTCCTACAAAGTAACGGTTTCTTTGGAAAGGGAGTTCCTCAAACACTTCAATCTCCTTCTCATTAATGCTTTTACACCCAAGTTTAGTCCTCAACAAGCCAGCTGCTTTGGCAATGCAGCTTTTCCAATTACCTTCATTTGCTGCAAGCTTAAAATCATGGCTTGATTTAGTTAGTCCTTCAATGGTTTCCTTATGTTCCTTATCATCTGAATTGTGGCTCAAAAGAGCAGTGATCTCACTTGGCTCCATGTCAAAGAACAATGGGATCAAGTTCTTCTTCTGAGCGAAGAACCTAATCTCCTCCAAGCTAAGGTGGTTGCATAAGCTACAAGAACTGACAACCACAATGCCAAATGTCACAGAGCAAATAACTCGATCAGCAGTCTCATGGCTCTGACTATCCGAGTACTTTGCTCTATCTGCAGCGAAGCAAGCAATTCCCTGCACTTCCAATTCTGATTTAAGCCACTTACAAAAGCGAACCAAATTTGGATTCTGTCCATGAAAACCAATAAATACATCACAGCTCCTAAGTTTTGTATTTGAGTAAGGCGACACAGACCCTTTAGCGAAGGACATCTGAGGCACCTGAAATGAAAATGAGATTCTCGGAGGTGGGTCTGTGACTGGAACTGGAACACAAGTAACAAACTTGAGCTTTTGGTCTATTGGGTCATCAGGAAAATCATAGGTTTCAGGTGGGGGAGTGTAAGAACTACTTGGAATGTCATCTGATTTTGAACCGCGGTAAGACACTGGCGGGGAAGGATGAGCAAGCAATGGAGTCAAAGACCCAGAAGTTTCATTCTTCAGCAGTGGAGTTACTGTGGCTCTTGGAGATATACAAGGGGATTGAAGAGCTGAAACAAATGCTGACGATGGTGGAGAGATGAGAGAGGGTGAATTGTATGGTGAAGAGGTTGAAGACAGTAATAAGTCAATTGGGTTATTGATTTTTGGGGATTGGGTGATTCGTGTTTCGCTATTGCAGGTACTTGGTGTGGTCCTGATAGGAAGAGACTTGTTTTGTCTATCAGTACTAATTTCAGCATCTGTTTCTGCTGCGACTGTCTCTGCAGCAATTGGGTTTTTCTCTCGAACATGTTTGGCGGCAGATAGGAATGAACCTTCATCCATGAGAGTTCAGTTCACAAACTTGCAGATCTCAAAAAAAGAGTCCAAATTCAAAGCAACCTTCTCATAAAAATAAGGTTGGCCTCCATGACTACAACACAATGGAAAAGATGAATGCGACAGGAGAGGAAAGCTTGTATGAATAAATCAAACAACTGAAGAAAATCTTACATGCGATGTCCTTGATTGCCACCTCTCATCTCATGGCGGGCCTTTTGTTTTTCAGAGTCAAAATCACAACTTTTTTTTAGTTACTACGGATTACTTTTAAAAAGCCAAGAAAAAAGGACAACGTTCATTTAGCTGTCTTCTTCAATATATTTTTGCCTGAAACACAAGAAGGAAAAAAAAAATGAAAGATTGTAACTCTAGCATTTGAGATACAATGATTGTGGAGACAGAATGAGTATATCTGAATTATTGATCTATAGCCATTAAAAGGTGAAGAAGATTCATATCATAGATTGCAATAATTGTTTTTGAACATTCAATTTTACCTCTATACTCTGGCAAAACACGTGAGGATAAAGACCCCTCCTTCACTGCAACTACAGAGTTCAAAGAACGTCTCTCTCTCCCCACCTTTGAGAAACTAGCTTGTGTGGGTGAGTTGTGTTGTTTAGTTATGAAGGAATCTTTAATTTTGGGTGGTTGGACGGATGGATCTATAAGGAGTTTTGAATAATAAAAAAAAATTTGAAGTGAACTGCTTTAAAAGGAGTTTACAGATTGAATTGGACTGTGAGAGTGATATACTATAATGTTATTTTAATTTAACAGTCTTGGGCTTTGGTAATTTTCTTTTTGTTTTATGTGCTGTCTATACATTAACCTCTCCAACCTTTTAAAATCTTTATAATATTTTATATATTTATGGGGTCTCAGTTGTCACAGAAGCCAAAGATTGGCCAGAAAAGAACCCAGAGAAAAAATGAGGACATCGGGAGAGCCCAAAACCATTTACTCGGAGAGAGTCTGCTTGGTGTTGCCAAGTAATGGACAGCACTTGTTCAAATATTTGGTTATTTTAAAATTAAACAAACCATAGTGTATACTAAACCATAGGTTTAGACTCTTTGCACTGGTAACTATGAAAATTATTTTTACCTGCCAAAGAGAGCCAGGATACGTGGGTGGGAAAGTACTCTTTGGTCTCCAATTTTTGCTCATTTGGCTTCATTTTCATAGCATGTTACTATTTGGGTCTTGGGTCTGACTCTGGCTCTGGTGTTAATGGATGAGCTTCAAAACTATACATCTGGATTTTGTATAGATTTTAAGAGGAAAACGATCCTGCAGAATGTCAGTACAAATTTCAGGGTGCTAGTGTGCCAAGAACAATCAATTTCTTTAATTTTAGAAGTACAAAAGAAAATGTGGACCTTTCCTCTGGTGAACAACTAAAATATATTTTATTCTTTTTCCCTCGTAGGTATGGGTTATTGAAGCCCCTTGATTTGTAAACTTGGTATTTTCTTCAAATACTGGAGATTTGTGCCTCTTTGACTACCACTATTGATAGTAAAAATACTTCATCATTTATCTTAAATGACTATTCAATAATTATAATTTTCATAAATTAAATAAAGAAAATAAGATTTGTTTACTAAAATTTAACATATGACATTATAGGAAAAAAGTTTGAATTTAATTTTTAAACCCATTTAAATGTTTTACATATTTGTCAATTCTTATAAATTTGTTGTAATCCCACAAGCAAAGGAGAGAGTTAATGAATCCACAAATCCTCCATTTTAATTTTACATTCACTTTAAAGGATTAAATGAAATGTGAACAAAATCATATTATTGGAGGCAAATTGCATTTTGGATCGAAGTTAGGGGGGCAAAAAATGTGCATGGCCCATAACATAAATGAGGATTGACATGAAGATATTTCTCATGTGGACAGTACATTTAGCAAGCCATAGTTGGTGATTTGGTGTTGTCGATTGGAATTGTGAAGATATGGAAGACATCAAATGGGGTCATGAGCTCAAATACTAGGCGTTTGATGATTGCCCCTCATGTGGGGAGAACAGCATTTGGCGATTAATCAGTGAATAAGACACCCTTTCTGCAGTTTATAATGGACCCCAAATTTATAAAGAACTTTCTTTTGGAGGGCCCTGCTTCTTAGAAACTTATGATCAAAATTTTCAATTCCACATGTTAAACTTCTATTTTTTTTTTCTTCTGAATAATTGTACCAAACTGGAAAGCTTTTGCTGACTCAGATGATGCTCTCTCTCTCTCAACTCCATTCGTAGTTGACACAAACACCAATCTTGATTGATCCGATTTTACTGTTATTTTTAATTAAAATTTCGGATTCAAATATTGTATATGACAAAAATAAGTATTAGATGAGTTTTATGTTTTAAAAATTCAATTTAAGTCAAATCAAATTTAGTTAAATTCAAAATAATTATCAAATATTGATAATTTATTAAAAAAAATCGACACAAACAACCTAGGATAGCTTAAGCTAACTCAAGGGACTTTATGATTTTAGATCACCCATTTTGCCTTTCCCTCAATTTTGTGTTGTCCCTTCTCTTTTTTCTGTCTCCCTTATTAGGTCAAACGAATTTTGCTATTATTTTAGCTTTCCGAAGTCCTTGGCATAATTTAAAAAACTCTAAATCCTCATCGATATCTGTAAATATATGTATGTATAAAGCAATTTCTTGATCAGTATGTTCATTTTGTAAACAATTCCAAAGTCAAATTTTTAAAAATTTGTCCATTGGTTGAATTTTTTAAGTCAGCTGAACTTTCACCAATTCATTCTATTCCTAAAAAACTTTTTGTATTCTTCATAGTAACCATCTCTCTTACAAATATCATTGAAACTAAAGGGATACGATTCTAAATTTAAGTTGTATCGAATTGCTACATATCCTCTACTATGGAGTGCTAAATTTCCCCTAATCTAGTAATTTGGTGATGACTATCAAAATAAGTGGATAGAAAAAAAAAAAAAAAAAAAAAGAGTTTAATTAAGACTATTGGCTTTCTGTCACCATTTCATGAACTTTTCTACCATAGCACAACGTTCAAAGTATAATTTTAAAATTTTCTAATATAAGGGGAACAAAGATAAAAAATTGAAATAGAAAATAAAAAGGGGAAAAACAAAATATAGAGTGGCCTATATATATATATATATATATATATAAAGTTTCCATCCTCTTTACCCCATAGTTTATGGGGACATCCATTTTAGTGTGGCACTATTGGCAGCGGGAAAAAGGGAACATTCATATCCACAAACCGGAAATTCAATTAGAAAAAGGAATAAGAAAGTTGGAGGACGCCCCCTGTATGATGCCATGAAGCCAAACCCCCCCCCCCCCACTATTTTATTATTTATGCACAACTTTTAATTAGGAAATTCCCTCCACAGCATTATTATAGATATGGGTTCTCCAATCACTTGCATGGCGGTGACAAGTGGCAACACAATTATAATAATGTAGCCTTCCACATGCAAATTAATGGACATGATTAACATGTAAGCATATCCAATGGATCACCAACTCACCATCTCCAAGAAGAGTGCCGAGTGAGGCAATTCTTTAATGAAAAATCTAAATTTGACTTTCGAATTCCCATAGCTACTCCTTTAAGCTTTTATACGCAACTTGGAAAAACTTCTTTCTAAAAGCTTCATTTTTCTTGATGCAATATGACATTTGTCTTATTCTATTTATAGTATATTTTGAATTTTGATAAACATTTTTTTGTAAATTCTATTGTCTTTGTATAAAATATATGTTAAATTGGTAAACTATTTTTAAAGCTTAACATATAAATTAATGATGTGTCTAAAACTACGTTGATTCACTAACGGAGGAAGAGAGGCAATGAGCTATATAACTTAACAAGCACCATCTCCCTTCTTTTTAAAGAGTTTTGATTTAAGTATTTTATATATATATATATATATATATATATATATATATTAAAAATGATAGATGAACGGATAGGCGATTTAGTGAGATACAATATTAAATCATTTAATGAAATTTTAAGTTTGAAATTTAAGAATAGAAAATATTACGTTAAAAAAAGCCGTCTCTAAATAGAGTCTCATAAATATATAAATTGAATTAGTGAGAGATTAAAAAAAAATAGTAGAGAAAGAGGTGGATGCTAATGAGTTTCAGCTCAAATGACACATTTCCCCTCCCTCATGTAATATACTCGAATTCGATCCCCTATATATGCACAAAAGAAAAAAGAAGAGGTGGATGAATCGGCCGAAGGCCAAATCCCTCCCAACACCGGCCTTAAGTGAAGAGTGAGGGTCTAGGTTTTTATTTTTTTAATAAATACTGAAACTCAAACCCGAGTCTATTATATAGGGAGGGGGAAGGTGCCACTTGAGGCAAAACTCTTTGACGTAAGGGTCTAAGTTTGACATTCACATTTGAGTCATGTTGGAGTTGGCCCCCACAAAGAAGTCCAGGCCCAACCAAGCTCCACTCGGTAAAATTAGGTTCTTCTTTATTGTTTATGATAGTTAATTAAAAATACCAACAGATAGTTGGTTTAGTGAGATGTGATATTAAATTTTTTAACCAAATTTCTGATTTCGATTCGCGATTTGGATATGAAAAAAATCAGGTTGAGAGAGTAGCCTCTTAATGGATCACTGTAAGTCCCGAGTCGAATTTATCGGAATATGATTTCGGATATCAGTTGGTATAATACAAAAAAATAGCTAATTAAAAGTTAACAAACATTAAATAAATGATAAGTTCATATAAAAAAACATAAATTACAATTT